>WBMV01006649.1:52849-88798 GCA_013396655.1 Campylorhamphus procurvoides | reverse complement strand
TCCATTCCCTTCCCTGGACTCTCCAAACCCCTCTGTTGGATCCCAGGCTGCAGAGAGGAGTGAGATGCTCAATCCTTGCAGCTTCAGCTGCATCCCTGGGCACTCTCCTGCCTGGGCACGGTGGGCACTGGGGGCACCAGAGGCTGGAGCTGGGGCAGAGCCCCTGGAGCAGCAGCTCCCTCTGCCCATCAAAGGCTTCCCCCCGGGGCTGCTCCCTGAGGAGGGAGTTATTTAGTAGCTCAGGCAAATTAAAAACATAAATAACCTTCGACTGTCGGAATCTTTTCAATAAAAACAAATTATGAGGTTTATGTATGTAAAGCAGTTTCGCTGGGTGTGAGGAATCTTTTACACGTGATTTATGCTGGTATTAAATATGGGGCAATTTTTAGCACCAAATCACTGCTGTCGTTTGGGCACCATTACACTGTATTTAACACGAATTCGTAATTAATATCTTTTTTAAATGCTGTTCCAATGCACAGTCTATTGGTAGATTTTAAAAGAGAAACTCCTTTCTTTAAAAAAAGATAATTTTGTTTATTTTATCTTCTTTTCCTTCCTTTCCACTGGGAGAAAAAAATCAGAGAGAGCAAATGAACAGCTTCTGTTCACATCACTTGGCAGAGATGCAGACCTGGCAGAGCATTTTAATATATCCAAATTCACCATCCCTCAGCATGAAGGGTGGGCATCCCTGGCCCCCCAGAAGGTGCCTGTCACCTCTCTAGGTGGGACACTGGTCATTAGTGCAGGAGTTCTGAGTCATTCCCTACCAGCAGTGACGAAAAGAGAGGGTAAAATATGGATTTACAGGCTTAGGATTCCTTCCTGCTGCTCAGAAAGGGGGGAAAGTTTTTGGAGCTCCATTCAGCTCTTCCACCATTCATGAAACACCCAGAGAATGGTTCTCCTGGGCAGGAGGAAAGAGCTTGGAAGGGGTTTAGTTCAGCCTTGAGATTCCAGCTGGCAATATGTTGGGACCTGGGTGAGCCCCGTGGTCTTTGCCCCATGCCAAGGGACCAGAAAGCAGGGAGTGAGGAAGACCATGGGCATTGCTCTCCAACAGGAGCTGGGCATGGAGGTGGGTGCTGGAAACTTGGGAATGAACAGGAGAAAACCTGAGAGTGCCATGGGCACTGCCCAGCAGGAGCTGGGCAATGGAAACTTGGGAATGAATGGGAGAAAAGGTGAGAGTGCCATGGGTATTGCCCAACAGGAGCTGGGCGATGGAAACTTGGGAATGAACGGGAGAAAAGGTGAGAGTGCCATGGGCATTGCCCAACAGGAGCTGGGCATGGAGGTGGGTGGTGGAAACTTGGGAATGAACAGGAGAAAAGGTGAGAGTGCCATGGGCACTGCCCGTGGGGGCACAGGAGGATGTGGCAGCTGGCACTGAGGGAAGGGCTTGTTGGTGTCCACTGTGACTTCTCTGACACGTGGATTTCTTCCTGTCCCACGGTGACACATCTCAGGTGTCACAGGGATCTGCAGGAGTTGGTTTGTGAGGCCAGGGAGGCACGAATGGGAATTCCTAAATCCCCCACTGGAGCCTCCTGTTATTTCAGCTCCTTCAATGCAATTTGGGCAAACCCATGACATCAGATTAGGGACAAACAGCAAATTGGAGCTTGTTGGAGAGGCAGCAAAATGAAAATTCATGAAGTGCTGGTGGCACAGCCCCTGTCAGAGCTGGAGATCCCTGTTTTTGGGATTCCCAGCCATGGGAGCAATGCCTGCTCCTGCCCTGGGACCTTCCCACCCCCACCTTGGCCCTTTGCAGACACTGAGGTCTGCAAGATTTTGGGGATAGTCAGATTGGATCCATTTACTGAAAACTGCTCTAATTAGATCACCGAATATCACAGCCACAGAAGACGTTGTTGGGATGAAAGAGGTACCTGAAAGTTGAGATTTTTAATTGGTCTCATGAGTTTACTCACCAGAATATGGGATCACATCTTTCAGGTTTTATTTCAGTTTCCTCCAAGTACCTAAAAAGTCTTGCAGGGGCTGGCAGGAGTCTCTGGGAAAAGCAGTGAGGCTGCTTTTCCTCATTTACTTAGGATATAAAAGGTTTGCAGGGAAAGGAAGAGCTTGGAAAACAATGTGATGTACAGGTGATACATGTGTGACTGGGACCAGTTTCTTTACATTTCCAAACATATTCAGGTGTAGCAAATCCCCTGTGGGTTCAGATGCTCTAAATTGTGGCATTATTATACACAATCCTATTAAATTCTAATTTTATATTTATAAAAGGCATCACCAAACCCAGATTTTCATCCCCAACTAGGACACCTTTCTGGGTGCATCCAGAGCCTCCTCAATGAGCACTGAGAGTTAAATAAAGCTTTCCAAAGGATTCATCAGGTAAATGTTATGGATTGCTGTGATTTAATTTATGGGATTAGTTTGACTTTCAATTACCAGGCTTCACACTGAATCACTTTATATTTGGAGCTCTGTAAGTAGCACTTCTTACACTCGATCTTTCATTTGGGGAAGGATTATCAATAATTAGACACCATGGCCTTATTGATCAGCTAATCAATAACCACATTAATCATCAGCAGCCTGAAAACCATTCCCTCTTTGCATTAAAAGGAGCCTTTGCAATGAAATTAGCATCCTTTGCCTCCCCCCCTCTGCAGGTGGGACCTTGGTGAGAGATGGAAACTCAGAACCTCTCACTGCACACCTGGAAAGGGGTTTCTCTTTCTTTGAGCTTCTTCCTTAAGTTTGGGTCATTGTTTCTTAAGTCTTGCTGTTGGTTTGTCCCTAACAATAAATTTTGACTGTCCAAAGGTGCCAGTTTATCCACTCTGGGGCAAGAGAGTAGCAATGAAAAGCTCCCTGGGTGAATCCTGAGGTCCAGCTCTTTCCTGCATCCCCATCACCCCAAAGCTCAGCAGAGGGGAGGTGGAGCTGCCTCCTGAGTCAAATGCTTAAAAAAGATGTGTCTCTCTGGGCTTTTCCCCCTTTAATCACTTAAAATGTTCCCAGGCATTCCAAAGAATTGCACTTTCATGCTACCCAAATGACACAGGGTTTACTCACGCAGTGAAACACCTGATTAAGGTTGTGTTTGCTGCTCCTCAGCCATAAGAAACATTTATGGCCAACCCTCTCCATCAATCAGGTGAGACTATTAGGAAAACAACAAACTGCCCAATAAATTATCCTAATCTGCTGTAAAACTGATCTTAGTAATTAATTTAGTCAATTATATTTAACCAGTTGGCAAGTAGCCTAAGTAATGTAATCGTGTCGGGTCTTTGGTGGAATAAAACCTGAAAAAGCCATAACAACAATTCAGAATAAGAGGAAAGTATCATTTTGTTGGGAATGTCACACACACCTGTGGCTCAGGTGGGCACATGGCCTCAGGTACAGCTGCAAATGGCTTTCTGTGGTGGGAACTGGTGGGGTGACAACAGTGTGAGGCCACCCAGCCTTGCTGACCCACGTTGACTTCCAGCTCCGTGGGATGGAGGAGGATTTTGGGAGTGCCTGTCCAGAGGTGGAGGGTGACTCTGCCTCACCAAGACACCCCAGGAGTGGCCCCAAAGTCCCTGTTTCATCAGGACACCCCAGGAAAAGCATTGCCTCAGTGGTGTCACTTTTCAGCCACCAACAGGTCAGGGAGAACAGATGTAAATCCATGATTTTCATGGTTTCAAGAAGAGTTTTGCTCATTGAGAGAGTCAAACAGCAATTCATGACCTGGCTCAGAGCTGCATCTTTTTATGTGTTTATTAATTCTTTGGATTGTTTTTATGTGCTCATTAATTTGCCCCCAGCACTGACATAACAATGCCCTGGGAATGACCATCGGTGCACGAATCCGTATTTCTGGTGGTGGGACTGTTTGAGGGGAAGGAAGACTGGCACACCCTCAACTCCATGGACTGAGATGATGAAAATCAACCCCACACCATCCAAAAGGGCAGTTCTGCCAGAAAAGGGCCGTGCTCCTCACTAGGAATTTCTATGAGCAGCTCCACATGGGTCACAAACTTCCATCCCATTTCATCAGTGAAGTGTCCTCACTGGAGACAGAGGACACTTGTGCTTGGTCAAACACCTTCAGCAGGGGGAACCAGCAGTGGGAACACACAGGGCTGACAGAAGGGTTCATGGAATCACAGAAAGGTCTGCACTGAACTGGGTTTGCACGTGGCACATTTGCTCACAGGAGTTTCCCAAGTCAAGGTTATGAACAGGGCTGTGGGCTCTGAAACACAGAACTGCCCGTGGCAACCTGGAGTTTTCCAAATAGTTTGTGCATCCAGTTTCCAGAGAAATCACTGGATTGGGCACGTCTGGGTGGGAAAGACCCGTTTGTTTTCTTCCACTAAACAGATCCTTGCTCCCTGTCTCGGGCTCTGATTTTATGCCTGGAAATATTAGCAGGCTAATGGCAACTTCATGTATAATTTAGGTGAAATCCATGGGCTGCAATTTATCAAGTTAAATAACACATGTCAGGGCTGTGGACGGGGAGGGGCAGCTTGGTCCAACCACCACTGAAATCACACTGGGGGTGGCATGGGCCTTGGGGAGGGATTGGGGTGCAGAGAGGTGCATAACCATAAAATCAGAATATGCTGAGCTGGAAGGGACCCCCAAGGACCACCGAGTCCAACCCCTGAGCATCATCCAAACCCTCCTGGAGCTCTGGCAGCCTTGGGGCTGTGCCCACTGCCCTGGGGAGCCTGGGCAGTGCCCACCACCCTCTGGGGGAAGAACCACGAAGCAGGAGTGCCCAAAAGGATGCCTGGGATGCACCCCTGGGAGCCCCATGCCGGGTGCTGTGCCGGAACGCCAGCTGTGCCGCCTGGCACCAGGAGCGCCCAGCGCGGCTGTTCCCGCTCCGTGCCAGCCCCATTACCATGTTCCAAATGATAAAACCATTCCTTAATCACATCTTCCCCTTCTTCGAATTCACGAGGGGGCTGGTTCGACGCTCTCCTCTCCAAGAAAAGCAATCAAAGCCCTGCCGAACAGAAGCGTTCGTGTCCCCTCAAAGCCCTGCCAAACAGAAGCGTTTGTGCCCCCTCTGCTGCCACCCAGCCCTTTGATGCCAGCACGGGTGGGCAGTGGGAGCACAGAGGGGCTGCTCTGCTGCCAGGGATGGGCTGTGCCATCCAGCTGCCAGCATGGGATGTTGGAGCAGTGCAGGCAGAGGTTCTGAGAGGTGGTACCACAGCAGGGGTGGCAGGAGGGCTGTTCTGGCCCCATGTGAGGCTGGGGGTGCCATAGGGGACACAGCTCCTCCTCTGCTGTAGGACAGAGCTGGGACTCCCCTCCCTGTGCAATTATTACTCATTAGGGGTATTGTACTTGGGCAATAATTGTTGTTGCTGTAGTTTAATACTCTCAAATGGTATATCAATATATCCTATATATCCCTGATGTCTTTGCTGGTGACCATGCACCAACCTGTAGGGCCCTGGCACTGCCTCCTGCTCAGTGCATAACATGGAATCATAGACTCATGGAATTATGTAGGTTGGAAAAGCCCTCTGAGTCCAACCATTCCCCAGCTCTGCCAAGGCCACCACTAACCCATGTCCCCAAGTGCCACATCCCCGGGGCTGTTAAATCCCTCCAGGGATGGGGAGCCACCCCTGCCCTGGGCAGCTGTGCCAGGACTGGACAGCCCTTTCCAGGAAGGAATTTTCCCTGGTGTCCGACCTAAACCTTCTCTGGCACAACTTGAACCCCTTCTCCTCCTGTCCCTGTTCCCTGGGAGCAGAGTCCAATCCCTCCCCAGATCCATCAGGGACTTGCAGAGCCAGAAGGTCCCCCCTGAGCCTCCTTTTCTCCAGGCTGAACCCCCCCAGCTCCCTCAGCCCCTCCTGCTGCTCCAGCCCCTTCCCATCTCCATTCCCTTCCCTGGACTCGCTCATGTCCCATCCCACATCTCCAGCATCCTCCATCCCTCCACCCCACCCAGTGCAGGTGGGAACCCACAGCACGTGTCGGGGCTCACAGAGGGGTGAGAACCCATCACCTCCATGCCCAGGGTGACTCCTCCCTGCAACAAAGCCTGGCTTCAAAGACCCCTAACCCCAGCAATTCTAAGCCACGGAGCGATGTGAGGAAGGGCTGGCTCGGAGGCCTCCTGCCTTTGATGTTTATTGCCACAGCAGAGCAAACAGGAACAATGCCGGGCTTCCCGAGCCCTCCTTAGCGTTGGGTATTTCCCATTTGTTTCCAATTTTAACAGTTGCCATTGTGTGCTTTCCTCGGGCCATTGTCTGAGGAGCCGCTCAGGCCGGGGCCGTTGTAATTTATCTTTTGTGCTCCGTAATTTGGAGCAGTCGAGGCCAGAAGGGAACGTCTGTACGGAGGGTCCCGCACCCAGACCCCGCACTCCTGCCCCGGGACGTGTCGCAAGGTCACTCTGCCCATAAACTTCCTTATCGCTGTTGGTTTTATTCATTACGTTTGACATATTAAGCTTCTGTATCTTGGCATAAAGGACACAATATTGCAGCATATTGGCAAGCTCATTTGCTTTTCACAGCCAGTGTTGTGTCCAAATAGCGGTCCCCGGGGAGCCACACGTGGATAAGGAGTGCAGGAAAATGAGCCTCAGCAGCAGGTGGCCTTTTGCAGCCTAATGAACATGGCAATCTGTTACGAGCACGGCGAGGCTTTTCACCAGACAATTAGGCAACTAAGCATGTAATTATTCAGGCCAACAAGAAGAGCCTCTTCTCTAATTTCATCTTTTCATTGCTGTTTACTCACCCACACTCCCCTCATTAATGAGAGATTTTCCAGTCTATGCTAATTGGTTTCAATAACATTCATTTCGGTTGAAAGGGAACGATTCTGTTAATTGAGAAGCGAAAGCGTCTTTTCATTTCGAGTGCGTCCTGCTATGGAAATCTGAACGCTCTCAACAGGTCCGGGCTAATGAAATTAAGTTACACAGCCACCGGTGGTGTAATAGAAATAAAGTAATTTATTTTCACTGAAGCATGTGCTCTAGGTCCCGAACAATTAATCCAGCTCGGCCGGGAGAGCCTTCGGAGAGGGCGCTTTTGAATAAACAAGGCCTGCTGTTTCAGATGTGCCGCTGCAATTCTCAGGGTGCTGCAACTGCCAAGCTCTGCAGCACGACCCCAAAATGTTTAATGAGCACGAGGAGCACTTATGGAAACACTAATTCTTTAATAGCTGCTTGGGAAAGAAAAAAAATGAGAGCGCGGAGCTTGCCAGCCTGGGCACCGGGGTGGGTTAGAGCATCGGGAAATAAATCAATGGGTGTTCCCCGCTCGGAAAGCAGAGCCCAACCCATGGCACGTGATGCTGAGCAGGACTGGGGAGCTGTAATCCCACTTCTTGGGTGTTCAGGACCCGAAAAGCAAGAGGGAACTGAAGAATATGGAGTTTTTTTCATTGTCCACGAGTAGCAGGAATTATTTTCAAGGAAAACCGAGATGCTCAATTATCGAGGTAACTGCTGCTGTTCAGGCTTTAAGGAAAACTTTGGCTACCTTGGTCCAGCTGCAGAGTTGGAACTGTAGAGTTCCAGCTTCAGGGCTGGAACTGGATGGTTTTTAAGGTCCCTTCCAACCCAACCCATTCCAGGATTCTGGGATTCCACCACAAGTGGACCTCAGCACATCTGCAGGCAGCACTGAGGTGGAAAAGGCAGCCTGGAGGTGTCTGGACATCCTGCCTGGGGGAGCAGCTCTGCAGGGACCCCAAAACCCCAGCCAGGCCCTGTTTTTTCCCTGTCCTTGTCAGAGAATTCCAAGGTAATTTGGGTTGGGAGGGACCTTCAAGATCCTCAGGATCATCTCCTTCCAACCCCCTGCCATGGACAGGGACATCTTCCACTAGACCAGGTTCCTTGGAGGTTGATTGTCTTGGAGTGGGTGATTTCAACTGCTGCAGGTTAATTAATTTACTAAAAATTATTTTGCAGACTGAGAACTATAGTATCCAGCCAGTGAGAGGGCCAAGGGATGGCTTTCCATGCAGGAAAAGCCAGGAAACTTGGAAAACTTGAGTGCTTCCCTGTGGAGGAGACCAAAGATGGAGCATTCACCAGCCCTTTCTGTATCTAAATATGAACTCATGGGCAGAGACACATGGAAATCTTAGCAAAGGCACATGGAAATCTCTGCAAATACATGTGCAATGACTTATTTTTCAACTACAATGCAGTATATATTTAAAGTATCTTATGGTCATCCAAAATACTTATGTAGAACTGAATAAAAAATACCCCAAACCATACCAGGCTCCATCAACTTTTAAAGGAGACCTTTCAGATTTTCCTGCCTCTTGTTCTGGCATTAAAGCAGTCTGATGAATTTATTTTAACACGAGTGAAACTACAGGGTGTAACTTTTGTTTTCATGCAGTGGGACGATGGAAGGTGCAGTTCCAAGTCTCTGTGAATAACCCTCCTCTGTGCAGTTGCTTGGTGGGAGATGCCCTTTCCACCATCAAGAAGAGGAACCTGGAGTTGTTGCAGTTGCTGGTTGTGTTTCATCTCGCCTTTATTTATAAGCATTTCTGCCGGCATGGGGTATGTAAATGCTAATGTGGGTTTTTTCAAAGCTGGCTTCCTAAATGCATAATGGGCTGAGCCTTATAAACTAATACACTGCAGACTGTTATGAATATTTCAAAGAATTATTCCTTTATTTTGTGCCGGGCTCATCGGGCTGACGGTTGATTCATAGCTGCACAAACGCACCTGGGGTTGCTAAGGTTACCCAATTTCATTCACCCATAGATAGTTGAGATCTACATAATCCCATCAGATCATCCACTGCATTTCAAAGTGATATTGATGAATGGTGCCTTGCTCAGATGATATGTCCATTTACATGTGATATATCTCACGATTCCTGTCTTCTAAAATATTGCTGCTGCTGAAATTTCCCATTATGTGCAGATCCACAAAGCAGAGGTGCATGTCTTTATTCCCAGCTTGAACAGACCCCAGAATTAGGAGCCCAAAGGGGGGTGTTTTGTGCTTGGAGCTCACTTTTTCTGCCAAAATGACAATATTGTGGCTCTAATTCTGGGCTTTGGTTTTGCACAGCTGTCTGCAGTGGTGTCTTCTGGTTGCCACCAGACAGGCTCAGCATCTTGTTCCACTGAGCCACAGCTTGGCAGTAGCATCTTCATCACCTTTTGATGAAGAATATCCCATGAAAGGTGAAGTTTTCCAGCAGATGTTGCAGACCCTGGGGGATGGCCCAAGATGGGCATCATGATGTGGCAACAGGGAGGTGAGGGAAACCAGGAGACAACTGGGGCAGGGGGGGATTTGCATGACACAAATGGCAAGTCTTCATCAGTGCCCTCCCATCCCACCTCACGAGGACATGCATCATACACAATAGTTATTAATCTGTGTATTATAAACCACAGCTAAGCCATAGGCAACCTTTTATTTGACTTTACAACTGTCGGCCCGGAGTGTTCAGAGCCAGCAAAGACTTTAACTCCATCAACCAGCCCAACCCAAGGCGAAGTGAGCCCCTCTCCCTGTGCCCCTTTTGCTCGGAAACCTTGCCCAAACCACATTCCACAGGGCTGGGCAGCAGTGGGGCTGTGGTCTCAGTGGGTTAAACTGGGCTAAATTGGGGGGTGGGTGCAGCCAGAGTGGTTATCCTGGGGAGCATCCCCTACTTGTCCAGGGACCATCAGCCCTGCCAGGAGACAGCAGGGCAGCTCCTGTTCACATCAAATGGATGAGAATCAACCCAATCTGGCACAAACAGGCGTGGCTGAGGAGCGAGGGGACCACTGAGGGTACCAGCTCATTTGTTCCCAGCGAACACACCTAGACAGCATCTGATTTCCAAGCCCAGGGATGTTTGTCCCAAATCTTCTCAGGGACAGATTTGTGAGTGAAATGAAGCGACTGCTCTTGAGGCAACGTGAAGCTGGAGCCTGTGCAGCCCTGAAAACCTCCGCTATATTTCATCCTTTAAAAGCTATCATTTTACTTAGCAGGCTGCTTACTACAATTATACAGCGTTTTTCTTGGCCCCCAGCTACATTAAACATGCGTTTTATGGCGTTCACTGTGTTACCCTGAAAGCCTGGCTCCCGAGGAGGGGCTTGTAAAGGGTTACACTGTAAAAACCTACACGGGTTCCTCATTAACTTTATGGGTTTAATGCCTTGTTTGGGGGCACCTTCCCTTCCTCCCCTTCCGCGGCTGGGCGGGCTGAGCGCTGATGCTTCACCCAAAAGTGTTTGGCTGGAGATGTTTTCCAACAGCATCCTCTGCCCTTGGCTCCTGAAGTGGATGAAAAGCCCCTCTTAAAGCAGATGCAGAGCCCTCCTAAAGTGGATGCAAAGCCCCTCCTAAAGCAGATGCAGAACCCTCCTAAAGCGGATACAGAGACCTCCCAAAGTGGATGCAGAGCTCCTCCTACCAAAGCCCCCAAGCTGAGCACAGAATCACAGCATCACACAATCATCGAATGGTTTGGGTTGGAAGGGACCTTAAAGCTCCATGGGCAGGGACACCTCCCACCAGACCAGGATGCTCCAAGCCCCATCCAGCGTGGCCTTGCTCCTCTCCCATGGTTTATCCCCCGACGGCTCCTTCGCTATCAGGAATAAGGCACCTCGGCAGCGGCGAGGGCAGAGCTCCCTCCAGAGCCTCCCGGCGCAGCGTTTGTGTTTCCCACACGTTCCCAGGCCAGCTGGACTGTTTTACGCCCCTGCACATTATCGAGACAGCCAGAGAGCAGGCGATTAAACCCCGTTTGAACGTGGCCTCCAACCTGCTCTCGTCCCTGCGCAGCCCGGACAGTCTCACTCACAGACGGGCTCTGACTGCTGCTAATTATAGCGGGCTAAAACCTCGCCCGGCTCTGCGGAGCCGTCTCGAGCTGTTGATTATGAAGCCCTATTATATATTGATAGGTCAGGATTTATTCGTGAAAGCAGAAGCCAATAGCCGGGGCTTGGCTGGGAGCGCTGGGGAATGGGGGCTGTTAGCCCGGGGTAATCTATCAGCGGGAGCACGAGTGTGTGCTGCGGCAATTAGGGAGCCGCCAATCGGCAGCCTCATCGAGATAATGGGTTTTACCGGCCAGGCCGGGGCCGGGGCTGCTGCTGGGGAAGCAGCGACAGTAGATAAATAGGGAAATGGCTCATTAAAAGATGCTGCTGGTGCGAGCGCGGGGTGCGAGGCACCACGGTGTCTGGCTGGAGCAGATCCTCCCGATACGGGCGGATGCTGCAGGGAAACCTATATGGATGGCTCCGAGTTTAAGGGCGTGCATTAGGCTGGTGTTTGTGACAGAATTAAGTTATTTCCATCCCAGTTGTGTTTCTTATTACAGTCCCCTCCCTCCCCCGTCCCCACGATACTATTTTTACCGCCTGCACTGTGAGATGTCCGGTTCTTCCCTCAAGCTTTTTGCTGTAAATACCCACCCTGCCCTGGTGCTGCTTGATCCTCCCCAAAACTCACCTCTGCCAGGCACCAGCGCTGGCTGCCAAGGTGGCAAAGGGCAGCTCAAAGCAATGGAAACCTTCCCCTGCAAGAGAACATCTTCTCAAGCTCTCCATCACCCACCAAGAGCACCTTAACCCAACACCAGGCACCAATCTCTGCTCTCTGAGACCAGGGACAGGACCCAAGAGAACAGCTGGAGTGGTGGCAGGGGAGGTTTAGGTTGGATCTTAGGGAAAGGTCCTTCCCCCAGAGGGTGGTGGGCACTGCCCAGGCTCCCCAGGGCAGTGGGCACAGCCCCGAGGCTGCCAGAGCTCCAGGAGGGTTTGGATGATGCTCTGGGGCACATCTGAGGGAGTGACTCTTGGGGATGGGCCTGGGCAGGGCTGAGGGTTGGACTGGATGGGCCTTGTGGGTCCCTCCCAACTCAGGATATTTTATGATTCTGTTCTATGAACAGCATAAGGGAATGGTGAGAACCCTCTATGCCCACTTCTCCCTATTTATTACAGTCCTGCTAAACAGTTCTGATCCATTAAGGATTGGAAATTGGCTCCAAATGCAGTAATCTGGCCTTCATATAAATGCAGGATCCATCCAGGCGAGGAGGTCTGACCTGCCATTGCTCCTGGAACTGGGAAACGGATTTGGGGAGAAGCCCCTCTCCAGAATGAGACTGTGCTTTTGCTTCCCCTGGTGTTTCACTCTCAAGCAAAGACTCTGGGTACTGTAATTAACATCTGTGATTGACGAAGGTACCATCTGACACACAGGAATAAATGAATCCTTTTACTATAACCTGTTAAAGATGAGCGGGCAGTGAAGTGTACAGGTTAATAAAGTGTTCAATAATAAATAAATTAAGATACTGGTAATAAATTCTCTGGTTTTGTCATCATCCAATTTGGGAAGTGCAGTGTATCAGAGAGAAAATTCACGTTGGGTTTGTGCTGTTTGAGTTAATAGGGGCCAGGCCCTGGAAGAGGCTCAGGGTAAGAACCACTACCTGGTGACCACCACACACAACGAGGCAACGAAAGGGTAGGGCTTGGAGATCTTCTGCTTCTGAATATTTCAGTTTAGCTGAATATAAATAAATCAGGCACTTCCAGACTCAGCAGGATCCTACCTCCTGTGATATTGCTCTGTCATCCCATTCCTGCCCAGGCTTCCTTCGGCCCCGGCCCCATTGCATCTTTTATTAGCTCTGTGCTCACAACTGGCCGGCGCTGGATCCGGTTGCCGGAAAACCCAACGGCGTTTGGGAGGTTTCCCACCCACCAGTTTGTCCTCCCAGTGCAGAAGGAGAGCTGGACAGTGTGAACTGGGAATGGGCCCGTCCCAGCAGTGACATCTCTGCCCCTGGTGTCACCTCCCCCTGCTCCCCCCAGTCTGGCAATGGGATCAGGGTCAGTGGGAGCCCTGGCACGGGGGTCTGCACATGGCCAGGGAGCAGGGACCATGGCCTGGGGAAAGGGATGACACCTCCCAGCATGTCCAACATCCCACTATATCCAAACACTTGGGTTTGCTCTGGATTTGCTCTCCTTCTCCATAATACCTGCGTGGGAGGTGACAGCTCAGCCCTGTCCTGAATGTCCCTGAAGGGACAATGAGCTGGGACAAGCTGGGGGCTTCTAGGATGTACCAGGATCAGCTGGCACATGATGGGATGGGCAAGGGGCAGCTGGGATGTGCTTGGACACGTTGGCATATGCTGAGATCAGCTGGGACGTTCTTGGGATGAACTCGTGTGTTCTAGGATGAGCTGGGATGTGCTGGGATGAACGAGAGTGTACTGGGATGAACTGGGACATCCTGGCACATGCTGGGATGAGCTGGGATGTGCTGGGATGAACAAGAGTGTACTGGGATGAACTGGGACATCCTGGCGCATGCTGGGATGAGCTGGAATATCCTGGGACATACTGGGATGAGCTGGGATGTACTGGGATGAGCTGGAATATCCTGGCACATGCTGGGATGAGCTGGGATGAGCTGGGATGTACTGGGATCAGCTGGGACATCCTGGCACATGCTGGGATGAGCTGAGATGTACTGGGATGAGCTGGAATATCCTGGCACATGCTGGGATGAGTTGGGATGTACTGGGATCAGCTGGGACATCCTGGCACATCCTGGGCTGAGCTGGGATGTACTGGGATGAGCTGGGATGTCCTGGGGTGAGCTGGGACATCCTGGCACATACTGGGATGAGCTGGGATGAGCTGGGATGTACTGGGATGAGCTGGAATATCCTGGCACATCGTGGGATGAGCTGGAATATCCTGGCACATACTGGGATGTGCCCCACCATGCTCAGCTCCCTGGTCAGGATCACAGCCAGGGCAGCTGTGACAGGAGCAGACCCAGCTGTCCCCAAGCAGCCCCCTCTTCCCACCATCTCCTCATTCCTGGTCACCCTTCCCCCAGGCACACCGAGGCAGCAGGATGGGACTGCTGCTCACAGACACCACACAAAGGGAGGCAAGCAGCAATCTGGCAGAGCACCTTCATTTTGGAGGCTCTTACACCTTCATTTTGGAGGCTCTTACCATCAACCACAGTACACAGAACACTGTGAACCTCACAGCAGCACGGGGGAATTCTTTCCAAAAACATGCCTTCAGGTTCCCCCTGAATTTCTCTGAAGATTCAGGAGCTCAGGCTGTACTAGCCAGGCAAGCTGAGTTTTACTGACATGTTGTGCTCAGAAAATGACCGAATCCGATAGCGACGGTCCGCACGGATGTATTGATCTCCAGCTCTGATAGTGCCTTGGCTCCAGGTGGATGAGGGCATGCAAAATGCAGATTGATTTTAGAAAGAGCTGCCAGGAAGAGCGGGGAGAGCTGCAGGGATGGCAGAAGCACCTGGTTCACTCATCAAACGTTTGTCCTTCAGCCTCGTGTTGTCCAGGACCACAGACACGGCTGCAGGGCAGGGATGAGGCTGGGAGACCTGGGTGAGGTGCGTGGCCTGAGCATCCCTGGTGGTCATGGGGACAAAGGAGGAGGGAAGGGGGTGATCCCACATGTCTTGTGTCTTCTTGTGGGGCTGGGGCCCTCTCCTGCCCCTCCTTGGGGTCACCCACACCCCTCGCTGCTGCCAGGAGCTGGACTTGATCCTTGGGGGTCCTTCCAGCTCAGCATATTCTGTGATTCTGGCCTGACCCCCTCAGTTACATTAACCCTCTTGCACTACCAAATTCCTGCTCTCCTCCAGGCCCTGAGCTTTGATTTCTCTTCCTTACACGGGTATTAAAGCCATTCCCAGGGAGATAACGGGAAGTGGAGGCAACACCAGACCCAGGCTTTGGGAACTGAAGCAGCACGAACCATACCCCTTGTGCCACACATTCATTACACTTCATTTGCATGTGCTAATTTCCAGGGCACACAGGATGTGTGGTGAGAGCCCAGGTCTCCCAGCCAAGCCCTGCTCTCCATCCCAGTCTCCATGGGATGCTGGGAATTCTCCTCAGCTGAAGGAGCACCAAACCCCAAGGGAAACAACAACCAAACAGCCGTGACAGTCGTTCAAAATGTCTTGTGTCTCTTTCCTGCACGAGGGGAACTATTTAAACTGGCACAAAATAAATTTAAGGAGCATATTCTTGGAATTACATAGAAAAATACCCCATACGTTTTGGCAGCAACTAAACATATCCTTAATGGAATTCATATGGGGCCTGGAGTGATCACAATGTTTGGAGAGGAGCCAGATAGTAAGTAATTTAAACATCACAGGAAATTAAATTTTAGAATTCAATTTTGCATAAAGTTTTCTGTAATGAAAATGTCACACATAAATTATGAAGTCTGATTATNTGTACCAGGATCAGCTGGCACATGATGGGATGGGCAAGGGGCAGCTGGGATGTGCTTGGACACGTTGGCATATGCTGAGATCAGCTGGGACGTTCTTGGGATGAACTCGTGTGTTCTAGGATGAGCTGGGATGTGCTGGGATGAACGAGAGTGTACTGGGATGAACTGGGACATCCTGGCACATGCTGGGATGAGCTGGGATGTGCTGGGATGAACAAGAGTGTACTGGGATGAACTGGGACATCCTGGCGCATGCTGGGATGAGCTGGAATATCCTGGGACATACTGGGATGAGCTGGGATGTACTGGGATGAGCTGGAATATCCTGGCACATGCTGGGATGAGCTGGGATGAGCTGGGATGTACTGGGATCAGCTGGGACATCCTGGCACATGCTGGGATGAGCTGAGATGTACTGGGATGAGCTGGAATATCCTGGCACATGCTGGGATGAGTTGGGATGTACTGGGATCAGCTGGGACATCCTGGCACATCCTGGGATGAGCTGGGATGTACTGGGATGAGCTGGGATGTCCTGGGGTGAGCTGGGACATCCTGGCACATACTGGGATGAGCTGGGATGAGCTGGGATGTACTGGGATGAGCTGGAATATCCTGGCACATCGTGGGATGAGCTGGAATATCCTGGCACATACTGGGATGTGCCCCACCATGCTCAGCTCCCTGGTCAGGATCACAGCCAGGGCAGCTGTGACAGGAGCAGACCCAGCTGTCCCCAAGCAGCCCCCTCTTCCCACCATCTCCTCATTCCTGGTCACCCTTCCCCCAGGCACACCGAGGCAGCAGGATGGGACTGCTGCTCACAGACACCACACAAAGGGAGGCAAGCAGCAATCTGGCAGAGCACCTTCATTTTGGAGGCTCTTACACCTTCATTTTGGAGGCTCTTACCATCAACCACAGTACACAGAACACTGTGAACCTCACAGCAGCACGGGGGAATTCTTTCCAAAAACATGCCTTCAGGTTCCCCCTGAATTTCTCTGAAGATTCAGGAGCTCAGGCTGTACTAGCCAGGCAAGCTGAGTTTTACTGACATGTTGTGCTCAGAAAATGACCGAATCCGATAGCGACGGTCCGCACGGATGTATTGATCTCCAGCTCTGATAGTGCCTTGGCTCCAGGTGGATGAGGGCATGCAAAATGCAGATTGATTTTAGAAAGAGCTGCCAGGAAGAGCGGGGAGAGCTGCAGGGATGGCAGAAGCACCTGGTTCACTCATCAAACGTTTGTCCTTCAGCCTCGTGTTGTCCAGGACCACAGACACGGCTGCAGGGCAGGGATGAGGCTGGGAGACCCGGGTGAGGTGGCCTGAGCATCCCTGGTGGTCATGGGACCAAAGGAGGAGGGAAGGGGGTTATCCCACATGTCTTGTGTCTTCTTGTGGGGCTGGGGCCCTCTCCTGCCCCTCCTTGGGGTCACCCACACCCCTCGCTGCTGCCAGGAGCTGGACTTGATCCTTGGGGGTCCTTCCAGCTCAGCATATTCTGTGATTCTGGCCTGACCCCCTCAGTTACATTAACCCTCTTGCACTACCAAATTCCTGCTCTCCTCCAGGCCCTGAGCTTTGATTTCTCTTCCTTACACGGGTATTAAAGCCATTCCCAGGGAGATAACGGGAAGTGGAGGCAACACCAGACCCAGGCTTTGGGAACTGAAGCAGCACGAACCATACCCCTTGTGCCACACATTCATTACACTTCATTTGCATGTGCTAATTTCCAGGGCACACAGGATGTGTGGTGAGAGCCCAGGTCTCCCAGCCAAGCCCTGCTCTCCATCCCAGTCTCCATGGGATGCTGGGAATTCTCCTCAGCTGAAGGAGCACCAAACCCCAAGGGAAACAACAACCAAACAGCCGTGACAGTCGTTCAAAATGTCTTGTGTCTCTTTCCTGCACGAGGGGAACTATTTAAACTGGCACAAAATAAATTTAAGGAGCATATTCTTGGAATTACATAGAAAAATACCCCATACGTTTTGGCAGCAACTAAACATATCCTTAATGGAATTCATATGGGGCCTGGAGTGATCACAATGTTTGGAGAGGAGCCAGATAGTAAGTAATTTAAACATCACAGGAAATTAAATTTTAGAATTCAATTTTGCATAAAGTTTTCTGTAATGAAAATGTCACACATAAATTATGAAGTCTGATTATATTCTTTTTTGACTTTTTAATAAAATAATAGAGGCACTTGACAGTCAAGAACAAATGCATATTTTATGTGAGGAGCATTACGTTAAACTAACGTCCTCTGGAAATAATGGAACAGATGTTAACACTGCTATATCAGTTATCAGGTGCTCTGTTAAACAGCTTCAAACACAAGTATTTATTAAAAATGCTAACGGGATTGTCTCTCAGGGTGATCTAATTGTGGGCTTAAAATGTAATGTTTAATGTAATTAATTATATCTGTAGAATTATAGAGTTGGGCCATAATTTATTGTGTATGTCCACATATAAATTATACGCTGTAATTAATTCAGTGCAGGCAGGGAGAATGACTTTGGTGAAAACACCAACTTGTTCATAATAGAGAGATAAATCAAAACTAAGCCAAATTTCCCCCTCGTTTCGATGGAGGGACTCGGAGCTCTTACACCTTTGTGGGTGTCCCTCAAACTGGCCCCAGATTGGGCTGAGACCCCAGGGGGAAGCAGAGAGAGCCCTGAGCCCTTCTCCACGCTGCTGGTGGTGCCTGTAGCGTGGGGGACGTCCTGGTGGGCATCGTGGTGGGCATTGTGATAAGGATTGTGGTGGGAATCATGGTGGGAATCGTGGTGGGAATCGTGGTGGGAACCATGGTGGGCATTACAGCAACCAGCACATCCAAATGTACAAACCCAGCCCTGCAAGAGCCACCAGGAGCAGGTTTAGATCAGCAGAACTTTATTGATTATCAACAAAGATGATTTTTGGCCAAGGACATTGCTCTGCAACTTTTCTCTAATAATACCAGCTCTTGGCTTTGTGGGTTTTTCCATATCCTGTCCAAGTCCTTGGTGGGTCTCTCCATGTCCTGACCAAGTCCTCGGTGTCTCTCTCCACCCAGTGGGCAATGGGGGGCTATTTTGGCTGGGACCAGCAGCCAAGGCTGGGTTGGACCCCTGTCCTCCTCCTCCCCTTGGGGTGGCAGGGGTGCAAAGCCCCAGCTGAGAACGTTAGGAGGTATCAGGATGTGACCCCAGTGGTGGCTGCATCCCAAAACTCATCTTTACGTGGAGCAGAGGGAGGGATATCTTCACTCCTGGCATGGAGATGTCCAAAAGCTGCATCCCTTTGACAGGGAACGTTGAAGAAAGCCTAGCCCAGCAGCTACTGGAGGCTGCCAGAGCTGAGCCAGCCCCGAGGACTGTGATGGGGAACATTCCCAGTGCTCCCCTTGGGCTTCCCAGTACTGTCCCCATGCATTCCTGGCCCTAAGACATCATAAATGGGCAGTATCAGTGGGTTTGCAGTCTGTGCTCATCCATGGTCACTGATTCCCTGCATCCTGCTCTGTCCTGGCTGGGAATGGGATGCAGGGATGGGTGGTGGGGCCAGGGACACCCACAGCAGCAGCAGCTGGGGGGACAGGAGCTGTGCAGGTGGCTGTCCTGGGGACCTCAGGGGTTTGGGGAGCTGGGGAGAGACCTCTGCTCCTCCTGGAGTTGTCTGGTCCCCTCTTTGGGTGCCCTTGGGTGCAGAAGTGCCCCTGGGCAGGGACTCCCTTTGGCTACAGGGTCATCCCCAGTATGAACTGGCACCAAAGGCTGGTGGGAGACACATTTTGCCCCTGGGAGGGGATGACAACTCCCCTCCTGTGGCACCACACCAGATGTCCCCAGTCTGGGACTGGTTGCTGTGGTGGCAACTGGGACCATCCCCACACTGAATTCCTCCTGCCAGAGAAACCAGGGCCCAGGGGAAACCAGTGGCACGTGTGGCATGTCCCTGGGGCACAACCCCAGGAGGGGACCTGGATTCCTGCAAGGAGGACCCACAGCTCCTGCCACACCACGGCCACAACAGGCTCCAAACGTATCGCTCGGAAAAATACAGCGGGATTTGTTTCCTCGGATTTAAATGGGGAAATTATTTGAATTTCTCCACCCCCAGGTGAATGATTTAGATGGCCTTGACCCCAGGCTGACTGCAGGGATTAATGTGGGATAATGATTGCTGAGGCTATCATTGCAGCAGGCATCATTAATTATCCTTATTGATTGGAGCTTTCAAAGATAAAGCATTATGCTGACTGGAAAATACCCTCTTCCTGCAAGGTCAAGGCTAAAATAGGGCAGCTAAATAATTGCATTAACAAACAAAGAAATAAAAATAACCTCTCGGAGAGCCGTGTAATTAAGATCCAATTACAGTGTTTGGCCCTGCTGGGGGAGCAGCCTTGCCTTGTGCAGGGTGGGATGTGGGATAGGGGATGGGGGAGCACGTGGGATGGCCCCTGCCAGGATCACCTGTGAGGGGCTGGGGGGACCCCTCTGGAAACACTCCTGGGATGTCAAATTAAAAGGGTCAGATGGACAAACTGATAATTGGCCTCAAGTCCTATTAGGTGACTTTTGGGTCATCCGGTGGAGTTTAGGGCTGTCCCAGGGATGCTGATGCTGATGTCTCTCAGTCCCACTGGTCCCTCCTGTGACATTTCTGACTGCAGGGAGCACCTGGGTGCTGTGGGGACACTGGGCTGCCCTTCCCTCCATGGCTGTCCTGCTCACCCATTGCCCAGAGGAGCTGTGGCTGCCCCATCCCTGGAATGCCCCAGGCCAGGTTGGACAGGGCTTGAAGAAACGTAGTCTATGGAAGGTGTCCCTGCTTGTGGCAGGGATGTGGAACAAGATGAGCTTTAAGCTGTCTTCCAACCCAAACCTTTGGATGACTCTCTGATCCCAGCACCAGCATTCCAAAGGAAAATGGTGCCTTTAGAAATGCATCCACGCTCCATCCACGCAGCGTTCTGCTGACATTCCTTTCCCTTCCTAGAAGCAGCAGCCAGGGCAGGCAACAACATCTCCATGTCCTCAAGCATCCAGATCCCATCCTTCAAACCACCTTGGGCTGGAGGAGAACAAGCCTTGCCCTCTGGTGCCCTGAGTGCTGAGAGGGAATATTCCCAGCTCCTGTGGCCCATATGGGGTTTGGATGCTCAGTGATGTTTAGGAAGAGCCAGGAGAGTCGCAGCCCTGAAAATACCCATTATCTTGGTGTCATTAAAGCCCTAGGAGTGGCTTTCCCTGGGGTGCAGGTGGCAGCTGGCCCTGCCACCCCACCATCCACAAAGCAGGCGCTTTGGGAATTACCGCTGTCTCTTTGAGGAATATTTGCCTAAAGGTCTCAGTTTATTTTCTGTTCTGTCATGAGCTCCACTGCCTGATAGGATGTGATGTGAAGTTGTGAAGTGGGTTTTGAACTGAAACATTTTTTTGACATCCATTTAATTAGAATTATTTTAATTAAAACATTTGTCATTAAGAACCAGACGATCTGGCGTGCGATCCTGCTCTTCGTCGTTAGGAATTTTCAAACCAATAAAATAATTTATTTCAACACGAATATCAGTTTCCATTTAAGGAATTGTACAACTTGGTTGTTAGCTGAGGGAGGCTGCTCTGTATCCGATCACCTCCCATCATGGAAAATTGCTCTGAACTTGGGGTTATTTATCCCTTCCAGTGAGTTCCATGAAAGCCAGACCCTGGAGGATGAGGGAGCAGCATCCCACTGCTGGGGTTGGGCACTGCCAGGGGGAGCTTTCCCAGGAGCAGGGCCAACTCCTCAGGATGTTTCCCTGCTGCTGGAAAGGGGATGGGAACCTTGCTGGCACAGGGAATCAGGGGTGTGTTGATGCTGCCTGTCCCCAGGCCCACCCTCTGCCCACACCAATACCCACATCATGCATCCTGCTCCTGCCCCTGGCACAAAATTAAATATATTCCATAGGCAGAGTCCTCCCAGAGCCCTGCAGAGGCACCCAGAGGATCTGCAGGGCTCTGAGGTCACACCCTGCGAGGATCGATGCCCTTTGGGTCCTCCCATCGCAGGTTCAACCTCAAGGAATTAGCAGACAAAGCCAAAGGGGGTTGAAGAGCTGGAAGATGGATGTGCCACGGTGATGCCAGAGGGACCAGGGTGGCTCCTGCTCCTCTGCTGCCATGGGATCACTGCCTTGGGGTGGGAATGGCAGGAGCTGTGCTGGCCACGGGCCAGTGCCCACGGCAGGGTGGCATGGGCACCGTGCCTGCCCTGACAGCTTCATTAGCCACAGAGCAGTCTTTGCAGAGGTGGGTAATTAATGCAGCCCCCAGATATGCAGATTTTCCTGGGCTTTTCGGGCAGAACAGCCTGGTGAGCAGCGTGGTGTGAGCTGGTGGGGGAACGTGTCTTCCAGAATTGTGCAGTTCTTCAGAGTCATCCCTCATAATAGGTTGCAAAAGGGGGAAAAAATGTGAAAAGGCAACTGTAGGAGCAAAAAAAGAGTTCCCATTATTGTTCACCCTGTGAAAAGCAAGGTGCAGGATGTAAAGCACCGGGGGGAAGCTGCCAACAATAGACCCCATAGCAACAACAACTTCTAAGGGGGAGCGGGCGACGCGTGGCGGCTGCTGATCCCACTGCCCACCCTTGATCTCGGCAGCCCCGTGGGGACAAAGGCCCCCCGCTGCCCACCACACAAAGGCAGCTCCTTCCTCCCAGCACAATGCTCTGGCACCCCGGCGCTGGGAAATGACACTGTTACACCCCTGCACCCCAATCCCCTTCACCCCAATCCCCTGTACCCCAATCCCTGCACCCCAACAGACATTGCTACACCCCTGCATCCAAACCCTGCATCCCAACAGGGCTACAGCCCTGCACTCCAATCCCCTGCACCCCAATCTCCTTCACATCAATCCCCTGCACCCTTGCACCCCAATCCCCTGTACCCCAACAGACACTGCTGCATCCCTGCACCCAAACCCTGCATCCCAACAGGGCTACACCCCTGCACCCCAATCCCCTGCACCCCTGCACCCAAACCCTGCACCCCAACAGGGCTACATCCCTGCACTCTGACCCCCTGCACCCCAGGAGACCCTGCTACACCCCTGCAGCACCCCAATCCCCTGCACCCCGACATGGCAGCACCCCTACAGGGTGCACACTGAGGGATGGAAGGGGCAGGAGCAGAGGGAGCGAAGGGTGTCAGGGTGCAAAAGAGCCCACCAGGGTCTCATCCCTTTGGCGTGGAGGTGGTGGCATGTTGGGGACAGCTCCTGCAGCATCCCACACAACGACACAGCGGATTCCCTGCTCGCTTGCCCCCTCCCAACCAGCAGCTCCTCCACTGCCCTCACCCTGGGGGGGTTATTTTTAGCTTTTGGGGCACTGCTGGTGCCTGTCCCTGCCTCTGTCCCTGAGCACAAACCGCGGGGTTCAAACCGCATTTCCCTCATTGCATTAGCGAGAACTGGAGCAATTTGGACTCAATTTTTACATGCAGAGGTCACCATTAAAAACTCGTAATTCAGAGCCGATCCCAGGGCTGGGTCCTGCCGGTGCTGTCATTAGAGCAGAATTTAAGGAGGTTCTGCCTCAAACCAGTGGGTATTTTTAGCTGAGAGTGATGCCTTAGGAGAGGGAGCGGGGGGTGCGTGGGGAGATAACAGCACGCTTCACATTTCTGCCTTTACGCTCCCTGTCACATTAAAAAAATAAATCATAATTTTGATTTTCCACGTCCCTGAGGGAGAGATTGACAAGAGCATCCAGTCCTGGTAATTGGATCATTCCTCTGGGAAAGTTGGCTCCTCTGCTGAAATCCTTACATGCTCTAAGGAAAATTGCTCTCAACGTTATTGAAAATATTTTAGGAGGCTGAAGATTCTGGGGCCTTTCCAATTCAAGTGCTCTGGTCCGTCATGCCAGAGGAAGACAACAATGGGAACCAAATCTGGAGAGCATCACACTAGATGAGCTTCCAATCCTGCTCACGTCCCCCTCTAGGGCTCCAAACCCTCCTTTGGTGGGGACTTGCAGGCAGGACCCATTCGAACACATCCCGAAACAGATGCCTGAAATAAATTATTCAAAATCTTTGGGGTTTTTTTTGGAGAAGGAAAAATGCAAGGGTTTTGACATAGGTAAGGGCTGTAGGGTGGGGCTGCAAGAGGCCAGGATGAAGCCCCTCCTGCATAACCCTTTTCCCTGGTGCTGTGGGGCCGTAAGAATTTTGGAGACACACTTTTGGGATGTGTTTGAGCAGCTGTTTGCAGCCCCTGTTTGCATGGCCTGGGTGATGAGGTCCCTTGTAGAGATGCTCTGTCATTCCTCCCCTCCATCCAAAGGAGGGTGGACCCAGGTGGGGCTCCCAGGGAACAAGGGACAGGACAAGAAACAGCCTAAAGTTGCACCAGGGGAGGTTTAGGTTGGTTATCAGGGGCAATTTCTTCATGGAAAGGATTGTCCAGTGCTGGCACAGAGCAGTGGTGGAGTCCCCATCCCTGGAGGGATTTAAAGCCATGTGGATGTGGCACTTGGGGACAGGGGTTGGTGGTGGCCTTGGCAGTGCTGGGGTTGGACTTGGTGACCTTAGAGGGCTTTTCCCACCTGAAGTGTTCTGTGACCCAGAGAGGCCACAGAGGAGGGTAGACAAGTTGGCTCCTCATTCCTGCCACACAAATCACTGCACTTTTTGGATTAAAACTTGGCCTTGTATGAAATTTCCCAGTGACAGAAATGTTGAAGATGCCAATTTTCCACACCACCAGGTTGAGGGCAGGGGAGGGCTTTGAGGAGCCCCTGCTGCCCCATGGCAGGGATGTGAGAGCCCTCTCGTTACTGCCCCATGGCAAAGGGGTCCACTGCTCAGAGCAGGTGCCATCTGTTGGCACCCAGAGGGTGATGGGCACTGTGGAGGGCGATGCTGGGCACTTCCCATCATTTTATGTGACAACAGTGGTGCCCTGTGCCCCCAGCATGGGCAGCTGCTCATCCCTGGCTCACTTTTGGAGGATGGGGCTAAAGGAGGAGATTTTTGGTGAGATACAGTCTGCCCTGCCTTCCACAGAAATTAATTGCTCAATTTCATAAACTAACAGGTGGTTCCACTTCAGACCCAGCAGATGTTATCCTGAATGAGCCGAGTCCCCCCTCGCCATCCCTCCGTCCCCTCTCACCATCCCTTCATCCCCCACCTATTTCTTCCTTTGTATCTTCCCCCTTCTCTTCACCTCTTCCCTTCTCCCTGTTCTTCTCCCTCTGATTTACGAGCAGCTACAATATGAGATGTTTTGTCTGGGCCATATGAATATTGATGATGGGCTCGTGTTGATTTTAGCTGCATTCATAACTTTCGGTGCTTCCTGGAATCCCCCCTTCTCCCACGTCCCCATTCATTGCACGGAGCCCATTTTCAGGAGGCAGCTCCATTTGTTAGACCTGCCTCTCGCCTGCACATTTGTCTTCCATTATCTCCCAAGGAGAAGACGATAAGTACTTACACAAACCTACGCAGAAATTAAACACACAGAACAAATGAGCCCGGCGTGTTCACATTCTTTCATTTCCAGTGATAATGCCCCGGAGGAAACACTTGTGCGACCGCAGATGGAGGATGGGTTGAGAGCCCCGGGAGGGTTTGGGCTGCCCTCTTTAGAGGAAAGCTCTCTTCTCCTTCCCATATGGAGGGAAAAAATGATAGCACTGCTAATGTCTGGGGCATGGCAGGGCACCAAAGGGAAGGAGGAGGTAGCTGGGGATGGAGGAAAGACTGGAAAATAATAATGGGAAATGTTTTGATAAGAAGCGTTGTGGTCTTAGACAAATATCCCAAACCTTCTGGAGCCCATTTGTGCCGAGATTGAACCCAGATGACAGCAAGCTGTTTGCATGGGCTGGAATGTGCCTCCAACAGACACCCAGATCTCCAGGCTGGGGACCCAGGGGGAACATGGGATGGGGTACCCACAGTCCTGGGTGGCTCATGCACCCCTCTCCTCCCTCAGTGCCCCAAACACCCCTGTGTCACCACGGCCAGGCAGCCCTGCACATCTGGGACCTGCTTGCACTCAATCCCATCCCTCCCTGCAGCAGGAGAGGCTTCCAAGAGGGACACAATCCTGCAAATCGTGAACTGCACATGGAAAGCACCTTTAGCTTTCCAGAGGCTGGAGAGGGCAGGTCCCTGCCCGGCCCAAGCAGCCAAAAGCAGCCTGGCACATCCCTGTGCCTTGGAGAACTTCTAAAAGAGACCAACTGAGCATTCCCACCTCTCCCTTGGCCACTCTTCCTTTTGCCTCCTCTTTCTCTGGCAGGAGCCACCATTGAAATTTCCTTTATATCCTTCCTAAGCTGCTTGTGATGTGCAATAAAATGTGTTAAAACACCAATCACTGATTTCCGACTGGAAGCTTTAAGTGTGATCCCAATGTTTATTTTCCCTGGAGCAGCTGCAGCCGGGGAACATCCAGCCCTGCACTTGAAGGGCCACAGCACCATTCTCTGCTAGGGTTTGGCTCTTCACCTCTGTGTGGAAAAGGTTTGTAACTTGTAGTTACCCCTCAGAGGGTGGTGGGTGCAAAGAGATTCTCTGGGGGAACCCCAGAGACTGTAGCCAGGTGGGGGTCAGACTCTTTTTCCAAGTAACAGAACGAGAAGAAATGGCTTCCAGTAGTGCTGGAGAAGGTTTAGGTTGGGTATTAGGGAAAGTTTCCAAAGAAAGGGCTGTCCAGCTGCCCAGGGAAGTGGTGGAGTCCCCATCCCTGGATGGATTTAAAAGTCATGGAGAGGTGGCACTTGGGGTCATGGGTCAGTGGTGGCCTTGGCAGTGCTGGGGATGGTTGGACTCCATGATCTTCAAGGGCTTTTCCAACCTCAGTGATTCTGTCATTTCTGGGGTTGGAGTTGGTCCTGGAGGCCTGGGCTTGTTCCACAAAGGGCCCATTGGCTGAGCAGAGCAGCTCCTGGAGAGCATCGATAGCGATCGGCAGCAGCACAAAGGAGCTCGGGATGTGCCATTCCCATCCAGCAGGAATAATCCTCAAAGTCCTGCCGGGGCGCTTTCCAGACGCCAGCCGAGTTTTCCCTGCTGGAAATGGGATGCGAAAGAATTAACCGAACTCAGAATGTTATTGTTTGTGTCAGACTCTGTTAACCACGTTAAAACTATATATAATACTTCAATTTCCGATGTCAAAACTCTCTAATGGGCAATATTCAGAAATCAAAGTCTTATGGAGCGGCTAATCTTCTGCACGGACAACGCCAAGTTTAAATCCAGTCCAAATGCCACTTCTCAGTCACAGCTTTAAAGGATTATAAATGATTATAATGGTATTTGTCTACTTGCCTGATACAGAAGTTCATGTCAATGTTATCTCCCAAACTGACATTCGGCTTCATCTCTGAGGTGAGAGAATAAACTGTTGACTAGCAGCTCCAGAGAGGAAAATGGATTAGCCATAATGTAATTAGAGCTCTATTCACAAATGATTCTTTTCGGCCGGCACACACGATAAGGCAGAGCCGGGCGGGGGCGGCTGGCGCTGGCATTGGCTCTGCCCTGGGCACAGGGACAGGGGCTCCCTGGGCACTGCCCTGCCTGAGCCCCACCGAGTGTCTGGGCAGGGCACAGAGGGCTCGGCCACTGCAGCTCCCAGGATTTTGGGGGTGTGTGTTGATGGGGTGAGGGGTTGGTGCCCTCCTGCCTCTGGCAGGATCATCGGAGACATTCTCTGGTTTGATGCCTCCCTTTGTCCTGTGTCCTGCCCCAGCATGCCAATGCCAACACCAATGCCAGTGCCAACACCAATGCCAGTGCCAATGCCAACATCGGCACCCCAACCAATGCCACCAACATCAACGACATGGTCAATGTCAATGCTACCACCAACACCAGTGCTAATGCCAACACCAATGCCAACACCAACATCAGTCCCACGTCAATGCCCTGGTCAATGCCAATGCCACCACCACCACTACCACTACCAGTACCAATGCCAATGCCAACTTCAACACCAATGCCAACATCAGTCCCACATCAATGCCCTGGTCAATGCCAGTGCCACCACCACTACTACCAGTACCAATGCCAACATCAACACCAATGCCAACATCAATGCCACATCAACGCCTTGGTCAATGCCAATGCCGCCACCACCACCACCACTACCAGTACCAATGCCAATGCCAACACCAATGCCAATGCCAACATCAGTCCCACATCAATGCCCTGGTCAATGCCAGTGCCACCACCACCACTACTGCCAGTATGAATGCCAATGCCAACACCAATACCAATGCCAATGCCAACGTCAACACAAATGCCAGCACCAACATCAATGTCAATGCCAATGGCAACACCAACGTGGTGACCTCCTCCAACTCCTGGTTTTTAACTTCTTCCAGCACTCCAAACCAAAGCCAACCAAACCCACTGTGAGTCTTTAATGCATTATTTGCCCACGTGACTCTTTGGTTCTTAAAAACTACATGAAAGAATGAGGCTTGTCCCCAAGGATGAAGGAACAATGGGAAGCAGCGATAATTTAATGACAATAAATAAATTAATCTGTATACACTGGTGCTAATACAAATGCCTTGTGAATGGCATGACAGATTTTGCATTATTTCCAAAAGAGCACACCAAACTCTTTTCTCCTGCACTATAAATTCAATTTAATTTTAAGTAATGTGATAAATAATGGCAAATTGAACTTTATTATGTATTCATGAACACATATAATGCATTCATGTAACACAATAGTTATTTCTGCCGTTTGTGGTTTAAAGATAGTGCCTTCTGACAGAATGCTATTTTTTAATGTGCAAATTCACAACTAATGACCTGTGGTTTCCCTGGCCAGGGGGTGCAGTGAGACATCAGCACCAGGGTTTGGTGCTGCAGAAGAGCTGCCTGCCCAGCCCCTGGCTCTGCAGTGAAGACCCACGTGTGGGACACTCCAGGGGAATGAGGAAGTGGAGATTATTTTCTGAAGACAATGCAAACTCCGAGGCGTGAATGTGGCTGCAGCAGAGCCTTCCCCTTGGCAGCTGGATCAGGGCAGAGCCAGCCTGGTGAGCTCCAGGGAGCAGCAGAGACACCGCCAAGACGTCTTGGTTTGGGGACTGGATTGTTCTGTCCCTGCATCAGCCCGGCCAAGTCCTCCTTATCCCCCTCCTGCTGCTCTCAGCAAGGAGAGCCTCAAGGACAGGGCCGAGGGGATGGTCCCTCCCTGTCCCCTCCCGCTGCTCACACTGACACGAGTGTCCCTGTCACCACAGGAGGGGACACCTGCACAGCCAGTACTCACCTGCTACGAAGAACATTAAAACAGCCATTCATTTATATCATTAACAGCATCCATCACACCAGCTTTTTAATGCAGGTGGATTTATAAAGAGTATTTAGATAATGATGGGCATTAAATATACCTGATGTGATTTGCAGAGGAGAATTGTGTGTGTGCACTTTGTTTGTTCTCACAGGCAGAGCAGAGTCTGAGCCTGCAGAGCCAAGTCCTGAGTGCAGCCCCAACTCCAGCACTGGGCTGAGATTTCTTGCAGAGGCTTTGGCAGAAAAATAACCACAGTTGCTTAAAAAAAAACTTTCCCTCTTCTTGCTGGGTACCCCTTAAATTTAGAATAATTTCAGATGGACAAATTAAAAAGTACATTTGAGATAAAATACACAGTCAGGCATAGATTTAAACTCCAGATCTGACTCCACAACCACTTGCAGTTTGACATGGTGCAGTGATTTACTGTGCTCATGATTATATCCTGTAGGTAGCGGCTCTGCAAGTGGGAAATAATTCAGTCAGGGATGTGGGAAAGGAATAACTTTCTTCTGATTGCAGGACTTCAAGGGGAGAAGCACAAAGTTGAAGTCCCACAGTTCCCAGGACGTGAAGGGGGTTTATAAAAAAGAGGGAGAATGACTTTTTACACAGGCAGGTAGTGATAGGACAGGGGGGAAAGGTTTTAAAATAAAGGAGGGGAGATTTAGATCAAATGTTAGGAAGGAATCCTTCCCTGGGAGGGTGGGCAGGCCCTGGCACAGGGTGCCCAGAGAAGCTGGGGCTGCCACTGGATCCCTGGGAGTGTCCAAGGCCAGGTTGGACAGGGCTTGGAGCACCCTGGGCTGGTGGGAGGTGTCCCTGCCCATGGCAGGGGGTGGCACTGGATGTTCTTTGACCAGTGGCACTGCAGGGTGATGATGATGATGATGAGCATTTGGGATCCTGACCCCAAAGAGACCTTTGTCCCGTTGTGCTCTGTGAAAACAATGCAGCCATACATAAAATAAACTCTTCAGCACCCCCCTCCCTCTATGCACGGGGAAAAGTTCTCTGCAGGCCCTTCAGAAATACCCTGTTCCACCTTCTCGGATTTAATTATAAAAATACTTGAAATACAATAGTCCTTCACATCCAGGTCTCGTTTCCTAATTGAGTTTTGATATGGATATGCACCCAGGAGACCCTGGGCTGATGCACACGCCAGATGGAGGGACCGAGCCCTCCATCCCCTCTCCCTGCAGCACAGTCACAGCAGGAGGATGTGTCAGATGTCCAGGCTCATCTTCCCATCCCCTCCTTCCCTGGGAGATGGAGCTTGCTCAGGTGAGTGGATCAGCCCCAAACAGCCCTGCAGTGGGGACTGGGGGCAGACAGGGGGTTCCTGGGCACTTCCAGCCCCCGTTCCTCCCCAGGAAGGATGTGCTGAAGCCTCTGGGAGCGATCTGTCCCCAACACTTCTCTGGTTAGTTAGATCACACTGGCCAAATGAATTCTGAGCAAAGGTTTAAACACTGAGCCATGTGAGGCGAGGCCAGGCTGGGCTGGGCCGTGCTGGTGGGCAGCACATCCCGGCAGGGATGACACCCCGTGATGAATGGCTCCCTCCTCGAACACTGCCCAGCTGCAGTGGCTGCAGCAAGCCTTCATTCACTATTTATAAACCTCTCCAGCTGTATTTTGCTAGGCAGAGCAGCTGGCTCGTGGTGGGAGTGTGAAGGAGAGGATGTTAACAGGTTGGCTGGCCGGGCTCCGGAGAGGGCGGCACGTGGGAAGGGGTTCACGTGAAGGACAGCACTGAAATCCTCCTCCAGGCAGGACAGGGCTGCAACCCCCCCCCCAGGGCCAGACTGGCAAGGAGGATCTGGTTAGTCCCCTGTTAAAAGATGATATTGGTCTCAGGATTGCTGATGAGAAACAGCTCAGGGAGGCAGAGCAAGGTCTGGTGGCTGCCAGCCTGGTACCCATCATGTGAAGTGGGGAAAAAACCCACTCATTTACCTTTTCATCCCCACTTTCCAGCCTGGACAGCCCCTCACCATCCTGCTTTCCTCCTCCATCCCTAAAGGACCCATCCCTGGCAGTGTGGGATGCAGTCCTAGGGGAGGATGTGCCAGGAATCATGGAATTGGAGGATCCCCCACACTTTGGCTGCCCCACTGGGGAAAAACCCACAAAGAATCAGCAAATCCCGGTGGAGATAGAGCCTTGCAGCTCCCCCACACCTTCCCCAGGCCAGAACCCCCCGAGGGTCTCTGTAATTCCTGTGCTTCGTGCAGGGTGACACATCCCCACGCTCTGCATAGGCTTCCCGTGCCGCTGCTAATGCAAACATTTAATTTTGATGATTTATAGCACAGCTATAAAAAAATCTCTGGATTACACTTTGGAGTCAAGGTCTCAGCTCGAGAGCACATTTTTATAGAGTCAGCATCTCTGTTTTTTAAAAGTTATGCTTCAATATTAAATACAACTTTTTTTTTCACAAGTCAATAAAATCCCTTTAGACCAGATAATAAACTCATTTCTTCTGGGCTGGCTATTGTTTCTAGCCTGGGTCATATCCTGAAGCTGTTTGGGCTGTTCTTTAGCCTCTCTGATTAGGAATTTTGCCCTAAATCCCTCTCAGGCACGTGCCTGAGCAGGCACAGACCCACAAACCAAGATTTCCCTCACACAGGTTTTCTTTTTCAAGAAAGAAGAAGTCACCGAGGTTTGTCACAGTGAGTTCTCCAAGCTCTGAGCCCTCCACGTGGCTGCTCCTGGACCTAAAACCCTGCCCAGCCCAGGGGGCAGCAGGAGGGATCCAGTGATGGTTTGTGGCGTCCTGCCTTGACTGGGCTCAACCCATTGCTGTGGCTGCTGCTCGTCCTTGTCCCTGTTCCTGTCCCATCCTTGTCCTGGTGGTTCTGGCCCCTGTGCAGCTCCATCCCATCCTCAGCCCACCACCATCCCCAGAGTGAAAACCCTCATCCCACCCCATCCTCACCCCACCACCGTCCCCAGGGTGAAAACCCTCATCCCATCCCTTCCCATCCTCAGCCCACCACCATCCCCAGAGTGAAAACCCTCATCCCATCCCTTCCCATCCTCATCCCATCCCCTACCCAGTCCTCTCCCACCCCATCTGCACAATGCCTGGCAGCAGGGCTGGGCTGGGGACGGGACTGGGGTGCATCCCAAGGCTCTCTGTGCCAGGATCAGGCCCTGTTCCCGGGCACTGGGTGTGGGGTGCAGAGAGAAGATGCCCATGATGAGGTTGCTGATGGTACCAGTCACTGCAGAACCCATCCAGAGTCACAGTGTGGGTGATGTTGGCATTGAAGAGCTGTACAGCAAAGCACCACTTCTGCCTTTAAAGGCACACAAATGTTTCATGTTTTCAGAGCTCTCAGAATTACCCTGTAATCTTATTTATTTTCGAGTTTACAAGTTTCTGTGGAAAAGGGTATCATAAGATAAATAGAAATTAACTGATTATAAGGATTGTCGTTCTTTAAGTACATATTTATCAGGCCATTTGCTCATTCTCTTCTAATATCTTGACATAAGAGTGTCAAATTGAACACTACCCAGATTATGATAATACTCAGCACTTTTGTAGTTTTCCTATCTGATTTGCAAAGCTTTTTTCTCTGCAAATGCACTTGAAGTTGGGGCTTTATAGGGCTTGATAGAATTCATTTCAGGATTAATAAGCCTCCTCTGAACCATTTAACGAAATCTCTGCAGCATCCTAGTCTTGAATAGGGAATAGATCCCCAGCACCGACGAACGCTTTAATTAATTTGTCTAATTAATCGAGGGGAATGGAAGTTATTCCTCTGCCGCAAATTGGTGCGTGTTAACAGCAGCAAATGTCAGCTGAATTAGAGGGGTGATGCAGGCGGGGCTCCCTCCCCAGCCGGGGTTATCTGGGGGGGCTGCAATGCGCTGGGCGAGGTTCTAATTACCGCAGCGCTGCCTTTGTGGAGTGGCTCGTTCCCAGCCCGCCCTTATCTTGTCATCCCCCGCTGGCATTAGCGATGCTTCGATGCATTAGTGACCAGAGGCAGGGCTAGCAGGCAGCGATTAGAGCGGCCCCGCCTGAGTGCTGTTTGAAATATCGGGATTGTTCTGCTCCTCTCTATCCAAACAGCACCGGGAGGTGTCAGTGGCCAGCCCGGGGCTGCTCCGAGCGGGGAAACGCTTCCCTCTTTTATCACAGGCCATTGCTTTCGCAATTAACCTCCTATTAAGTGGGCTCCAGCCCCACGGTGTCCATGAAACAGGACACGCGGTGTCGCGGCTCCTCCAAAGGTTTGTTTGAACAAGGAATGTGCTTGGGAAAGCAGCGTCTTCCACCCCCTCCCGGCTCCTAAAAAGCTGCTTCTGCTGAGCCCCAGGATGAATCCACACACACGGGCACCTCCAAGGGCACGGGCACCCACAGCCTCGCTGGGTGGGTCACAGAGTGCCACGATGGTTTAACTGGGAAGGGACCTTAAAGATCATCCCATCCCACCCCCTGCCATGGGCAGGGACACTTTCCACTGTCCCAGGTTGCTCCAAGCCCCGTCCAACCTGGCCTTGGACACTCCCAGGGATCCAGGGGCAGCCACAGCTTCTCTGGGCATCCTGTGCCAGGGCCTGCCCACCCTCCCAGCCAGGAATCCCATCCCAAATCCCACCTAACACTGCTCTCCTCCAGTCTGAAGCCATTACCGTCCTGCACCCATTCTGCCAGCCTGGCTGGGTCGGGACCCCCAGGCTGCCAGAGGAAGGTTTGGTGGGGCTGAACCCCCCGGAGCCCAATCCTTGGGAAAGCCTTTACACTGATCCCTGGTTTTCCATCCCATCCCAGCGTGGGATATCACCTCTCTCCTCTGAACCCACAGCCAGCCCCTGCTCGTGTCTCTGTAACACCCAGTAACATCCAGCACATGGATCTTCCAAAAACGAACCGAACACCCAAATGCATTTCCATTTATGGGTTCAGTTCTTTATTAAAGAGCTCAAGGGCACCCTCACTGAGCCAGACATTGCAAGCCAGGTTTAAAAAGCGACTGTCTGTGCTGCAGATGCAACTCTTTGCTGGCCAGAACAGTGTGACAGCCCCTGGTGCAAAGAGGCATTTAGGCAGGGACCCACATTGGGCCAGTTTCTGAAGGTCTTAAGATATCTAAGGCATCATATATTTCTAATAAAGGCAACTTAATATGAAATATATGAGATAGACACGCAGTTCCTGAGCTCAGACAGCACATCTGTTGTGCTTAGTCCCCCTGGAAAATAGCAGGAGATTTTCCTTTGCCATAGAAACAAACAATTTTTCTGGGAATAAGAGAAAGTTTTACTGGATGAGCTCGTGCAGGTCTACTCTGGTATTTGCCTTTCCCCCAAAGGCTTTGGATGATCATGCCATGTGGCGTTAGTACAGATGAAATCACTGGCCCAGCCTTTTAAAAGCTGGAGAAATATGTCCTTTGATGGCTTTAAAGTTCCTTGCCCTTAGTTTCATCCCATGAACTCTCTTTCTCATCACCTGGCAGTTACTGGAGAGCACAGAAATCAAGCTTGATCACTTTTTTCCTTTGTTTCTTTGCCATATGTAACCCACTGGGGTTTTCCCCCCTTGGAGCAGGCCCTGGCACTTGTGGAAGTGCTCCCAGGTGCCCCAGATGTGCTGTCCCTCCCTGGGGCTCTGCACAGGGGGAGCAGATCATCTCCCCCCACCCCAGAGTGGGGAAGAGCCAGCACAGAGAATTTCAAACCCTTCCAGCAAACCCTCGATGTGATACAACACGATCATAGAAAATTCAGTAACTACTGAGAAGAAGAGAGAGAAAAAAACCCCCAAACAAGGCAACTGCAGCCCCTTTTTGTGCCCTCCAGTGTGCAAGTCTTTGGGCATTGCTTGGTAAGAAAATGGATTAAGGAAATGGGTATTAAGTTTTACCCTGGTTTTGCCATGTGTTCCCCCTCTCTGGTGGTCTCTCACACCACGTTCCTCACAGAAGAGCTTGGTTAAACCAGAGAGTGGAGGCTTTCATTGGGAGGAAGCTCTTCATCATGAGGACCTGGATGCCCTGGAGGAGCAGGAAGACCTTCACTAGTAGAATGTGGCAGAGCTGAAGGAGGGGAATGTCACATTGTGAGCCCTGTGTAAACCAGGGGAGAAGGGATGAAGGACCAACACCAATGAGATATTAGGAAAAAATCCTTCATGGAAAGAAAGAGTGCTCAGGCATTGGAACTGGATGCCCAGGGAGGTGGTGGAATCACAGTCCCTGGAAGTGTGCGTGTGGCACTTAGGGACATGATTTAGTGGTGAATATGGTGGTGTCCAGTTAACATTTGGTCTCAATGATCTTTGAGGGCTTTTCCAAACTTAATGGTTCTATGGCCACAAGGTCTCCACGGGCCACCAGCCTGGCATGACCATGAAGGGAACGAAAGGGCTTTCAGGTGGCTCCCCAGGGATACATCGAGCCCTGCTGCAGGACTTCCATGCAGCTGTGGTGAGTCCTGCTCAGCAAAGCATCACCTCAGGAGATGGCAGGGTGGCCACGGTGGAGGAGGAGGCACAAAGAGCTGGGCATGGGCAAGAGCAGGAAAAGGAGCTTTACAGGCTGAAAGACATCCTTGGCCCAAGAACAAAACGTCTGAGAGGTCATTTTTTTCCAAGCAGAGTTGCTGGTGTTGTGTGAAGGAAGATGTCCTGCAGCAGCCGCAGGAACACGTGTGTGCACAGAGAGCACAGGGGGGAGAGGGCAGCAGCCCTGGGGGGGTTTGGATTGCTCTTGTCAAATTTATGGAAGGGATTCTGTCCTGCAGCTTCCTATGGAAGGAGAATTTCCTCCCCCCGAACTCCTGCTGAAATCCCTTAAGTAGGAGTTGCTGCCCCTTCCCGGCTCCCACGGCAAATTAAATCAAACACTCGGACAATTAGTACAATCATCATGTCAAGGGAACAGCCTGGAGACACAGCAGACACAGCGTGTGTCTGATAGAGCTGAAAAATCTTTATAGTCCAGATATTTTACAGGCAGCGCCATTGATTTCCTGTCAATGGTTTTCTATGGCAGTGAGCAGAGCCGGCCCGCAGCAAACACAGCGAGGGCAGCGGGAGCGAGCAGGAACCAGGGAACGAGGGAATGAGCTGCAAACAACAGCCAGTCCCACACCCCACAGCCAGCCCCCAAACCTCACAGCCAGCCCTGAAACCCCACTGATAAGCCCTGGCATCCCACAGCCAGCCCTGACATCCCACAGCCAGCTTCGAAACCCCACTGATGAGCCCTGACATCCCACAGCCAGCCTCGAAACCCCACTGATCAGCCCCGGCATCCCACAGCCAGCCCCGAAACCCCACTGATCAGC
>WBMV01006649.1:15456-46227 GCA_013396655.1 Campylorhamphus procurvoides | reverse complement strand
GGGCTGGAATCGTGTGGTGGCCGTGTGGGTGCCAGTGTTGGCAGCCCCAGCTTTGGGGAAGATGCACAAGGGGCTGACGGGCAGCCTGGTTTTAATTAAAATCTCACAAAGGTCTCTACATGCAGCTGACAACAGATATAATTTATCTTGTCAGCTGTCCCCACATCACAAGCGCGCTCTTTGAAGTAACAGTAATAATAATATTAATAAAAATCATCCCTGACTACAATGGGGAGCAAGTTGTGGCTACTCCCCTGCCTGTGCCTGCCCTGGGTGCTGGAGCAGCTCCGGGCTCTGCCGAGGCAGGACAAGGATCCACCATCCCACCACTGTTCCCAACGACTCCTTCCCTATTTCTGCTCCAGGAAAAATGGGGTTTCCCTGGCATTTTGTGGCTCTTTTTCAGGAGATCATCCCATATTCCATGGGTGGGTGCTCATCGTGCCCAATGGTCCGGCTCCAGGAAAAGAGTGATCGTTGTGCATTTCCTGCGAGTTCCACAGGATGGAGACCATTAGGGGATGAAGACAATTAGGGCATGAAGTAGATCTGATCCTGTTTCACCCCCTTGCCCAAATTATATTTCCTATTTCGCTTTGGTGTCCCACTCAAAGGACCTCTGATGTGTCAAGTGCTCCCGGTGTGGCCCCTCTTGATTTGGGAGCAACACGAACACCTCGCCAAGGGCTCTTCACAACCCACCCCTTGGGTTTGCTTCTCTCTCTCTCTTCCGTGGAAGAAGGCAAACACCTCCCTTCCTTAACTCCTCTGGAAAGTTTTAGACCTAAAACGATGGCTGAACTTCTGGTTTTGGCCTGCAGGGAGCAGGAGGATGGAGCCACCCTTGGCTGTGTCCCCAGGAGGATGGAGCCACCCGTGGCTGTGTCCCCAGGAGGATGGAGCCACCCGTGGCTGTGTCCCCAAGAGGATGGAGCCACCCTTGGCTGTGTCCCCAGGAGGATGGAGCCACCCTTGGCTACAAGAGGATGGAGCCACCCGTGGCTGTGTCCCCAGGGTTCGTCCCCAGCCACCCACCTCCAGCCCCATCCTCTCTCTTCCAGCGCCCGCCGCGATTATCATGCAAAGCAGCGCCTCGCAGCCTCGTGAATGCCTTTCAAACCCCAAGTTCCTTGAAGTTCTGAGGGTTTTAAACCCACTGGCTATTAGAGGTAGCTCTCTTGGCCACGACAAGGGCTCGCTGGAAGGCGCTGCTGGCGGCGTGTCGAGGGGGATGCGCTGGGAAACAGCGGCGCTCCGAGCTCTGCCTGCTCCTTAAATGCTGCCAGCAGTTGTAAGACAGCCGGATCCCACCCCTGGGAGCGTGTGCCCTCCTGAAACGCAATTACAATGAGAATATCTCATTATCTCATTGGCTTTAGCTTACTCTTCTGTTGCCATGGTTTCAAATACACAGAGGAGCCTGAAACTAAGCGGGCTGCTAACAAAGAACATCTCCTTGTACAATGACATCAGATCGTGTTGGACAGAACAGACTTAATTAAATACCCCCCCGACACGGGGCCAAACGCAGAAGTTGGGGACACTTTTGGGAAGGGGGGTTGTGTGAGCTGGGGAGCTGTGCCAAGGGGCTCCTGAAGGAGCAGCGAACAGGGACGGGGTCCTGGCAGGGGGATCGCTCACCAAACCAGCTCTGGCTCTGCCCGGAGCCCCCTCTGTGCCCCCTCCCCGCTGGCGCTGTCCCTGCGGTGCCAGGGGACAGAGGGGTCACAGTGACAGAGGGGTCACAGTGACAGAGGGGTCACAGTGACAGAGGGGTGATGCTCCACAGAGGGTGGCAGGGCACGAGTGCCACCCCCTCTTGGCTCTCATGCCCCCCAGGAGCGCTGTGGTGGCTCTGGGACCCCCTGTCCCAGCCCTCTGGTGGCTCTGGGACCCCCTGTCCCAGCCCTCGGGTGGCTCCGGGACCCCCGGTCCCAACCCCCGGGTGGCTCCTCTTCGGGGTTCCATTTCGGCGGCATTAGAAATTCCACAAATCATTTATTTACCCTGGAGTCTCTCCGGTGACATAATGTGACAATAATGACATCCCTGGTGGTGTTAATTGATTTTGTCCTGCTAGAGGAGGTAATTTGGCGTCCGCAGCAGCTTCTAGATCACGGACCTCCTGATTGTCTTCCGAGGTAATATTGCTGTTAATGAAGAGAAAACATGCTTTCCTCTTTAAAAGACAATATGCTAATTAGGACAGACAATAGAGAGTCAGGGGTCATTTATTATTTTTAAACAGAGAGTTAATGCTCGGTGACTGGCATGGAAGTGCAAAACGCCTGTAAATTAATAAGTGCAATTCCTGGCTCATGAAATCCAGCGCCGCTATTAAATAAAAAGAAGGGCATTCATGAAATATTCCAGCCATCGGAATACTTGAAGGTGTGAATAATTAACAGCCAGAAGTTAACATCCACTAGCTTGTAAAAGGTCTGATTAAAGGCAGTGTTCATCATCCACCGACTATCACAGCTCATCGGGTCAACATCTCCTAATTAATGATTTCTTATTAGGGACATAAAACGTGTTTTCTCAGGATAATTATTTTTTAAAAGGAACGAGTGTTTTCAGTGCAATGTGAGGAATAATTAAAGCTTGTTTAATGGGGATGAGGCTGGCTGGGCTCCTGAGGGGGGTGTTGGTGTGGGCACCAGTGGCTGCTGGTGACACCCCTGGCTGTTGGAGAGGTCCCTGGGCAGGGAGTTCACCTGGAGAATCCTGCTCAGAGCTGAATTTGCTAAGACCCAATCCCAAAAATCCCTATTTCCAACTTTCCTGGGAAATACCATCACAGCAGCACCCAAACCAGCAACCAGCTGATGGTGCATCAACCCCTTACCTGCTCTGCCTCTGTGGGTGTCCCCAGGAAGGGCAAGGGGAAAAGGCTCAGCTCCTGGGGTTTGTCCCAACCTTCTGGTGGCAGGAGCTTTTGGAGATGACATTCCACGTGTTTCCCACCACGGTGCAACACGGGGAGCTGCTCTTTGGCAACAGGTTGTGGATTTGTGGGCTGAGAAGCAGCTGCCAGTCAGGGATGGGGGGAACCAAATCATCTGGGAGATGCAAAGGAGAGGTGGCAGGGTGTTTAATCATCTTCTGATTGGTTGTTTAATCATCTCCTGGTTCTGCTTCTTCAAGCTGCCACCACAAAAATGCACCTTTTTTAGAGACAATCCTAAAAGCACCAAACTGAGTATGAGGTGAGAGCAGGATGAGAGATTGGACAGCCCTGATGTCAGCAGCAGCCAAACACAGACAGACTTGTCCCTTCTGCTGTATTCATGTCAGTTCAATCGGGTTTAATAAAGTATTAGCTGAATTCAGTGGAAGGGAGCTGACCTTTATTGCTCTTGGCTGGGAAACTTAAAAAAATTCATGATAGGCCATGAGTGGAGGTGTCACTGCCCTTCATCTCACTGTGCCTCTCCTGTCCCCAGCTCGTCCTGGCTTGTTTTGTGTGCAGAGCCACAGCTCACCTGGAGCTGCCACCTCCAGCCCTTCCAGAACCGGGGACAGCTGCCCCAACACTCACAAGGTGTTATTTGAAACTAAACTAGTCTGAAAACCAAACGGTGCTTAATTTTTGTTCGAATTTTAGAAGACCCGCTGGGCACTTTTTTTTCCATTTAGCATTTTTTCCTCACTGGAATGAAGGATACTTTGTCTGATCAGTTTTAATCTCCCTCGGTTGAACTCGTACATTTATTTAGCTCCAGAAATTGGGACTCTCTGCACTCACTTCACCTGCTGCAAAGTTCACAAAGAATTGGCATCACTTCAAACTCGGGATCACCACTGAGATGCTGCTTCCTTGACTTGTCCTCCTTGTGCAGCTACGTTAATATAACCCTTGTTTTCAAAAATAATTTGGTTATTAACCAGGAATGGGTTTAGTGTTTGGGAGTTGTGTGTAAGGACAATGGTTACAACACTGTGCCATGTAACCTCGGTGCACAAATAGTCTGGTTTTTGGAAATTAAAAAAATATCCCTGGAAGAGTGAAGACAATGCCTATAAATGAGGTGTATAAACTGAAGACAATTCCTATAAATCAGGAATGCTGGCCACTGGGTTACTACAAACCACGTCAATCTGAATATTGAAGCGTGGGAGGAAATACTGCTTTAATGCCTTAAAAATCATCACAGGATGAGCAAATCCCTCGCAGGAGAGGATGACCACGTCCTGTTGAACCCCTCCCTGGGCTACAGGGTGATTGTATTCCCAGAAATCCCCAGCTTGGAGAGGGTGATTGAGATTGGTGCCGACAATTCTGCTCCCCCTGCACAAGAGGAGACTTCACTGGGGCTGAAGGGGCAACCAAACGGCGTCTCTGCTTTGGGCCATGAATTATGAAGAAAGCTGGAGACACCCAGGTCTGGTTAATGTAACAAAAGGGAGAGGGAAAGGGCAATATCTGAGAGACCCCGAGTGTCCTGGAAGGGGGGAATTAATGTGGATGAGATGTCAAAGAGAGTTAATAATTGAAGAGCCACAGGTAAGGGGCTGACAGGATTTGCTGGGGCAGGCCAGAGGATCGGGTGCCACAGGAACCCAGAGGTTTGGAAGCATCTGGGATTGTTTCTTGGTGCTGCTTTGCTTTCTCTGCGTGTTGGAGATTGCTGGAAGTGGGAATAGTCCCCCAGTCCCAGTGGTCCAGGTGTGTAGTGCATCCTTCCTTCCCAGTTGTCACCTCCACATCCCTGGGAGTGTCCAAGGTCAGGTTGGAGCAACCTGGGCTAGTGGAAGGTGTCCCTGTCCATGGCAGGGGGTGGGATGAGGTGGGATTTAAGGTCCTTCCAACCCCAGCCATCCTGGGATTCCGTGATCCTGTGGTGTCACCCGTGATCCTNTTTAATCATCTTCTGATTGGTTGTTTAATCATCTCCTGGTTCTGCTTCTTCAAGCTGCCACCACAAAAATGCACCTTTTTTAGAGACAATCCTAAAAGCACCAAACTGAGTATGAGGTGAGAGCAGGATGAGAGATTGGACAGCCCTGATGTCAGCAGCAGCCAAACACAGACAGACTTGTCCCTTCTGCTGTATTCATGTCAGTTCAATCGGGTTTAATAAAGTATTAGCTGAATTCAGTGGAAGGGAGCTGACCTTTATTGCTCTTGGCTGGGAAACTTAAAAAAATTCATGATAGGCCATGAGTGGAGGTGTCACTGCCCTTCATCTCACTGTGCCTCTCCTGTCCCCAGCTCGTCCTGGCTTGTTTTGTGTGCAGAGCCACAGCTCACCTGGAGCTGCCACCTCCAGCCCTTCCAGAACCGGGGACAGCTGCCCCAACACTCACAAGGTGTTATTTGAAACTAAACTAGTCTGAAAACCAAACGGTGCTTAATTTTTGTTCGAATTTTAGAAGACCCGCTGGGCACTTTTTTTTCCATTTAGCATTTTTTCCTCACTGGAATGAAGGATACTTTGTCTGATCAGTTTTAATCTCCCTCGGTTGAACTCGTACATTTATTTAGCTCCAGAAATTGGGACTCTCTGCACTCACTTCACCTGCTGCAAAGTTCACAAAGAATTGGCATCACTTCAAACTCGGGATCACCACTGAGATGCTGCTTCCTTGACTTGTCCTCCTTGTGCAGCTACGTTAATATAACCCTTGTTTTCAAAAATAATTTGGTTATTAACCAGGAATGGGTTTAGTGTTTGGGAGTTGTGTGTAAGGACAATGGTTACAACACTGTGCCATGTAACCTCGGTGCACAAATAGTCTGGTTTTTGGAAATTAAAAAAATATCCCTGGAAGAGTGAAGACAATGCCTATAAATGAGGTGTATAAACTGAAGACAATTCCTATAAATCAGGAATGCTGGCCACTGGGTTACTACAAACCACGTCAATCTGAATATTGAAGCGTGGGAGGAAATACTGCTTTAATGCCTTAAAAATCATCACAGGATGAGCAAATCCCTCGCAGGAGAGGATGACCACGTCCTGTTGAAACCCTCCCTGGGTTATTGGGTGATTGTATTCCCAGAAATCCCCAGCTTGGAGAGGGTGATTGAGATTGGTGCCGACAATTCTGCTCCCCCTGCACAAGAGGAGACTTCACTGGGGCTGAAGGGGCAACCAAACGGCGTCTCTGCTTTGGGCCATGAATTATGAAGAAAGCTGGAGACACCCAGGTCTGGTTAATGTAACAAAAGGGAGAGGGAAAGGGCAATATCTGAGAGACCCCGAGTGTCCTGGAAGGGGGGAATTAATGTGGATGAGATGTCAAAGAGAGTTAATAATTGAAGAGCCACAGGTAAGGGGCTGACAGGATTTGCTGGGGCAGGCCAGAGGATCGGGTGCCACAGGAACCCAGAGGTTTGGAAGCATCTGGGATTGTTTCTTGGTGCTGCTTTGCTTTCTCTGCGTGTTGGAGATTGCTGGAAGTGGGAATAGTCCCCCAGTCCCAGTGGTCCAGGTGTGTAGTGCATCCTTCCTTCCCAGTTGTCACCTCCACATCCCTGGGAGTGTCCAAGGTCAGGTTGGAGCAACCTGGGCTAGTGGAAGGTGTCCCTGTCCATGGCAGGGGGTGGGATGAGGTGGGATTTAAGGTCCTTCCAACCCCAGCCATCCTGGGATTCCGTGATCCTGTGGTGTCACCCGTGATCCTGTGGTGTCACCCGTGATCCTCACTGAGCAAGTGATCAGAGGACAATGGGTTGTGGCAGAGCAGGTAATTGAGGCCTGAACCCCCCGAGGAGGGAGGTGCTGCTTCACCCCAGCCATGGGGCCACGGAAAGAGCAACAACAAAGAGCTCTGCTGACAGTGTGGTCCCCGAGGTTCGGGGGTTTGGGCTTTCATTTCCCTTCTAAACGATTTCTAAGCGCTGACCTGCACCAAAAGCACCTCCTGGTGCTCACTTGCATTGGAGGAAGAGACGTTCAAGCTCTCCAATCTCCAAATTCTGCTGGAGCGGGGCTGATGAGCCAATATTGACACTGGCTGCATTTTGGTGCCTAAATGGCATTTTAGTGCTGGTTTAATGAGGGAGCGCTCCGCATGGCCCGTGCCGCTTTGGACTTGCTCTAATGATCTGGAGGCGTGGCCACGCTTTAATGATACGCTTTAATAATTTATCAATAGAGTTTGTAAGTGCTAATTTGCACTTTTAGGTGCATATTCCCCTTTTGAAGCCGCCGTACAACCCCCTATTAATGTTAATGGGAGTTGTGCTCACATTAAAAGGAGATTATACCCCTAAGGTGTTTAACATCTGACTTACCCAGGGCTTAAATTGCATTGCTGAATGTCACTTCTTTCATTTAGGAAGATGCCTTTTTGTTGCGCTGTCACCACGCGAGGGTGACAAGGCAAAGACTACTTCAAGGGAGGGAAAAGAATTGGGAAGTGGTAAGTCAGTGCACCAGCCTTGACTTCTTAGTCTTGGGCTTGAATCCAATTCGAGAACGGGGTTGGCGATGGAGCAGCTCCGTGGAGATGCTGCCACCAAAGGCGACAGTGGCCACAGGGGCTACTGAGATGTTGGCAGGAGGTTAATTTATGCCCAGGAAGGCCAGTGGTGTGGCAGACAGATTTCCTCTGCTGACTGAGCGTTTGGGAGAGGCTCTAATCACTTCTGGGGGCAGTTTTTGCCGCGGAGTGGAATGCTGGCGTTCCTGGATTGACATCTAATTAACGGCAAGCAGGTGAAGGGCCGTATTTATCAAATCAGTTAAGCAGAAATTTAAACCCTATTTACTCGGCTGGAATTAATTGGGTTAAATGAGACGCTAAGGATCGATGCAGGAGGTTTTCACCTCTTAACCCTTTCCTAAGCCCACACCTACTAATAAGTGGGATCTGGGAAGATACATGGAGGAGTTGTCTGGGTGGAGGACCAGGGCAGGCTGGTTAGCACAGGGAAGCTGTGATGCAGAAAGGGATGTGCAGACAGAGGGGAGAGGATCAATTAATCACTGAAAACCATCTTTTTTTCCCCAGAAACGGTGCCTAAGCTGGTCCTGGCTCTACAACTCGCCTGAGGTCTTCAGATTCGCTCCTAACTCCTCTGGAGGGATTCTGAGAGGGAGGAAATGATATCCCTGGCATCATTTGGGGTCAGATGTCCCGGCTGTGTGTCCCAACTCCTTGTGCCCCCCCAGCTACTCAAAGGGGGGTGAGGAGCAGAAAACCCCCTGATGCTGCTCAGCAGTAACCACATCCCTGGGTTATCAGTGCTGCTCCCAGCACAAATCCAAACCCCAGCCTCTATGAGGAAAATTAACTCTCCCCCAGCCAAAGCCAGCACACATGTTAATAAGGAGCGCGGCAGAGCAGTCTGAACCTGCTGATGAATTATGCATCTGCCCCACCTGGGAGTTAATATTTACCATATCTTGCTGAAATCCATTAGGAAGAACAAACATTGTATTTATCCAACAAGCTCCAAACCCGCTCATTTGCATCCCTGCCTGTGAGGGGCAGGTCCGAGGTGGCTGCCCGGGTGAGCCGGGCTGCGAAGGGTCGTGTCCGGGTGCGGTGACCTCCGGAGGCAGAGGCTGAGCCCTGGCTGGGGGTGCTCAGCACCAGAATCCTGCAAAACCTTGGGTTGGACACTCAGGGGAGCCCCCAGAGTGGGACCTTTTTGGGGTGATGGACCGCAGGTGAGGGGCGGGGAGGAGGGATTTGGGTACCAGCGGGGCAGGGCTGAGACCTGTGTCGGTGCACCCCGAGCTGCTGCACCCCAGCACCCTCAGCACCCCGGTACCTCAGTGTCCCCAGTACCTCCAGTGTCCCCAGTGGCCTCAGCACCCCGGTACCTCAGTGTCCCCAGTACCTCCAGTGTCCCCAGCACGCTCAGCACCCCCAGAACCTGCAGCATCCCGGTGCCACCAGCACTTGGAGCACCCCCAGCAACCCCAGCACCCCCAGCATCCCAATACCCCCAGCACCTCCAGCATCCCCAACACCCACGGTGGGTGATGCCCCATGCCAGGCTGTGTTAGCCTGGGCAGGGAGCCCCCAGCTCCCCGAGCCCCGGCACAAGCCAAGGAGGAAAGGAAGGCAGAGAAATGATGTTTTTAAGAGCCGGCTGGGGGGAGGCAGCGACAGGAGAGGCCCAGGCTTCTAAGGAGCGGCGCACATTTCATCTGCGTCCCGTCCCGTCCCTGCAGGACCGAGCCGGGCGAGGCTCCGCCAGCCGCGGGTTCAATCGCTCCGCCAGCGCCGTGTTTGAAGATGCCAGGGGAGAACGGGGCTCTGTGTGAAGCGAGATTCAAGACAACAGAGCGTTCGCTGTGCCTGTGCGGAGATGAGCTCTTTCAAGCCTTGCAAGCGCCCCCAGCCCGCCCCGCTCCCCTCGGAGCGCCCGTCCCGTCGAGCCTCAGCCGGGCACGGGAGCGCTGCTGGAGATGCTCACGGTCCCCGGAGCACGGACACAGCCCTCCTCTGCCTTTCTTCCTGCTTAACTGAGTGAGAAGAAAAGAATTAAAAAATAGAACTTCATTGCTTTATGTCCGACAAGGTATCAAAAGCTGTCGCAGTGGTTTCTGCAGAGCAGGAGCTCCAGCATTGCCCAGGGTCTCCTCTGCCCACCCTGGCACATCCTGGGCAAGCCCTGGGCAGGTCTGCCCACCCTGGCACATCCTGGGCAAGCCCTGGGCAGGGCCATGCTGGGCTGACATAATGCCCCATAATCTGCAGTGATGGAATGGGGGAAGAAAATGGGAAAACTCCTTCCTGAATACCAGAGATGACCCATATTTGTGGTGGGGTCTCTCTAGAGCACACAGATTAAGGGAATGGCTTCCCACTGCCAAAGGGCAGCGTTAGATGGGATTTTGGGAAGGAATTGCTGGCTGGGAGGGTGGGCAGGCCCTGGCACAGGGTGCCCAGAGAAGCTGGGGCTGCCCCTGGATCCCTGGGAGTGTCCAAGGCCAGGTTGGATGGGATTTGGAACAACCTGGGCTGGTGGGAGGTGTCCCTGCCCATGACAGGGGGTGGCACTGGATGATCCTTAAGGTCCCTTCCAAGCCAAACCAATCTGGGATTCTGTGGTTGACACCGCTGAAAGAATAAGTGGTTAAATATTGATATAAATATTTAAACTTCACTTAGGGCCTTCGGCGCCTGTTTACTGCAAAGCCTCCCCTTGGAAAGTTTACCCGACATGATCTGCAAGTTAAACAACTTTTCAAAAGACGCGCCGAGGGACACACAAAGGACCAAAACTCTCTGTATCGCCACGGGGCTGTGCTTTAACCCTGCCTTAGGGGTGGGTGGGGGTGTGAGATGGGCAGAGGTGGGCACGGGGCCGAGGGGACAGCGGGGTCTGGGTGCCCATCCCGGTGCTGCCCGTGGGCACCGTGGCAGCTCCCGGCAGGGGTGGGCACTCCCCACAGCCCGGGGAGAGAGAGCAGGCACATGAAAGCAGGGCTGGATTTGCCTTGCAATGACAGCTGCATATTAATCTAAAGAATTTCTGAAAAATCAAAAAGACATTTTTCAGCAAAATACACCCCTAGAGCCTCAATCCTAAAGCAAGGGAATAAACTTGAAACAGGATTGATTTCATCTTAAAGGGAAGAGCTCTTTGAAATGCTACCAGCTGCAGTTGTCTTATTTGGTTTTCAATACTATAACAAAATTGTGCCATATTGTGTCAAATAAGGAGATAATATAACAGCTTTAAACAAATTTTGTAATTATGGGATCAATCAGAAACGAATTAAATCCATGTGCATTGAAAAGTGATGCCACTGAATACTGAGTAGCTCCAAATACCAGCTCCAAACCCATCTCCAGGCACAGCCCTGGACCTGGGAGGTCGGTGTGACACCAGCCAGGGGATGTGATGGGGGAGATGAGGAAACTCCCAGCGAGGGCTCCTCGACTGGGGGAAGGAGCACAGGACATCATGTCTTGACCCAAAACTAAGAAGTAAAAAGCAAGTTCTGAGCTCCCCAAACCAGCCTGTGCCAACAGAACAATGGGCAGCCCCACCTGGCCCCACTGACTGGGGCAGGGTTTGGGTTTGGAACTGGGAATGGGATCGCTGGTCCAGCGTGGTGGGGTGGGGGGACACTGGTTGGCTCAGGGTGTTCTGACCGCCTTAGAGCAGGGGGTTAAAGGATGGGTTTGTATTCCTTGAGCTGGGAATTCAGCCCTGAATTCCTGGGAATTTTCCTCAGGTTTTTGAGAGTCATTCCAAAATGGAATTGATCCCACAGCAGCCCCATATCAGGTGTCCTCCTGCTTGGGGGGTCGTGGCCAGACTCCTCTCCCAGCCCAGCCAGGTTTGTGCCCTCACTCCCAGCCCGTGTGTGGCCAAGGCACTCCCTAAAATCCCTGTCAGGCAAGAGCAGGACTGAGAAAACCCTGAGAAATGTGGTTGTGGTGCATCACAGAGGCTGTTTGAGCAACGTTAAGCAGTGTCCCTGTCCCATGAAAAGCTCCACACTGTGATCCTGTCCATCCAATGCTGCCCCTGCCTGCTCAGAGGTGTGGGGCTGCCGACTCCTGCCATTTAATTACTTGTTAATGAAGTTCTTATGCCAATGAGGCACCAAGTGGCCCTTCCAGCCACTGTGGGCACCTAGGCAGCAGGGAGAGGGCCCTGGGTGCTGCAGGGGTGCAACGTGCCAAATCCCTGTGTGATCCCACCAGGGACTAATAAAACTATTATTTGGAAGAGCTTTAGCGTATTTAATATTCTTATATAAACTGGAGCGTTCCAAATCAGGCATTTCAGCTGTTTCAAAGAACGAGGAACGCTGGCAGGGAATAATGCATCAAGAGCTGGAATGCTGCACACACTCGCTTTGCTGAGACTGTTTCTTCACCACTTGAATAATTCTGTTGATTCCTCCACTTTAACATCAAATTTGTGTTTGAACTGCTTTCTCAGGAGCTCCTGCCACGGCTGCAGGTACAGGATGAGTCAAAACAGGAATATATGAACACAGGGAGAACAGGGCGGGGAGATTGTGCTCATCATCCCTCCCAAAAATTTGGCTCTTCACTTCTTTGTACTTTGTCTGATTTCCCTTTTTCCATATTTCCCTCAGATTCCTGTTTTCCTTCAGGGCAGCTGAAGAGCTTGGCCGGGACAGGATTCGTATCAAGTATCAGGAGCCTGAGTTTTGTGTGGTTGGAAAAAGCAAAACCCATTTGCTCTTTTGGGAAATCAAATACCAGCAGCGGGAGTGACTGAGAGCTGAGAAATTTTGCAACCCCCCCAAATTATCGATAAAATTATCACAAAGCCCCTCTCCTCACACCTTCCACTCTGAGCAGAATCCAAGGACCCCAAACTCCTGTAGGTGAGGGGATCTGGGAGCATTGTACCCCAACAGCAGCACCACCTGCATGGAGAGAACCAACATTCTCCTGGAAGCTGGAAATTTAATGTCTTAAAGATCCCGAATTCCCTTTTATTGTCGTTTTCTTTAAAGGATGGCATAGTTATTCCTCCCCTCCTGGGCACATCTCTGGGCACAGCACCCCCCACAACCGTGGAGCTACTCCCCAGTGTAGAAACATCTTGGAGGGGAATTCTGAGAGGAGCGGGATCCTTTCCAAAGGAATTTCCAGATCTCCTCCTCCTCCATGTGTTTTATTGACTGTGGCCTTATTATTTAAAATGATTTATTACGAATTTGGGCTGATGCTCCTCTCTCAGCAACACTTCCTAACTATGTAATAATTGCTCCAAAGACAACCCTCGGTTCCGACAGCGGCTCTCACCCCTCCCCTCTGGATTGTGGTGCATCGTTTCACATCACCATTTCCAGGAAAAAACCTGGAATTTTCAGTAAATGCGTGTTTGGAGGCACGTCAAATCATGTAAAGGTAACGAAAAGCTTTTCTTCTGGAATACTCAGAGGATACAGGATGCTCCTGAGCAACCTGGGCTATGGAAGGGCTTTGGGCTGAGATGAGCCTTAAATCCCCTTCCCACACAAACCATTCCATGATCCTGCGGTGCTGGTTGGAAGGGAGCCAGGGAGGAACCCCTAGCAAAGCAGACTTGCTTTATAATAAACTAATTTGGGCTGTGGGTAAGGAGGGGCTCTGACTGTGCAGCGATTCGACACGGGCTGGAAACACGAGCACTGTTTGGGTGCTGATGTGCTGAGGGGCTGCACTCCCTGCAGCTTTTGGGGGGCTGCCAGGGGCCACGGGAATGCGGGAGATTCCCACGGGGCTGGGATGAAGGATGGCCACGTGCAGCTGGTGCTCACAGCGCTCTCTGTGGCTCCAGATGACACATCTGTCCCGGGGGTGATTAGGGCTGGGATCGCACTGCATTCCCCCTAACGGGAGATGGATATATGGCAGAGAGGGGAGGGCCCACCAAAGGACACCGGTTTCCCATATTTCTCTGGGAAGATCACACATTCTAATCACTGTGTACACTGCACCCTGTGAAACGATCCCCATTTGTTTCACACAATAGCTACTGTGTCGTTTAATTAATTTAGACTAAAGAGGAATGATCAAGCATTCACTCACAACTTTACCTTTGGGACTGGAAATGAAAAAGCCTCGCGCTGCGCAGCAGGGCAGAGCCAGGAGAGCATTTCTGCAGGGAGGGTTTGCAAGGAGAGGGAAAGTGCCCCTCTGCCCCTCGCTGCCACCGTCATGAAAGCAGGGAGTTCATACAGGCAACACCGAGCTGGCAAGGAAATGTTCTTCCTGTGTTAGAGCAGTGAATTGATTAAAGCAAGGAATTTAAACAGAGCTGGGGGAAAGAAGCCCTGGACAACCCCACAGGAATATAGGGCAGAGCCATGGAAGCAATGCCAGGGACTGAAGGAGCCACCACTCCAGCCTGACTGAGGGCACGAACAGTACCAGCAGAGCTCTTTCTTTGCCTAATACTTGGGGGTTTTTTATTTGTTTGTTTTTCCTTTGTTCTTAACCAAACAACAGGGAAGCGTCCATGTGCCCCTGTAATGATGATGTTTGTGGTGCAGCAAACCCTGCCTGCCCGGAGTGGTGATGCCTCCTCTCAGCATTTGTGTCCCTGCAGAATCCAGGGTTGGATCGTGGAGCTTTCAGCAGACCCCAGGCCATGAGTATTGACCAGCCCTCCCCTCTCCCAGCTTCTCATTGACCCACAGCACAATCCAGGCTGTTTTGAACATAAAAGCATCATTGACAGCCCCTGCATCACTCCGAGATATGGTTACCCATGTGCTCCGGGAGACTTTTAAACTTGCCGCTAATTAGAGGCACAGGGGCGAGGCCAAGCCTGCAGTCAGCTCTCCCAGCTCCGGGTTTGCTGCTCCCACTGGGGCATTCCCTCCATCCTGCCTGGGTGGGAAGTGGTCAAAAGCCGTGTGGAGGTGGCTCTTGGGGACGTGGGGACAGGGGTGGCCTCGGCAGTGCTGGGGGAACAGTTGGACTCAATAATCTTAGAGGGTTTTTCCAAGCTAAACGAATTTCTGATGAGTGTTGAGTCCAACCCTCTGCTTTTTCAGTGATTATGAGGCCTTGGGCAGATTCCCTGCCCTGCATGATGGGGGTGACACCACCACAGACTCCAAGATGTCCCTGCAAACCTTCACTGTACCTTCTACCTCACTTTTACCTTTTCCTCTCATATTTATATCTGCATTTCCTGCAGCCACTATTTCCAGCATCCACTGAGTGAATTATTTGAATCACCACCAGCAGAGCTCCTCACTGCAAACCCACTTTTTGTGCCTGGGAGAGACGCTGTGCCTGCACCAGCCTCCCCCATTCTCCTCAGTAAACGAGCCATGGCAAAGTCCTCCCTCGCAGCCTTTGGCACTTGGAGTTTTTAAACACGACCACACAGCCTTGGTTGGAGGGAGTAGCAGATTCTCCTCTCTGCTGCTGGGTTCGATATCAGTGGTTTGCCTCTCATGTATCACAGCTCATTTCATGTCTGGTGATACAGTAATAGCTGCAATTGTGCCTTGAGGTCAAGGACAGACATTGATTCCTCTAAACAAATCCTGCTATTAATTAGAGGTGGGCTCGCCCTGAAATACCCGCCCTTCGTGGGACACCCACCAAGAACTGGCATCGGTTGTTTTCCTGATGACTCTCTGGATGGGGTTGGTCACTGGAAGGGGACCCTGGGTGCCCTGACCACAGGATGAGAAAGGGCTGGGGGCATCCCAGGGATACCCCTGCTGGGCTTCCTCCAGGTGGAGATCAGCCAGGACAACAAGGACAACCTCAAGGATTAGTGAAGAACAGCCTCAGGACAAGTTCAAGGATAACCTCTGGGCAACCTCAAGGCTAACCCCAGAACATCTTCAAGGATAACACCATCTACCTCAAGGCTAACCCCAGAACACCTTCAAGGATAACCCCATCTGTCTCAGCTCCTTCACTCCACTTCCCATCAACCCTCTTCCCACATCTTTCTCTTCTTTCCTTTTTAAAGCCTCACCAATTCCTTTGAAATGAAGATGATTTCACAAAGTCTCACAGGCCATTTCCCACATCTATAAATGGTTTAATACTTGGGCAATATGGCCAAAGCACTCACCTGTCCCCTCCCCAAGACCTCAAACACACCAAAACAACTCCCTTAAATCCTCACTCCTGAGCATACACTCATTTCCTGGCTACCACCAGATCACCTTAATGAAATCAATGAGTTTATACAACTAATACAGAGCTGTCCAGGAAAGTTTTTTTACATTAGAGTGAAATATTTCAAGCAAAAATAAACAAAGAACTTGAATCTGGGGGCAAAAGTCCTGGACAAGAGATGGTGGAAGGCCCTGTGCTATCAGACAGGGCAGCTGCCAGGATGTCCTGGGGTGTCTGGGGGAGGTCAGGTCTTTACCTAAAGGTCTATGAGCAACGGGATCCCCATCCCTGTCAGGGCTGCCTTCCCTGCAGGAGCCATCCCAGCCACTGGAACACAGCTAGAGCTGCTCCTCTGGCTTAAGGATCTCCTGGAGAGAGCACAGCAGGAACTGCAACACATCAAAAAAAACCCCTTTTCTTACAGGGTCTCATCACACAGGAAACTTGCTTGGGTTTGTGACAGCACTTTTCCATAAAGATGCAAGGATTCAGATTTTCCGTGTGATGAGGCACCAGAAATCACACTAGCAGGTAGTTGAGCAAGAAGGTCACCATTTAATATGTCCCCATCACACACCTGCTTTTAAGCATCAAATGGAATATTGGATAAAAGAGGATTTAAAATCAAACCTGTCTCCAGCTTTGTGCTCGGGGCACCTTCACAGGCTGAAATTTGTTGTCAGGGGCATCAGGATCCAAAACACAACTGAAATAATGTGTCTGTTGTGCTTTAGGGAGATTGAACTGCTGTGTGTGGGCAGGGCAGAGACTGGGAGGAAAGAGATGCTGAATCCAACTCCTGACTCTACACAGATCATCCCCAAAATCCCACCAGGTGCCTGAGTGTCCTGAGCTCTGGATGGCTGCTGGGCAGGGAATGCAGCAGGGAAAGTGCCTGTGCTGCAGGTTCTTGTTGCACTGACCAGCAATTGTTATACTTTGGCAATTCTTTATCTAAATCTTTATTTTGGTGACCAGGCAGCTCAGCAGGAGCCTGTGAGTGACTTTGCCTGCCCTGCCTCTCCCACAGCAGCACCAGGAACAGGCACAGCAGAGTTACATGCATAAAGACCAGTGAGTTTTGGGGTCAAAAGCATCCTTTTTGGGGGTCTTTTGCAGAAGAAGCAGCTCAACATCCAAACATTTCTTGTCCCAGGCCCAGCCATGGCTCCCATCCTGCTGCCAGCCAGCTCAGCTGCTCCAAGTTCACCCTTGGCAGCAGTTACTGTTTGTAGGCACAAACGGGCAAAAGGTGATGGTTTTCTTTGGAAAGACTTCATCCCATCCCATCCCTCCAGCCCTGCACTGGAGCACTGCTGAATCCCCACCATCCCACTGCCCCACCTGGAAAACCACAGAGATTACCCACCAGGAGAGAGGGAGAAGCATCCACATCTGTGTGGGGAGGGAAAGCAATAAATAACAAATGAGATCTGATTATGTAACATCATCTGACTCGGTGTAAAAACGGATTACGCTGCGTGCAATAATAAATCACACCTTTACATCTCACCAGAGCAGAGCCAGCCCTGAGCTGCGACATCTGGAGCTCAGGCTGAGCCTTCCAGCTTTTGGGGGTACCTGGACCCCAAGGTTCACCTCCAGCAGCTCACATGGAAACCTCTCAAGTTTGAACTCTCCTGGTAAGTATTGGCACGCAGGGAGGAGGCATCACATCCATGCAATGTGCAGCCACTGCAGGGAGGCCACACGGGCTGGGAACAATTTTTTAAAGTAATAGGACAGTCAAGGATTTGATAGTTTAATCAGGTTTCCCATTCCCCCCCCAGCCAGTGGCATATGGGGGGACAACTTCAGGGGAGCTGCGTGTCTGTGGAGTCAGGGGTGGGAGAGAACTCAGGCAAGGTGGCAGATCCACGAGGATTGAGGATGTGAGAAGGGATTCAGGACAAGGCACAGATCAGATGGATAAACCCAGCACTGACTTTTCCTGCCCCAGTGCAGGACCCAGCCCTGGCTGAGCACACCAGAGTGGGTTAGTGTGGGATGGCACTGTGGGCATCCCAGTGAGGGGGGACCACTCACCCTGGCAGCCCTTCCTCCCTCCCATATGGAGACTGGCTCCTCGGGAACATTTGGGTACTGAGGGCTTAAAAAGCTCTATTATCAAGAATCATGGAATTGTTCAGGTTGGAAAAGCCCTCTGAGGTCATCGAGTCCAACCATCCCCCAGCACTGCCAAGGCCACCACTAACCATGTCCCCAAGTGCCACATCCCCAGGGCTTTGATATCCCTCCCGGGATGGGGATCCAGCCCTGCCCTGGGCAGCTGTGCCAGGGCTGGGCAGCCCTTTCCAGGAAGGAATTTTGCCAGTATCCAACCTGAACCTCCCTTGGCACAACCTGAGGCCGTCTTGTCTTGCCCTGTCCCTTGTCCCCTGGGAACAGAGGTGTCGCCTGTGTGGGCAGCACATCATCCGCTCCCACCCGGGGCCAAACCAGGTGAAAAGAGCTGGCTGAAAAAGCTCCAGCCCCCGGGGCCAGTTACAAACAGGAGGAGTTGGGAAAAACACGGACAGACCTTGGATGTGCTCGGAAAGCAGAGGCTGTAAAAAAACCCCAAAAAATCTAAACCCAACCAAACAAACGAGGAAAGGACTAAAAGAGCAGGGGCTGGGTTGTGTTCTGATGGTGCTGGGACTGGTTTATACCCAGGAGAAGAGGTGAGAGAGAGATGCGGGTCCTGGTGAAGCTGCAGCCCTCCCGAGCCCCGCAGGGTCCGGAGCGCTTCGGGCTCGCAGCGCTGGAACAGCAACTGCTCCATCTGCTGGGGCAGCCCGGTGGGGCGGGATGTGGGATCGCTGCTTCCACACTGCGCCACAGTCCCGGCACACGCGGGGATCCCAGCCCCGCACCCCGCTCCGGGAACCCCGCTTGGAGGGAGGGAGGGAGGGAGGGATGGAGGGATGGAGGGATGGATGGAGGGAGGGATGGATGGATGGATGGATGCACAGACACTGCAGGGCTGAGCAGGGCCGGCTGCTCCCGTGCATAAACAGGTGGCAGAGAAAAGGAGATTTACATCATATATTAGGAGGAAACACTTCCCTGGGAGGGTGGGCAGGCCCTGGCACAGGGTGCCCAGAGAAGCTGGGGCTGCCCCTGGATCCCTGGCAGTGTCCAAGGCCAGGTTGGATGGGGCTTGGAGCAACTTGGAACAGTAGAAGGTGTCCCTGCCCATGGCAGGGGTGGACAAGATGGTCTGCAGGTGCTTTGCTGATTACTTGAACACTTTAAAAGCAAATATAGAAATGCAAAAAAAGAAAAAAAAAGAAAAAAGTGATGTTCAGCGTTTAAACTTTTCTTTCATATTAATTTCTGCTTCCTCACAGCCCAGGGGGAGCACTGAGAGACCAGGCTGTGCTGCAGGACTCATCTCCAAATTAATGATTGTAGATGTGCTTGGACATCGTTGGCTCCATCCAGGGCCAGCTGGAATGGGCCCACACCCCAGAAGGGAGCAAAATACCCCAGAAGGGATCAAAATACCCCCAGAAGGGATCACATCACTCCAGAAGGGATCAAACTGCCTCAGGGGAAATCAAAGCACCCAGAAAGGAGTCAAACTGCCCCCCAAAGAGATCAGCTCTCCCCAGAAGGGATCAGGCAGCCTGGCTGTGGGTCCTTAGGTGCGTGATGGGGCAGATGGCCCAAGCCTGGCCCTGCTGGCCCCATGGCCAGGGCTCACTCTCTGACTGCTGTGCCCTCTGGAGACACAGAGACAAACACGGGTGCTGGAAGAAGAGGGGAAGAAATACTTGCTTGCTTTCTCAGCATGGCATTTTTGTACCTCAGCAAATTGGCGTCGCTACAGCCGGCAGTCCTTACCTTAAAATATGGGCATTTCTCTGCTGGAAACGCTGCCCTGCACTATTTCCTGGAGCTGAAAGCTGCGAGTGTCAATCCATCAGCACTGAAAGTCTGCTGAGTGCCTAGAAATCAGGGGATATCATCTCCCAAATGAGTGACCACGGGGCTGCAGTGAGCTCTGCCAGCACACAGGGGAGACAGCTTTTTGCAACTTTGATTTACTGGCAGTTGTTGGGAAAGAAGCAAGCAAGGAATGAAAACCCAATATTTCCATTACCGTTTACTTAATAAAAAAATATTGTAGGGAAGTCAGACATCATAAAATGCCTCGTCCTCGCTCGGTATTTACAGGGTCACACAATAACTTGAGCCAGAGTAGTAATCAATTTTCCAAAGCCCTTTGCAATTGAAGGCACAGACAAGTGAGTGTTCAATATCCCCCCGGCACCGCAGCAGCCACATTTCATCGGAGCACCCGGAGCACGGCAGGGTCGGCAGAGCCCTGGGAGGGGACAGGAGCTCCCAGGGAGGGCTGGAGAAGGATATTCCGTTTCCAAGGAGACTTTTGGAACACTGAGCAATTCCTCCTCCAACGTGCCCAAGGGCTGTCCTGCCTCATCCACTCTCCTTGATGGGGAGGGTGATTTTAAAATCAGGCTCAGTCCATCAGGAGGTGCTACCCATGGCAATACAAGACCAGTTCTGATGGGGTGATTTCTCCTCCCCTCTCCCCCAGGATTCCACTCCCTTCCTTGGTTTCAAGCAGGAGAGGGTGCAAGGCTGTGGCCCCTTGGAAAGTCAGACAAAATTCTTTCTTCCTTAACTTTTCGGGCCATCCTCCAAAGACATTTAAATATAAAATGTCTTGCTTCAGTAGTTGTTAATTTTGAGGCATGTGATGCTCCCGAAGAGCAGGAACTGGTACCTGGAACCCCAGGGAGCAGGAGGAAGGGCTGCTGTAAAGTCAAACCAGCACTTCTGCAGAGTCAACGGGCGTTCCTTATCTCTGAGTCGATAGCTTAATCTATTTCAATGATTATCAATACTGATGCTGAGTGTAATCACTGTGTCTGATACAATTGCAAGAATCTAAAAGTCAACTTGGTTTTAATGGTTTATCATTAGAAGTATTATTTAGTCAGATTAAACTGGTCTTAATTCCTCCATAATCATTATTTAAAGGCGGTTTGGGGCGACCCCCCCTCATCCTGGAGTGAATCAATATCCTGTCTCCATCCCATGTGTTTCCAGCAGCATCTCCCAGGTACTACAAGCTCTTGGTGTTCAGGGATCATCCCCACCACAGTAAGATTTCCTAATGACACCCCACAGCAGTGGCTGGATTTACCTCTCCTGCTGGTGCTGAGGGGGTTGGGAAACACTCATGGGTTGGGATCTGGAGGAGCTGGAGCAGCCCTTGCTGCAGAGCTGAGCTTTCAGCTTGGAGAAGTGCAGTGGTGCCAGGACAGCTCTGGGAGCATCCCTGTGGCTTCCCAGGGCCACGTGGTGCCCACGGTGGCACAACCCAGGAGCAATCCTGGCCCATCCAAGCATGGGGCACAGGGACAGGGCTCCTCCAGCAGCAGAGATGCTGTGCCAAGGCCCCTGAGCCCAGGGAGATTGGTCTCCTGAGTGCCCAGCCACTGCAGGGAGCACGGGCACATCACCAGGGGCTTTGGGGACAGAACCTCTGGCTCTCTCCCAAACCTTGGCCCTGGGGCAGGAGGTGGATGCACACCAAGCAAGGCTGGATCTGTCGCTGTTTGGGCACCAAATCCACCCTGTCTCTCCTCCTCACAAGGACCACCAGCCCTGCCCACCCTCACCCTCAGGCCCCTCGTGTGCAGGGCATTCCCTTCCCAGGTTCCTGTCCCTGGGAGCCCAGGGGATGTCTGGGGACTGCCCTGCCCTGGCTCAGTGTCCTGGCATCCTCCCACTGCAGCCACCAAACCAAGGCTTTTCCTCACCATCCATTAAATCCTCCTCCTTTTCTGGTGCCTGAGGACTAATAAATATCATTTGCAGGGACTCATGTCCTGGGTGTGGGAAAGTTTCCTGGAGTTCCCTCAGTAAAAGCTTTGATGTCACTTGGAAATGCCATCTGCCTTTCCCTGGCACCCCTGAGGTGGCAGAGCCATCCCATCAGCAAACTGTGCTGGAGAACCAGAGCAAGGTGGGTTATCCTTGCCTGGCATTTTTGTACCCCTGGCTACACCCACGACTCTGCACTGGCACAGTCAGGGCACCAATGGCAGAGACACAACCTTGGCTTCTGCTCTGGGCACCTGAACACCAGCCTGGCGTCCCCATGGCACGCTTGGCACGGCTGTGAACAACCCCCCTCCCACTGGGATGGTACCCAGACCATCGTGGGAGCATCTTCTGCAGCTTCCAGAGGATTGCCCAGAGCTCAAAGGCTGGTACTGGGAGCAGAGGGGGGTGATACTGGAGCAGACTGGGCAGGTGCCCCCCACCCCACTCGTGCTGAGCCCTCTGTTCTTTACACCAACAACACATGGGGGAACACAAGGACGAGTTCAGGGAAACCTTCCCTTCCAACTAACAGTCAGAAGTTGCCAATTAAGCACATTTTTCTTATTTTTAAACAGAGTTTTCTCATTGAAACAAGTGATCAAACTCGACATGTCCCAGCCAGGACTGACTCCAGCCCTGGAAGAGTCTTCTGAGGACACCAGAGAACTGTGTGAGAGAAATGATGTGGTAATTTGTTTAAAAATAAAGCCCCGAAGGCATTTGAGATGTTTCCTTCCGTTAATGAGATTTCCATGATAGTCATAAAAATAAAATTAGCACACAATGCCATTAATCTGGGATTACAAGCAGCACCAGGGAAGAATTAGTAAAATAAATCAAGAAGATTAAGACACTTTGCCTTCCAACAAAGTAGCTGGGACGGAGCTGCACGCTGGGTTTGCCTGGGATTAAGGGAGAGGTGATCAGGATCTGCCCTTCAGCCTCTACCCTGGAATATCTGGGCGTGGAAATTACCTTTTCTCAAGTCTAAGCACTCAATTTATACATGAGCTATCAATAACTATCACTGCTTCACATTGAAGAATTGAAATTATTTGCCATTAAAAGCCTCACATGAAATTCCAGCAACTTTGCACCCCCCATGTCTGGCTGTTCCACTAACCAGTATGAAACGGGGATAAAAAGCCCTCCCAAAACAGGATTACACAGAGCAGCAATAAAAGGGGAAATAATCTCTGCAGGAGTGATGGAAGAACAAATTCTAAGGGCATTAAGAGGGAACAAGTCATGGTTTCAATCAGCAGCCAGGCAAGGGCTTGCCAAGCACATGAATCTGGGAGGATGACAAATTGTGGTCTAATTTGGGGACTGAAAAGGTTAATTTTTAATACCCTTAGGTATTAATATCCAAAGGCCAGGCTTTACAGAGCCTGGATCACCACTGGTCCCATTTTGAAAATGAAACAGATTCTCTGGGAGGAAATCTGGCATCAAAGTTTGAGGGGATTGTATGTAATTAATTATAAAAATAAGGAGAGAAGGGGAAAAGGCTTTCTGGGGGACCTGGATGGAGAGGGAATTCTCTACCCCATAATTACCCCACCTGCCCAAAGCTTTCCACTTCTGAGGTCCCCCAAGTGAAGACCAGACAGGATTTCCCTCTGACCCAGCAGGTCAGAACTCCTTCTTTAGTATTTCCATGGGATTAGGTGGGGAACATTTGTAATAATTAATTTTATAGCACATGGAGCTCCCACTGAAATCTCCTTTCTGAACTGTTCTAGGTGTTGCTGCACTTGCAGCTGAGCATCCCAAGTCTGAAGAGTTTCACTGGTGGAAAAAGGAACCCTGAAAGTTTCCTGAAGTCACACTTTGGGCTCGTGGACTCCTGGAATCCTGGAATGATTGAGGCTGGAAAAGCCCTTGAAGATCCTCAGGCTCCTGAGCATCCTCCCCCTTGGCCACTGAGCTTTTAGGGTGAATAAATGATACACAAAAGTTGGGTGGAGCTTATCAAAGAGTATTTATAGAGTCTGTTTTTTTGAGCAAATGGTCTCAGCTGCTTCTGGTTTTTAAAAATTGCCCAAGTGCCAAAACTACTTAATGCAGGAACTAAGTTGTAGCTTAAGCCTGATTTCCTGGGGGAAATTTTGGGACCTACAAAGGCACCCCAAAGTGGAGGAGACAACCAGACTGAGTCCCAGAGTAAATTTTATGACAGCCATTGAGCTCCCACACCGAATTTGTTCCAGGAAATTAAACAATGTAATGACAATGCAAGAAGTGAGATGAATTTAAAGCCTGAGTTTAAAAACTTAGGACAAAGCCAGGTATTTACAGGAGTGCAGAGCAGTTGTGTGTTTGGCTGGGAAACCATCCTGGCTGAATTGTTGTATTTGTAGCACAATAATTAAATCCCAAAGTTTTGTGGAAGGACATAAAGGATTCCCAAGGTGCCAGAGGAGTCTGTGTACAGACTCCTGCTGAATAAACTGGGGCTATTGAGCAACAACCTGGCTCTGCCTAATGAAAGGAGAGCCTGTGCAGGAGCTGAACACAGCCCTGACAATGGGGGGATGGCAAGGAAAGAAAATAAAGCCCAAAAATCTCAGTTGAAGGGCTTTGTCTGTCTAAACACAAAGCAGAGGTGTCTGGGTTTGGAGTGAGCAGGGGAGGAAGGACACAGGGCAGGAGGCAGAGAGAAAGGAGAAAGTTTTCCAGAGAAACTTTCCCTAGATCCAATCTCTTAGAAACTTCAGGGATGCTGCTCCAAGACCAAGGACAGAACTGCTGCTGGACTGATTGAATACTTTAAAAATATGGACTCCTGCATCCTTGTGTGCAAGGGAAACATTAAATAACCAGGCAGAGAAAATACAGCCCTAATAAGATCCAAACTTCCATTAAGCATCTCTGACAGGACCCTTTTAAATTCCGAGTATCCTGAGAAGCTCCAAGCACCTCCTTGTGCCAAGTGGAAGGAAACCTTCTCTGGCAAAGCAAATCCATCCAGTTTGTGACTCCAAAGTGAAGCTCCTGTTAAAGTGACAAGGGGGACAGCTCCTACTTTATGGCATCAGTGGCTCCCTGTGCAGCCAAGGAACTGGCCCTGCAGGCAGAGGGGCAGGGGGATGCCCTTAGAGCCCCAGGGAGCCCCTTTGCCCCCAGCACGGGGCGGTGCCAGCCCTGCCAAGGGTGCCAAGAACAGCAGCAGCCACAGGGACTGAACTCCTAATCCTGCCCTGGGCCTTGAGGAATGAGAGTTTGGTTTCCACCTAATGAAACTCTGGACACAATCAGGGAAAAAGTCCACTAGAATTAGGCAATCTCTGCAACTGCTCCCCCAAAAGAGAGACTGCTACACAAATACCAATTATGAAACACTTCTCTCTGGGAAATTCGGACCTTTTGGGTTAATTCCTCTGTTTTCCAAAGCCCAGGTGATCCCATTCTTCGGTTTCTGGACTGGAGTGATGTATAAATTTGTCAGACTTTCATTTTCTTGCTTGGCCAGAGCCATTAATGAAGCTCTTTCTAAAAGCATTGCCTTCCTTCCCTTCAGGGCTTCTCGAAGCAGGAGGTCTGCTTTGGTTTCCCCTTGATTGCAAATGCTCCATCCCCTTCCAGCTGACACTGTGTGTACTGCCCTGGATTCCTGGGAGCTCCTCCACCTGATTTGGGAGCATCTGTTTCCAATAGCACATGAACTGGAGGACAATTTGGCAGATTGCATTCAGACCCCAATCAAGGCAGAGCCCAGGAATTCATGTCATGTGCAGGCTGGCACTGCAGTCCCGGCCAGGGAGGGGAGGGGGGAGCCTTAGGGCCGATAGAAAGTTGATTTTCAGAGCCCATCACAGGAAGGCATCAGCAAGTAAGTACAGAATGGACTGTGAGAATCATCAAGATCAAGTTCTGGGGCTTTTTTGGGGTAAATAAATATGGGTTTATGTTTCCAGCTGGGGGCTGGGGCAGAAGAAAGTCACTACTTTGTTCCTGCAATGATATCCTGCATCCCCACACTGCTCTCACAGAAGGAATTGCCCTGTCCCATGAGAGATGGAGCTGCCCTTGGTTTCAGGGCAGGCCAGGAGGACCAGCTCAGTGTCTCCTCCTCACTGGGGGATGGATGCAGGATGTGTCAAACAGAGCACAAAGCCCAGGATTTGGGATGACACTGGAATTTACTGGTGCATCCCAAGGCCAGCTCTGGCCCTCCAGTCACTCATCCAATTTCAGTGGCTTTGGAAATTACTTTAATCAGAAAGACAAGGCCTGGGAATCAAAACTTCTGGAGCAGCTCCAGGTAAAGCTGGTAAAGAACTTCCTTTTAATCTGGAGCAGATTAACACAAGATGCTGCAGCCCTGCTGGAATCGCTTCAGCTCAGCCTGGTTTGGCTTCATGCAGCGAAGCACCGAGATGTTTTCACACACAAATCTTCAATTCTTACAATTCAATCACAAAATCTCCTCTCTGTGCCTTTCTAAGTGTAAGTCCAAGCTGTAGGAACAGGACAGGTGATTTCCAACCTGTCCAATGGGACCATCCCTGGCCAAAGGCTTTTACAATATCAAAGATTGTGCTTTTCATTTCTTGAGCACAAAATGCCCAAAGTCCATGTAGGAAAATAAAGCCAAACAATACCCAATATCCTTGGGAATCCTGACTATATTAATTATAAATACACACCAATCACAGGGGTTTGTGTTCAGCCAAGAGGCTGGCACGTGGATCTGGAGAGCTGTGGAGCTGCTTGGCCCTTGGCATGACCCAGAGAGCAGAGCTGGGTTTCAGAGGCCCAAATTTACCCCAAATTCTGCAAAACTCAGGGCTGCTGCAGCATTTCTGTGCTAAACTCTGCTTTCTGAACCCGAATTTCCCAAAATCTCATTGTTTGTCAGGGACATTAACACAGTCTTATAGCAGCAATTCCAATTTAACCAAAGTCTCAAAGCTGTGATTCTGTATTTGCTTTTAAAAACCAAGCAGCTCTGGGGGCTGTTTTGATACATTTGGGGGTTTGGGGTTTTTCCTTTGCATTTATTAGAGAGCAAACCTAATAAAACCAGCACAATGTGCACCTTTCAGTACCTCCTTATTGCCTCCCAGATACAAACTAACCTGGGCAATGCAGCTGAAATGTGGATATTTTATCTAAACTTGCCATTCTCACCAAGAATTATCATTATGAAAACCATACAAATCATTGGTCAGAAAGAAGATTTTATGTTCAGGTTAGGAAAAAACCAATTTAAACCCCCCCCACTTCATTTCTGATCAGCTTGTTCACAAGCAAGGAGAGGAAAAGGAGAACAAATGTCCCAAAATAAGACTCCAAAGCTGCCAGTGAGCCAAGGAAGGGGGTGAATAAGGCAAAGTGGCATCTTTGGGACAAGGGGCTGAAATTCTGTGTCCTTTCCCTCTGCTTCTACCTTTTCTTCCCATGGTGTTGGCTTCAGGTGGAAGAGTTTGGAGAAAGGAAAGGGGAGATGTTATTTGCTCAGCCAGCAATCATCCCAAGAATTATGTCTGCTTAAATCTGATAAATCCAGCTGTAAACACTTCACTTCTTCTGCCCCTGCCCAGCAATCCTCTCCAGCAATCAAAGACCATCCTTTTCCTAAAAATTTCAAAATAGGAAAAAAAAAATCCACTATTTTTTTTTCCCTTTCTCCTTTTAGACAATGATAAGAGCAAAGTGGGGGGTTTGAGTTGCAGAGGATTCACTGTGAGGGAGAATCCAACTCTGGAATCAACAGAGGGTGAAACCCCCAAGTCCTCTCAGCCCTAAAAGAGAGTCCTGATGCTCCACCCAGGGCTCCTGTCAAAGCTGCTCTCCAAAAGGGGGACCAAAGAAGGCCAGGAGAGGTTTCATCTTTATCTCCCAACAATGCAGATCAAACCCAGTGCCAGGCTTTGGGATGTGACACTGATCTCAATCCACTCCTCCTGCTAAAAAACCCTGGGCTCAACAATTCAAACCCAAACCAACAACTGGAGCTCGAGCCACTAAAATAAAATGCATCATCCTGTCTGGAGAAAGCCAAATGCTCATTTTTCACAGCTTTGCAGCGTTCTCACTCGGGCTGGGCTTGGGAAATGAGCTGTTTCCCTGCTGGGCAGTGTTGCTGGATGCCAATTATTGCCCTGGCATGGGGAGCAGGGCCAGCAACCTGCTGGAAGAGCCTGGGCACAATGGGCATTGCCCACTTTGATTGAGTTTTGGGGGGCACTGGGTGGGCTCCACGTGGATGTTTGCAGCAATTCAGAGCAGAAACACATCATTTATATACTTTATTCCAGAGATTATCCCAAAGGGCAGAACAAGCCCAGGAAGCTGCTAAAAGAAGGGGTTTGATAATGTCTTTATTTTGGGGTGTATGGGTAAAACATCCACATATATAGATTTTAAGTCATTGTTTAAATGTCCAGAGTTCTCAAAAGGGTACAAACTTTTAGGGACCAGGTAAGACCTTCTATGATTCCTTGGGATGGCAGTGCTGTGCTCGTGGCTCCTCAGTGCCAGCTGCCAGAGGGCACTGCCACCCAGAGCTCCACACTCACCACGAGCCAGCAGAGGCAGAAATTCCTCAGCTCGTGGCTGCCTGGAGTGACACACAAACAAATGAGCTGGAAAAAACAACATCTGCTGCCGATTTGAGGTTGTTTTCTGGTTGCAATGCAGATCTGGAAATGGAAAGGTAGAATTTCCCCTCTCCCTTTCTTGGCAGCAAAGGCAGTGCCACCTCTTTGGGCTCTGTGCCCACCCTGCTCACTGTCACAGTTCGGTTTCGTGCAACAACTGAAGGGTAGGGGAGGAACTGAGAGGAATTGTTCATATTCACCTTCTCTCTTACATTAACCCTACAAATTTATCATTAAATAGCAGCTGACACACAGAAATCTGCTGAGTAGAAAAGAATAGGAGTTGTTATATCTTATATATCGATATATCTTGATTAAACACTGCAAAAGCAAGGACATTTGCAATGGAAGTTCCTAAAGTATCCTTATTTGTGATTATATAGGTTTATTTATATACTTTTATTGATATTTCTGCCCTTGAGGTCTGTGTAATGCCAGGGCTGTGCAGGACCAATCTCTGTGCCCACGGTGAGTTGGTGCCAAACCCTCCTGAGATTCACACTCAGGGACAGACCCCACCCAGAAAGTCCCCGTGGATCCCATGGGAAATCCTGCAGAAACGTGGAGCCAGGGCACCCTGGGCTCTGCAAACCCTCAGCTGGCACAGCCTGGCACTCCATGCCCCCCAAACCTGCCTTTGTTTCCCAGAGGAGCAGCAGGAAGGAAACCCCCCAGCCCTGACCCATCTCCAGGTTTATTATCAGTCCCATCTTGAAGGAATCTGCTTTCTCCCTCTTTGGGCTGCTGGGAGGCATCTGGTTCACTTCAGCTTTTTGTTACCTCTGCTGCACCACGGATTTTCTTTCACATTTTTTAATTTTTTTCAGATTGATGAGCTAATGTTTTTGATTTGGTACAACAGGAACTGAGCTTTCTGTCTCCCATTTCAGTCAAAACAGTAGTTCTTGGGCAGGCTGAGCACTCCAACCACTGCCAGGGACTCCTGGAGCACAACTCAAGTCATTTCATTCCCCCTGAATATGATTTTTTTAAATGTATTATGTATTGAAACAGAACACACAGAGATGTCAAGATATTGGAAGGTCTGAGCAAGTAAAGGCAGGTTTCAATCAACGTGGGGGAAACCAAGTGAGCCCCACAAAGAAATGAGGTTTGTTTTCAACTCCTACAGAGCTCCACAAACCCAGGGAACAAGTTAAATATGGAATCAGATTCCACAGATCCATTGCCTTCTTTATGTCCACAGAAAGTGAAAGGACTATATGGAAAATATTTAAAGATACGTGTGGGTCAGAAAAGAAAAGGAAAACTGGAAGCAACAGGTCTCAGAACCCCAACCAGAATTTGTACACTCTGTTTTTTGATGCCTCTGAAAAAAATGTCTTTCAATGCCATAGGAAGATCTGGCAGTACAGACTGGAGAACATTTTAATCATTGAAAAAACTTACATTTTGTCACCTTCTGATTCTTGAGCTCATAGTAAATAAATTGTGAAATCATAATTAGATCCCAAACCTGAGTCCCTCAGAGCTATCTGGGTGAATTCCACACTCACCAACACGACAGTTTTACTGTAAAGCCCCTTTCCAGTGAATATTTCCACTCACATTTCTGAAGCTCAACAACTCTCTGAGCGTGGCTTTAATTCACTCATTTCCACAGCCCTTTAACCAGTGCAGTGAATTATATCCCCCTTTGGGGACAGACTTTGGAGTCAATCCTGGGGTTTTTTTTACCTGTTGGGATCATTCCTACTTTGGCTCTGCCATCTCCTACCTACAGAACTGCAAGCTGAAGGCAGTGCCCAGGCAGCAGGGGATGCAGCAGGGGATGCAGTAGGGCATGCAGCAGGGCATGCAGTAGCAGATGCAGCAGGGGATGCAGCAGGGGATGCAGCAGGGGATGGAGCTGGGGATGCAGTAGGTGATGCAGCAGGGGATGCAGCAGGGGATGGAGCTGGGGATGCAGTAGGTGATGCAGCAGGGGATGCAGCAGGGGATGCAGCAGGGGATGGAGCTGGGGATGCAGCAGGGAATGCAGCAGGGGATGTAGCAGGTGATGAAGCAGGTGATACAGCAGGGGATGCAGCAGGGGATGCAGTAAGTGATGCAGCAGATGATGCTGCAGGGAATGCAGCAGGGCATGCAGCAGGGCATGCAGCAGTGTGGCAGTGCCAGTTCAGGGGCTGCTCCTGACCTTTGCCAGGGCAGGTTGAAGTGGCAGGAGCACGACAGGACCGGTGACAGGGACTGAAGCAAACCCTGAGCCAGCTGCTGCTGCGAGTGCACACACAGCTCAGGGTGCAGGAGAGGAGAGGGAAGAGGTGATTTATTCTCATTTGCTCTAAGTGGCAGGGATTAGTGTCAAGTCAGTACAACAGCACAGTACATCAAGCTCATTTGTCAACCACCAAATATTTTTGCAAACATGAACAACACGCTTCTCTGGCGCATTATATCTGTATTATGCAGACAGAGAAACATAGCCAAGATAAAATAAAATAAAGGAAAAAAAAAAAGGCAGCTTTTGAAAAAGGCTTCAGGCAAGATTACTCATGTTTGAGAAGAGCTTAACACTCCAAACTCATGGCAGAGCAGAGAAGAGCGAGCAGACAATGGAAAGCAGCCCCTCTCCTGCCCTCCCACGTGCCAAATCCACGGGGCTCTGTTCAGGCACAGCCTCCTGTTCTCTGCTGGGGAGATATCCTTCCTTCCTGATCCATCCTTTCTTCCTCACCCATCCTTCCTTCCTCACCCATCCTTCCTTCCTCAGCCATCCTTCTTCCTCACCCATCCTTCCTTC
>WBMV01006649.1:0-14938 GCA_013396655.1 Campylorhamphus procurvoides | reverse complement strand
CCATCCTTCCTTCCTCACCCATCCTTCCTTCCTCACCCATCCCTTCTTCCTTCTTCCCTTCTGTGTTAGGTGAGACTGGCAGTGACACCGAGGTGCCACAAATCTGCTGCAGGAGAAGTGAAATCGAGGGATTTCTTTGAATTTAAGACCAAATTTCTGATTCCCACATTCATCATGATGCCAGTAAAGTCACAGGACTATCTTTAAGGTCCTAGCCCAGATTCTGAATGCTGTACTCACTGTTACAAAATATATTTACATTAAATATTTATATATTCGTCGCTTTCTGCAACTAATGTTAAGAAAACAAAGTAATGTACAACTCGAGCTCCAGATGAGCTCTAAGATCTATTCAAATCTGGTCAGCCCATCACACTAAGCAGTGATTGAACAGTGTCAAAGTTGGTGTTAAACACTCCAGAGCAAAAAAGGAAAACTTAATCCCTCCCACAGAGGAGCCTAAGGGGGGGAAAAGGCAGAGCAAATGCACTGCTTAAAAAAATCGACCCAAAAAACCACGTACTACAGTTGGAGGTTTGGTATTTAAAGCCGGGTCCAGAACCAGGTGGGAACCACAATTATCCATCAAACCACTCTCCAGTCCTGGTAAAAGTTCAGAGTTTGTTTTAATACATCATCAGTCTCTGTAAAATTAGGATTTCCTTTGCTCCTCAGTGAGAAACTCTTTCTTTTCATGAGACTCTCCAGGGGTTTGTGCTTTTGAAATGCTGGCACAAGTTCTCTGCAGGAACTGGCTGCCCCTCCAGAGAACTGCCATTATTGGACCTAAAATAATTAAATACAACATATATTCATACACTGAAGAGTCACCTGAGCCTGCAAGATAAATTCAGTTTATGCAGCTTATACTGATAAAGTGACTAAATTGTGCAGCCATCTTTGAAAAAACCTTTCAGAGTTAAAAAAAAAAGTGTTGCCAGGAATGTTTTAAGTACTTTTTCCCATTTCTGCAGCTGAGCAGACTCACTCAAATGGGAGAAACATCCAAAAAATTAATATACTATTTAAAACCATGCCTGAAGAATGAGCTTTCTCGTGGTATTTAAATCCGTGGCTGAATATCCCAACTAAAGCAGGACTCACACAGTTTTCCACAGAAAAAGAAGATGAGGAGATTGCCAGGACATTTCTTTTCTTCCTGGAATATTGCTGTAAACGAAGAGAAAAATCATAGAATGGTTTGGGATGGAAAGGACTTGAAAGATCATTCAGTTCAAATCCCCTCAAATTAAAGATGATTTATGTTCCTATAACAATTCTTTGCCTGTAACCTCATATTCTTTCCTAGAAATATAAGTTACTATAACTTGGAAAAGTTCCAGTTAAGGTGTTATTTTCAGAGAACAGGTAACCTGGATCCTTGACATCCTCTCTTTCTCCAAAGGTTTATGGTCTAAGACCTTTAGGAATGAGGAATCAGTACCTTGAGCCTGGAAAGGGACACGGGAGGCAGAGCCGGGAATGGCACCGAGAACGGGACACGGGCGGCAGAGCNAGGAATCAGTACCTTGAGCCTGGAACGGGACACGGGAGGCAGAGCCGGGAATGGCACCGGGAATGGGATAAGGGACACGGGAGGCAGAGCCGGGAATGGCACCGGGAACGGGAGGCAGAGCCGGGAATGGCACCGGGAATGGGACACGGGAGGCAGAACTGGGAATGGCACCGGGAATGGGATAAGGGACACGGGAGGCAGAGCCGGGAATGGCACCGGGAACGGGAGGCAGAGCCGGGAATGGCACCGGGAATGGGACACGGGCTCGGCTCGGGGGGACCCGCGGGGAGAACAGCCAGCCCCGAGCGGGGCCGGACCGACCTGCGGGGCTGCGGCTGCTGCTCCGGGCTGCGGGTCCGGCCGGAGGGGGAAGGGGGACCGGGATAACAGGAATAACAGGATGGCCCGGATAACGGAATGACGGGATGACCGGGATAACAGGGATAACGGGATGGCCGGGATAACAGGGATAACGGGGATAACAGGGATAACGGGGATAACGGGGATAACGGGATAAGGGACCAGTGGCCGCCTCTTCCCGCGTCCGGGATCGCCACAACCCTCCGAGCGGCGGGGCCGAGGTGCCCTCTGCGGGCGGGAGGGGGAACGGCACCAGCGGCATCATCGGCATCATTGGCATCATTGGCATCATCGGCATCATCATCACAATCGGCACCACCGGCATCATTGGCATCATTGGCATCATCATCACAATCGGCACCACCGGCATCATCGGCATCATTGGCATCATTGGCATCATTGGCATCATCATCACAATCGGCACCACTGGCATCATTGGCATCATCATCACCACCAGCATCATCTGCACCATGGACATCATTGGCATCACCAGCACCACAGGCACCACTGGGACCACAGGCACCATTGGCATCACTGGCACCATGGGCATCACCAGCAAGATTGGCACCATTGGGNATCCCATCCCATCCCATCCCATCCCATCCCATGGCAGGGACACCTTCCACTGTCCCAGGTTGCTCCAAGCCCTGTCCCACCTGGCCTTGGACACTCCCAGGGATGGAGAATCCACAACCTCTCTGGGCACCCTGTGCCAGGGCTTGCCCACCCTCCCAGGGAAGGATTTCTCCCCAGTATCCCACCTAACCCTTCCCTTTTCCAGCTTAAGGCCATTCCTCCTTGTCCTGTCACCCCATGCCCTTTGAAAAGTCCCCTCCAGTCTCCCTGTAAACCCCCTTCAGGTACTGGAGAGCTGGACATGAATATTTTAAAATATTTTGATAGGAAAAAGTGTTGTATAATTTACTGCATTTTTAATAGAGTTTTACTTTTTATTCTCGCACAGACTCCTAATTTCTGCGGTTGCTGTAGCCTGGCTAATTAACACGGGGTTGGGAAGATGATTAAAGGAAGGCTCTGGGTATCTTCATTGTTCTAGTTTAATTGCTGCTCAAGCCATGATCCAGTGTTGGTTTTGGCAGTGGAGCAGCATTTGTCTGGCACTGTGAAATTCCCTGTTTATATCCATGAGACTCTTCTGTTGTTGATGGGCAAAAGCACGAGGATTCGTAACATTTTTAGCAGCAGGTTTGTGGAAGGAATAGGAATAGGAATAGGAATAGGAATAGGAATAGGAATAGGAATAGGAATAGGAATAGGAATAGGAATAGGAATAGGAATAGGAATAGGAATAGGAATAGGAATAGGAATAGGACCCTCTAACATCCTGGCTGAGATGCTGGGGTGGTGCTGGTTGTCACAGAGCCCCCCAGCTGGAATGTCCCCACCTGGGGGGACACAAAGGGGTGTCGTGACAGGGGCAGAGCAGGAGGAGAAGGAATCAGGCTGGAAGGAGCCCCCCACACTGTGGGACCACAGAGAGCTCATTGCTCCAAAATCCTTCCAGAGACTGGAGAACATTTCCAGAAATAGAGGTTGAAATTCCAAGGCTTATCCAGGCCTGCTGCTGCCTCTGATCCTGAATAAACACATCTCCAGTGTCACAAGCTGCATTTTGTGACATCCCCTTGAAAAAGAAGTGACTAAAGAGGGGATAATGTGAAAGACAGCCAATTATTCCATAAATGTAAACTACATTAAGAAGTGGTGTATAACATCATGTATTTATGGCTACAATTTTGTTCTGCTGTCACATAACAAAATGAATAATACATTAGACCAAGGACTTGTCATTAAGTGAATTTCTTTGTTGCCTTGCTATTAAAATATAAAACTCCTTGGTGTGTGTGTGTGTGTGACATTAACCCTTTTCAGGGAGCATAAGCAGGGTGACCGAAGGGACTATTAGGCTGGCAAATGGAAGAGAGTTTATAATTTTAAAGGTGAAATAATGTTAATTATATTCATCCCAGAGATGTGAAGACATGGAGGAAGGCTTTGGAGGGTTTTTCTGTTAATGAGATGTGATAAATGCATTTCACTTCTGAGAGACAAACAGCTCCTCAGTCCAAAAAAGACAGGGAGTGAGTCCAGTGAAGAGCCAAGGTGGGGGTGTGGCTGTTTGGGTGCTGAGCCTTCCAGGTGGTGTGCTGAGCTCTCCACAGAGATGTGCACCAGGAGTTTGCACCTTTCAGGACTGAGATTAAACTTCTCTGAAATACCATTTATCTCAGAATGTATTTATCTGATTTTTTTTATTTTTTTTCTCCTATTTCTCCCTAATGTCATTGACAGCAACACTGAATCGGTTTCCTGCTGGGTTGGACTTGAAAGGTGAACACTGAATTTTCTATTCCTTGGGCTTAATGCAACGTGTGCACCTCCCCATTTGATAAACTCAGGCCTGCTGGGGAAAAACTGGGACCCACATTTTGGGCACAAAGGGTCAGATCTTGTCTTGTGTTGCAGGGACTATTGGTTTAGATTTTGAGGTTATGAGAGAGAAATGGTTTCTCTGCACTATGTTTGGGAGTGAATGTGTGCCCTGAGTGTGGAGCAGGAGGTGCTCAGGATAGGGGGAAAGGACCATGGGGATAGTGGCAACCCCCAAAAAAACCCAAGAACAACCCCCTAAACAAACCCAAACTAACCAAAAAAACCTCAAAACCACAGAGACACCAAGGTAACAAAAACCTGGTGAGGATGGCCCAGGAGCAGGACAGGACAACACGAGCAGAGTGAGGAGCTGGAAAGGGTGTTTGGTCCAAAAGGAGATGTTTGAGAGGGCAGAGAATCACAGACTCAACCCCCAGGACAAATCAGTGATCTGCTGTCCCCTGTTCTCCTCTGTTTCTGATGGAGGAGGGAAAAGGCTCTGGCTAATGGGGAAATTCCTAATTGTGAAGTGTTGAAAAGCTTTGCTTAGGGAAGCAAAATCAGAGCAAACATGAGCTCTCACCTCAGAGGAGGAGGAGGGTGAGGTAACCTCGAGCATTCACCCATCCTACATTTCTAGTTTCCACCTCTTATTTATATACAGGTTTTCTTCTGCAAACCCAGCAAACCAAACTTTGCCTAGAAAGCCATTTCCATAGCCATGTCAGTGCTGTTGTTAATTAATTTAAAGAGCTCTTCCCATGAGGTGCTGCCTCTCCTCTGGTTTTCCCTGCCTGCTTTCCTTGAGCTCCCAAACAACTCCTTAGCTCTGGTGATGAAATCAGTTTCTGCTGGAAGGATGTTCCTCTTTCAAAGCCTTGTGAGGTGCAGCATTAACGATGGGAAGCTTATTAAGCACCTGAGCAGCTGTTTGAGCTGGGTTCAGTGTCCCCCTGTGTCACCTCCCCGTGGCTGAGAGCAGAACCTGTGCAGCAGCAAGGTGTGAGCACATGGAACCCAGCAGAAATCCCTCTGTTCAGTCCCACTCTGGGGCCCTGCTGTGGATTAGCTGCTTTCATTAGCAGCTTCAGAGGCTGGTTAATATTAATAATCCCTGTTAGCCTATGGATTTAATTAGGAGGAGAAGCAGCTGGGTGCTGGGCAGAGCCACGAATGGAGCCAAGGCTGGCTCTGCCCTCATTGCTGAGCTCTTAACTGGGCGAGCTGGGAACAGCATGGCCTGTGGTTCCTCATGGATGCCCCTTCTCCTTCCACCTTCCAGGACCCTCCTAAAGGCTCCTGGCTCTTCCCCAGGAACTGGGAGCGTGGCTGGAGCACTCCCTGTAGTCAGGCAGCTTTTCCTTTGCTCCTCCAGGGTAAGTTTTCTTGCCTTCTGCTCTCAGAGTATCCGAGGGTTATTTGGGCTGTCATCACCACCTTCATTCATTTGTCCTGGCTGTCCTTAAAAGGACTCGCTTCACCAAGTGCAGGTTTTGACCCATTCGGGCGTCAGATAATTGGAAAAACAGAGAGGAATTTTAGAGGTGAAAAACTGCCTGAGCTCTGCTCGACTTGCAGAGCCTGTAACTCCAGTGGCACCGGTCCAGCACTCCATCCTGCTCCTGGGTCAGGGGATAAACCCCCAGCAGCAGCCCAGTCAGGCAGCTCAATTAGCGCACTTCATCAACTATGCAGCTCAATTAAGAGCGCCCCGTCTGCGGAGAGCGAAGCGAATGGCAATAGATGCCCGAAGTAAGAGAATGTGCAGCTCAGCTGCAAAACGGGGCAGGTGGTGGATGGAAGTGTTATCTGATATGCAAAATGGGATCTTGAGAGGGTGGGTAGAGGTGAAAAAGGGGTTGGGTGTGTTTGAGTTTGTCCATCGCACCGGGGGGGGGCTGTGGGGCATCCCAAGAGACCTTTTTGGATGCTTGTGGGTGTTTTGGAACCATCTCTGAACGGCAATGGCTCTGCAGAAATGAGAATCCGAAGTTTTCCTGTTTCTGATCTGCTTTATCCACAGGCTGTGCGGCAGATGTGGCGTTTGTGATGCAGATGTGGTGCTTGTGATGCAGATGTGGTGCTTGTGATGCAGATGTGGCGTTTGTGATGCAGATGTGGCGCTTGTGATGCAGATGTTCTTGTGATGCAGATGAGCCTTTGGAGCATTGGGTATTGTCCAAGGGGGTGCTGCCAGGGAAGACACACCTGGCTGGCACAGAGCCTGGTTCCCCCCCAAGACTTGGGTCAAACCCGGGAGCTTTTAGGGAAAACCTCTTTTCGTTTCAGCAGGAGCTTTTAGGGAAAACCTCTTTTCGTTTCAGCAGGAGCTTTGACTCGGTTTGGGGCACAGGATTTGGCCCTTAGAAATAAACAGTTTTTCTGGAAGTTTGGTGTGCTTTGCCAGTAACTGGAGAATAAGCAATGATTAGTATAGGAAAAAAAATGTGAATAGTTGCCAGAGAGGTTGTGGATTCCCCTAAAGCCAAATTGGATGAACTTGGAGCAACCAGCAGAACCACAGGGATATTTGGGGTTAGGGATATGAGTGGATATGGGGAATAGGCAATGGCATCTTGCTTGGCAGGCCTTGGAGGGGCATGGGGTCATCTATGGAAGGGACACAGCCAGGTGGTGTCCCATCCTGTGCTGCCAAGGCCACCACCATGTCCCACAGCCCAGAGCAGGATTTCCAGCTTATTTCTTGCCCCCCAGACTTCAGCTTCCAACCCAGGCAATAATTAGCCATTTGGAGGTGGGAGCTGGGATTTCTACCCCTTCTCCTGAGTCTCCCGTGGCTGACTCTTGGCATACAACACGGTTTTGGCGTCAAGACAAACTGCAGGGACACAAACCTGGTTTTCCCACTAACCTTTTCTGTTGATAGATTGGGAGCAGGGTGGGATTTTCATGAATACCCTAAATTAAAGAGACTCCAGGCTGACTGTGAAATTAATAGAGCTATCAAGAACCCCCCTGTCATTATCCAACAATTGTTAATTATTTACAAGCAGACTTCTGCAGGAACAGTATTGTAGCTGTCAGCATTGTCGTTATTAAAATGAGAATGCTTTGTCTGGGTGGAAGATAACATGACTCATTTTGGTGAAATGCAATGAATATGGAATATTCTGTTTCTCTTCACCAATTAGTCAGAGCAAGAACAATGGAGTGGCTCTTTCCTAACAAGATGTTTGTTTTTAAGAGTCTAACAAAATAAATATTTTCAGGGCTCTGCTTACAAAGGGCCTCATTCATTTTGCTATTAGAATAAAAGTTAAAAAGGAAATTATTTTTTTCTAGGATGGGAAAAGCTATTTTCATGAAGCAAATGCTCATTTTTCAGCTAGTGAAAAATGTATGTGAGTCTTTTTATTATCATAATATCTTGGTTTGTCTTATTATTGCAAGTGACTTTAAAGCCCATCCAGTGCCACCCCAGCCATGGGCAGGGACATCTTCCATAGCCCAGGTTGCTCCAACCCCTGTCCAACCTGGCCTTGGACACTTCCAGGGATGGGGAATCCCTGGGACAACCTTGGGGCAATTCTGGTTTCTCTCAAAGCCAAGAGTAGACTCACAGTGAGAAAAGGAACCAGCTTCTTAATTCCTGCCATGCAATTCCTGCAGCAGTTACTGGATGCAGAAATAAAAGCCAAGCCCCTCGTTTGTGCTCTCCTAATTAGACCACACTGCCTTTCAAACTCATTATTTTAAAGTCTCTTGTTTAGGAAATGACTTTGAGAGTGAGAATATTCATGTTCTACCATTATCTCAGTTTTCTTACGGTCTCCTAAGAGGAGGAGGGAAGCCAGCTGTGTTCTCCATGCACTTATGAAATTAAATGCATTAATTTCAGTCATGTGTTCTGTTTTCCCTTTTGCTTAAAGAACAACAGCAGTGACTGAACATCATTAAAAGAATGTGTTCACCCCCATTAATTATGTTTGATTCAGGGGCTGTGGTGCAATGACCAGGGGTAAAAAAGCTCTTGGGAGGAATTGCCATCAGAGGGGGCAACTTGTGTGACTGTGTGTGTTCCGTGCAGCAGATCTTCTNAGAGTCTAACAAAATAAATATTTTCAGGGCTCTGCTTACAAAGGGCCTCATTCATTTTGCTATTAGAATAAAAGTTAAAAAGGAAATTATTTTTTTCTAGGATGGGAAAAGCTATTTTCATGAAGCAAATGCTCATTTTTCAGCTAGTGAAAAATGTATGTGAGTCTTTTTATTATCATAATACCTTGGTTTGTCTTATTATTGCAACAGACTTTAAAGCCCATCCAGTGTCACCCCCTGCCATGGGCAGGGACACTTTCCATAGCCCAGGTTACTCCAAGCCCCATCCAACCTGGCCTTGGACATTTCCAGGGATGGGGAATCCACAACCTTGGGGCAATTCTGGTTTCTCCCAAAGCCAAGAGTAGACTCACAGTGAGAAAAGGAACCAGCTTCTTAATTCCTGCCATGCAATTCCTGCAGCAGTTACTGGATGCAGAAATAAAAGCCAAGCCCCTCGTTTGTGCTCTCCTAATTAGACCACACTGCCTTTCAAACTCATTATTTTAAAGTCTCTTGTTTAGGAAATGACTTTGAGAGTGAGAATATTCATGTTCTACCATTATCTCAGTTTTCTTACGGTCTCCTAAGAGGAGGAGGGAAGCCAGCTGTGTTCTCCATGCATTTATGAAGTTAAATGCAGTTGTGTGTTCTGTTTTCCCTTTTGCTTAAAGAACAACAGCAGTGACTGAACATCATTAAAAGAATGTGTTCACCCCCATTAATTATGTTTGATTCAGGGGCTGTGGTGCAATGACCAGGGGTAAAAAAGCTCTTGGGAGGAATTGCCATCAGAGGGGGCAACTTGTGTGACTGTGTGTGTTCCGTGCAGCAGATCTTCTAAAACTGTGTGGTTTGTACGTTCTTTCAGTGTGAAAAAAGCCCTAACAAGAATCCTACAAACATTTCTCCTCGTTATCTCTGGGCAAACACTCTTTCCTTTTTCCCAGCAGTTGGCTGAGAGTGCCTGACCTTCCACTTGGCTGTTGTGAGTTGGTTTGTTTGATATTTCTTTGGCTGTTACTCGAAAAATGTCAGCGCTGGGGCACTCCCGGGGTGGCTTTATTGCTGTGCCCTCCCAGGACAGGAGGACATGGCCAGCCCCAGATCCATGGGGTGGGGGCAGAGGGGAGCTTGGACAGCAGGTGGAGCTTTTGGGAATCTGGAATTCCTTTACCAGAGGAAAGTTAAGGGGAGAAACCCCCTGATGTGGTCAGTGTGGAAGGGCAGCACAGTCAGGTGTGTGGAATGGAGTTACTTGGAGATTCTCTCCACTGCAAATGCCAAGTTTGGAGGTGTTGGGGTCCTGGGCACTGGTTCCACCTGGGCACTTCCACTCAGGAAGTTCTAGGAATTGAGGAGATGCAACAAGTGCCAGGGGAAGGGATGAATGTCCTCCAGGGTCCTGCCCCTTCATGGTCTTTGTTGGGTCTCACGTTCCTCCAGAGCCACCAGCAGGGTCTGACCTTCCCACCGACCCTGGAGAAGAGGCCCCATAAGTAACATTAACTTCTGCAATTTCCTTGTTACTCTTAAGCAAGTTATTAATTAACTGAGTGTAACCACTGGCTGGTGATAAATCCTTTTAACTAATTCAAGCTCCATCTCGAACTGGGAGCGTTTCCACTCGAGCCGGAGCTCGGCTGGGTGAGGAATCAGCGCGGCTCTCGTTTGGAGCACCCGAGTTGGGGCAAAGGGAGAGAAGAGATTTGTTTGCTTGATTCCACATGACAACTCCAGGGTAACTGCAGGGACTGTACGGTTGGTTTGACAGGGCTGTGCCAGCAGCCTCGCATTCCAGAGGCAGGGGGATGGAAGGGGCACTGACAACTGGAATGGATCTGATCCCAGTCCCTCTGAAGAGCGACGCTTTGCCTTCAATTATTCATGTTTTCCCGAGGTTTCTCTTCTGAGAGGTATGAATAACTCTGTGTTCATGTACCATTTGCAGTGGTGAATAAATTAGTGCGTGGAGAGAGGCCGAGGAGCAGGTCCAAGTGTTAAATAATGGAAGAGGGTTTGGAGGAAGCGCCGAGCGTGGCTGGGGTTGCTCTGAATGCAGAGCTGTGGCTGTGGGATGTAAAAATATATTGGTGATGTTGTCAGCTGGCTGCAAGTGCCCCAGGGAGGAAAGGCAGTGTCCCTGTGTGTGTGACAGTGTGACATGAACCTGCAGTGGGTGTTTCCTTTCCCTCCCCTTACCCAGGGGCACTTTGTCCCAGGGCTGTGGAATTCATGTCTTACTCGAGGGGACTTTGCCATGCTGTGGGTCCTGGGACATTGGGAGCTGCAGGGACACTGGAGTGGATTCCCAGGCACCTGGGAGGGACTTCAGGATGTTCAATGACTGTTCAGGGGCTGCTGGTTCAGGAGACTTTGAGGTTCAGTGGTTGTGCATTTATTTATTTACTGCTCTAGTCCAGTTTTCACTGCCTGAGGGGCGTTTTCTGTGACAGGATTCCTGTTCTGACCTTCTCCTGTGGTCCCTCATGCTCTGCCCCATTTACTCCCTCCCTCTCTTTAGACAGAAATGCATATTATTCCCTCTGTCAAATTTTAGAACAAATTCTCTTTCTGTAACATCACTACAGTCTTGAAAATATGTCACAGCTATAAAAGCTCATTAAACAGCCCTTAAAAATGAGCAGCTTTTGGCAGCACCCCCGTGACAGTGAGTGAATTGGTGCTTGTTACGAAGCAATTTATTCCAGCTTGGCAGTGGGATGTTTAGTGTAATATTTTAATATCATTAAGATATTTAGACATGGAATTCTTAGGAGTCTGTCTTCCTGAGGTTTAGAAATGCTAAGTCTTATGAAGTGTCACACATAGCACTGGGGTGTGCTGAAACAGCAGGCAAATTTGGGATTTCTCATAGGCTGAAATGAATAGGAAACTGTCTTGACAGCACATAAATTATCGAGTAGATACTTATAAAAGAATTGGATCAAGTTATCTGTTTGTGAAAATAGCAGTTGGCAAGTTCCCTCGAGTCCATTCCTCCCCCTCCCCATCAGTGGGTTCTGTGTGGGCTGTACAGCCCAACTTACCTCAGATCTGTGAATTTTGCCTCCCTCCAAGCAGAGTCTGCCCCCAGAACCTGCTGGGACAGCCAGTTTGTCACAGGGGAGAGTCCCTGGCACCTCTGGAGGACACTGACCTCACCTCGGGTGGCCCTGGAGCTGTGGTCAGAGGGATGGCCCTGAAAACACCCTCATTCCTCTGGTTGTTTTCCAAGTTCCTCCATAAGGATTCTGCCCCCAGGGCTGGAACAAGGTGTTTCATTAACCAAACCCCATTTTTAAGCCCAGCTTAATTAGGGGACTTCATCATTTATTGTGTCATCGTCTGGTCCAGCTCAGCATCCATGGGATTTGAGAGATGAAGTGTGGAAACCTGTCATGACAATAAAAATCAGAGGTTGGTAGGAAACAATGGTTGTCTTGTGGGAGAGTTTCAATATATCCATGGGAACTGGTGTAGTCTATTCACCCTGTATGAAAATGATGCTCTTCCCATATAATCTTTAATCCTTCTCTTCCACTGAAAAATGCGAGAACTTTATTTGTGAGTTGGAAAAAATGCTCTGGTTTAGTGAGTAAATGCTTTTCAAACATAAAAATAAATCTCATTATTAGTGTAACGTGGAGGGAAAAGGTTCCCTGAAATATCTGTAATATGTTCCCTGAAATATCTGTAATATTCTATCTATAAATTGCATATATGAGTGTTCTTGGGAAATGGATCCAGGCCTCTTTTTCCCCCTGGGTGGGGGAAGGGGGGAAGGAATTGTCCAGCAGTCTTGGGGTTATTACAAACTTCTGTGATTCTTCAAAACTCCACAGATTCTTCCTGTGAGATTGGGAAGAACAATTTCAAGAGACAGGAATTCCACCCCAAATTCAAGGTTTTTTGTGGAGATTGTTCTAACCTTTTTCCTGTTCCTGGAAAAGGAAAAGCAACTGAAATATGCAGTTGTTGAACCCGTTTCTCCTCACCCCTGAGGGATGGAAAGCCAAGCCTTGCTGTGTGAAGAGCATCCCCAACCCCAGGGTTTAGCAGAGCTGCTCCTGGTCTTTGTGGGATCAGGTCCTGAACATCAAACCCTTTTTGGTGAAGACCCCAGTCATGTTCCTGTGTGTCCTGAGGTGTCTCTGAAATCTGCACCCACAGTGCTGAGAAGGCACACTCATTGAGGTTCTTCTCCTGCTCTCCCAGGGTGTTCTTCAGCCAAGGCATCCCAAGCCCTTCCCACCACCTGGTCCTCTAAGCATGGCCACATCTCTGCCAGGTAAGGACATGCATTTCATTGTCTCCTTTCCTCTCCAAGGATGCCCAAAGCTCTGGGCTGTGCTTTGCCCAACACCACCACGGGAAAGCAGGACCCGTGGCTTTGCAATTCTTCAACCCCAAACTCTCCACTTAAGGGGAATTCTCAGATCACTTTCCTCTCCCGTGTAATTTAAGTTCCTTTTTTGAGCCAGGTGCTCATTTTATCCCTTTCACCTTTCTTTCCCTAATATTTCCTTATTCTTGCCTTGTGTTTGTGAAATTCCTGAAATATAGGCAAGGTTTTCCTGATTTGTATTGTGGAACTGGGTTAACAATATCCTTGCATGGATCTTTGAAGGTTGTGTTCTGTTTTCAGTGGGATAACACCCATAAAATCAAGCAACCATATTTACATTTCAAGTCTTTTGCAGGTTAAGGGAATTATTTAATTTTTTGTAGGGTTGCCTTCACTGCAAATATAAAAATTTTTCTCCTCTCCCTTCCTCTTTGGTTTAAAAGAGATTTTTTTTTCCCTGTCCTTCTAATGTCATTCTGCAGGATCTGAGTTCCTGATAAACTGTGAGATTCAGCCTTTCAGCTCAAAGTTCAATTGGCTTTTGGATGCCCTTAGGTCCAGCTGCCCTTTTACATGGAATTTTTATTGTTAATCTTCTAGTATTGGGGGAATTATTTTGCAAACAGACCGATTGAGTCCCTTCGAGCTCCCAAACCTGTCAGGCTGCCTTTTATTCTGATTGCTTGTGATAAGGAGCTTTGGTAAGAATGCTGTGCCTCCAGCAAGTGCAGAGACTCACCTTGGAGGGCAGCAGCTTCCAGGGCCCAGGGAACGTGTGGCTCTTTCAGCTCCTCATGAAAAGGGGAAGGAGGTGCTGAAAATCAGCTCTTTGAGGACAAAGTGGGTTAGTGGAAATGGTCTGTGTGACATGTTGAGGCTTTTTTCCTGCCTAGTGATGCAGTTGGTTCCAAGGGCTGGAGTTCCTGGCCTGTTCCCTGTGTTTTGGCCATGGGAAGATGAGGGTTCCTGCAGGGATGCAGTGCCAAGGAGGAGACATTTAGGATGGACCACCCTTGGCAAGACCTTTCCCTTTCCCATTTCTGGAACAGAAATATAAGAAATGAGGAGACACTGATGGGTGATGGGCAGTGGAGGTGGGGTGGGCTCAGGGTGATGGGACATCTCAGGAACCACACTCTGAAGCAATTTTATCATCCAGCTTGACTCTTTTTCCAAAAAAAGTAATTAAAAATTATATTTTATAAGGCACCTGATTGATTTCCCTTTTCCCTGGTGCCAGCTGCCCATCAGGAGCAAACAGCAGAGCCTTGCAGTGAGCAGGGAGGTGCTGGAGAACAATTCCCTCCTCTCCATGCCTGTGCAAGGGAATCATTTCAGCAGCTAAGAAGATTTGCTGTAATTCCAGCTCAGAGAGCTCACAGGAACTGTTTTCCTGCACTGTCCTTAGTGCTGTCTGTAAAACTTAGATAGAAAATGCAGGTTCAGGGGGAGGTCAGGACCTCTCTGAGAAACTCCTCTGCAGAATCACTCTGAGCAGAACCTCTCTTGCAAAAGGCCAAGGATCAGGGGATACCCTGGGCTGGAAGCGACCCAAAAGGATGATGAAACCCCATCCTGAAGAAGGCAATGCTGAGTTTGAGCAGCAGATCCAAGGGAGGGCTCAGTGGATCTGCCTTCCCGGAGCCTTTCTCCAAAGCAAACTTCAGACCCTCTTTTGTGCTCATGCAAAGGTTACAGAACAGCAGCATTTATTCCTCTGGCCAGAAAACCTCCTCTCTAGCAGGTCTGTTCACTTTTCTTTTCCTTTCCAGTAGTGTGAGGGTTTGTTCAGCTCCTTCCCAGGGCAGTATAACTTTCACTAACACAGAGACTTCTGTTTTCTCTATTCAAAACAACTGCCCTCAAGTGGAGCAGGCTTCGTGTTCAGCCCTGGAAAACAGAGCAGCTCATTCAGAGATAAGGCCTCTCTGCATTTGGGTTCCTCTGGTCACCTGACAGAGCCACGGGGAACTTTTAGGCTGCTTTATTCTGCATTCCTGGAATGCCTCCCCCCTGGCACAGCAATGCCCAGCTCTGGGTTTGCTGCCTGCTCTGCAGCTGTGCCCTCGGATGGTGCCCTGGAGAGCCAAGCCAAGGGGCAGCCTTTGCCCCCAGAGCACCTTCACCCTCCACTGAGGATGGTCTGGGGGAGCCCTGAGCAGGTAAAAGAGCACTTTGGGTATTCCGTGGCTTTTGGAGCTTCTAGTTTTGAGAGTTGCTGAGAGTGGGGCTGATGGACCCTGAGCTCATCCCCCCTGAAC
>WBMV01006648.1:0-11709 GCA_013396655.1 Campylorhamphus procurvoides | reverse complement strand
AATGCAGCCTTGGTATGGTCTGTTCATTCCACTGTTGTCTAAAATCGAGAAAAAATGTTGAGGCAATATTATTTGGGTGAGATAGAGAATAGTTCTTTACTGAAAAGCTTTTCAGGTTCACAAAGTATATAGATGTGTGCACGGTACAAGGGTGCTTACTAATTTTATAACACTACTTAATTACCATAACTAAAGGTTGCATCCAACCCCAGAACTGTCCACCCTGGTGCCACCCTCAGAAAGCTCAGAACTGCCCCTTGGAGCCTCTCCACGGGCTTTGGGCCTTCTCTTCTATTTTGTCTTCAAGCTATCTTGCAGGTGCTTCTTCAAAACACTGTGTCCTTGGCAAAACTCAGGAATGTGTGAGAAAACATTTTAGTAACTTCTAACACCACCTCATATGTGAGCAACCCAGGAAAACCTACATAATTCTAAAAATCTACAAAATCTACAAAATAGACTAAAATCCTTAGGCATCACCAGGATCCCTTTATTGGTCACTTTTAATGCTCCATACAGAGCTTTAACTAGTAACCCATAGTCAGGTATCCACAGGCAACACCAGCCTATCATTCCCAGGAAAGCTTGCATTTCTCACAGGTTGTGGGGCTCTGGGAGACGACAGATCACTTCTGTCCATTCTGTGTTGCATTGTCGATACCCACAGAAGATCTCGAGCCCCAAATAGACCACTGTTTCCTTTGCAATTTGTACTTTTTCTTTTGAGACTCTATACCCACTTTGTCACAGAAAGTTCAACAAAATTAAAGTGAGCTGGATGCACTCATCTCGATCTCTGGCAGCAATTAGGATGTCATCCACATATTGCAAAACAACTCCTTCTGGTTGTTGTCCTCTCCAGTCCTCTTGTTCTTTTGCCAGCTGATTTCCAAATGTCATTGGACTATTTTTGAAACCCTGGGGTAGAACGGTCCAGGTGAGTTGAGTTCTTCTCCCTGTTTCAGGATTTTCCCATTCGAAAGCAAAGAGCTCTTGACTGTCTTTATTCAAGGGAATGCAGAAAAAGGCATCTTTAAGATCAAGCACAGTAAACCATTCTAAATCATCTGTCAGTGTGGTCAAAAGGGTATAGGGGTTGGCCACTACTGGGTGTATATCCTCTGTTATTCTGTTAATTGCCCTTAAACCCTGCACCAATCTATAGCTCTTACCATCAGCCTTTTTCACTGGTAGGATGGGGGTGTTGTATTTGGATTCACATTCTATCAATAACCCAAATTTAAGGAACCTTTCAATTATAGGTACTAATCCGTTACAACTCTCTAGCTTCAAAGGATATTGTTTTTGTCCTACCGGTGTTGGTCCTGGTTTGAGTGCAATGCTTACAGGTTCTGCTGGTTTGGACCTCCCAGGACAATTGCTAGCCCACACTATAGGGATGACAGCACTCAACCTCTGCGGGGATCTTGCCGTGGTTCTCCTGTATGAAAAAGGTAGCTGCTTCAATATATTTAGTTTCAGGAATTATGACTTTTATTCCTCCCCCCTTACAGAATTTAATTTCAGCTTCTAATTTTTCCAATAGGTCCCTACCTATTAAAGGCTAAGGAGAGTTTGACAAATAGAGAAATTGATGAGTCACCCAGTGCTTTCCCAAATTGAATTTCAAAGGTTGGAAGAAAGGTCTTGTTTCGCTTACCCCTGTAGCACCAACCACTTTGGGAGTGTCATGACTCAGTTTCCCTTCCAAAGTGTTTAACATGGAATATGCTGCTCTTGTATCCACCAAGAATTCCACTTGTTCTTTTCCCAGCTTTGCTGTAACCACAGGTTCTTCTGGGGCAGAATCCTGTGGTCCCCTTCAGTCCTCATCCACAGCCAGCTGTGGAATGGGTTCTGAAGATCCTCTTTTTTTTAAGGCTGGACACTCCTTTTTCCAGTGTCCTTTCTTCTTGCAAAAAGCACAGTGACTCAGAGGGGCAGAAATAATCTTTCTGGACACTCTTTTCTGATNCTGTGAATATTATAATCAAATGTTGCAATATTATGAATATGTATGAAAAGATGTTGTAATCCTATGCAAAATTGTATAAATAATCTTGCTTTTCACTGAAAACTTTGGAACTCTTTGTCCAGCGCGAGCTGGGGGTTCCCCAACATTGCACTAATAAATACCTTGCTGTTTAAAGGCTAAAAACTGTCTCTAAACAGTTTTATCCGGCCTTTTTGCGCTTCATAGTTCCTCTTACCAAGCGGGTATTTGTAACCCTGATACTTGTGACGGTCACCTCCTACCACTTCCAGTACTTTTGCCCCACCTTTCAGATTCCTATTCCGATACACTGTCCAAGCTATATTGAATAATTTACCAAGATCTTCCCTTTCACCTCACTTTTGCAGTTTTTTCCTTATATCATCTCCAGACTGACCCATGAATAAATAGATCAGGTGTGCTTTCCCTGAATCTGATTAAGGATCCACATCTGTATGTTGTCGTGCGACCTCTTTTAATCTATTCAAGAAATCTGTTTGGGATTCATTCATCCCCTGTTTCACCTCATATAATTTTGACCAATTTATTACTTTTGGAATAGCATTCCTTACACCATACACCACCCAATGCCTATAGGTTTTCAACTTCTCCATTTGTGCTGGCACATTGGGGTCCCATCTTGGATCCTGTAAAGGGAAAATATCATTACCTTGCCCTTGAAGGGTTCCAGCCATTTATTTGTGCCTCAATCTGCATTCTAGCAGCTCATCAAACCATCTCCTTCTCAGTTTTGTCAAGTAATATATTCATTATAACCTCTAAATCATCCCAGTCTGGGTTCTGCGATTTGATAACCCTTTCAACACAATCAGCCACCTTATCTGGATTTTCTCTGTATGGTACAGTCAAAGCCTTCCATTCTTTCAATTCAACTAGAGAAGAGGGAGCTTTTATTAAAACAGGACCCTGGTTACCCATGGCCTGTCTCAAGGGAGCTTCTATAGCAGCTTCTCCCTCTTTAGTTTTGGTACTTTGAGCATCCTTTTTAGCTCTGGTGTACTGAGCCACAGGGTCAGGGGCTGCCATAGTCTCACATGCCTTTCTTCCTCTTCTCTTTCCAGTTGTTATAGGCACCTCCTCCTCAGTTTCCCTTTTGACAATCGAGGTTGTACTGGTAGAGGTGGCAGTGGCTTCTGCTTCCTCCTCAGAGCTGGTGTTTGACCTACCCTCTGTAGAGGGATCTGAGTATGTGTCAGCAGAGCCGATAGCGGTGACTTTTGCAGTTTCCCTTTTCTGCTGTAGGGGGAGAATGGGGGCAGCCCCTGCTTCTCCCTCCTCACAGCAGCCAGAAATGCCTTCTTCCCTGAGGGACCAGGATACACGGTGGAAGTGAAAGGAACTGTGAGTACGGAAGTGCCGGCCCCACCCACGACGGCCGATGTCGGAGGGGTGGGGATGGCCGCCTCCCCTTTCATGGTGGATCCAGGGACGGTGATGCTCGCAGAGATCACAGCAGGAGGGACGGCCCCATCTGCGCCTCTTGTAATTGGGAATGCCCCCTCCCCCACTGCTCCCACGGTGACAGCAGCTGTGGTGGCACCTGGACTACCTCTCTCACAAACACCAGGAGCTAGTAACAGATCTAGGTTGTCACTCCAGTTCCTAGCATAGATCTCATTAGCAGGACAGCTCTTCATACAATGTTTCTTTTTACCTCCCTCTAATGCCATGACCAAAAATTCAACACCCACCGGTTTCCATTCCTTTTTCCACTCTGGGCGATTTAAGAAGTGTAACAGATATGTAAGAGTGAACTGGAGAAGATGAAGAAATCAATCAAAGTGTTTTGTAAACCTGAGTTTTTTACTGTATTGTAACATGAGGTTTTTTGCTGAGTTCCCCTTTTTCCCAGGCCCTGGAAAGAAACCCCTTACCTTCCTAATTAGTATGCAAGCCCCAGCCAGGTTGTGTGAAATCTTCCCTGATTGGTCTTTTGTGTCCCTTCCCTTTGACCCTACCAGCTGTGAGGCCTATAAATGACCTGGCCAGGTGAATAAATCCCTCTTTCTGCTTCCTGTCCCTGGCGTGTATGTGTCTTCCTTACTGAGACCTTGGAGGACCGAGTGGCCCAGCCATGTGGCCACAAGGAGGGGACAGGGGAGAAGGAGCGAACCCCAACAGCTGTGGCAAAAAAGAGTAGAAATAACTCTGCATATAAAACCTCTCTCCATCTCTTTTCCTTCCGTAAGAAATACATAAGTTGTGATACTGTTTTAACTTGCAAAGATCCAAATTTTGACCAGGTCTCTCCTTTACCTACTTTATGCAATGGCCAAATGTGTGTACTTAACCTGATCAATTCTTGCCTTTTAAGCGATGTCTCAGAGCCAGTCAAACGGCACCAGTGTTGTAACATCAAAGTGAGAGGAGATCCCTTGGGGATCTCTTCCTCTCTTGATTGTCTGCACCCCATATTCTCAGGCGGGAAAACAACAGACAAAAAAACTTTCTAACAGGGGACTTGAAGCCACGCTGTCTGGGTTTTGAGACACCTTTGCAATACCATGCACCACCAGCACCTCTCAGCTTGAACTCACATCCCTCAAGTAGTGAATTCCTGGTGCCTGCAGGTGGGGAATGACCTCCGCCCCCCGCCCGAGAGCCGCAATGCGAAAGCCACAAAGGGAACCATGAAGGGAACCATACCAAGCGCTGCCCCCCCCCCTCAGAATGGGTCAGACTAAACTGCACCCTGGGTGAAACGCAACATGAAGAAACCCTCTGGCTAAGCCATGCCACAAAAGCAGCACACAAGTATCTTTCCTGTTTCTCCACCAGTCAAAACCCTCACTGGCCTCCTGCCACATCAGGTTGAGCCTTCGCCTTTAGACTGGAAAAACACAACCGACTTTCACAACATCAAGGGATCCTGCCAAAGTCACAATCCCAATCTGAAAAATTTCTGGAAAAAATACGTTACAGTTGCTAGCAAATCATAACTCAAAAGAACTGCTCTTTACCTTACCCTCACTTCTGTGTCTTTGTTTGGGATCCTTAGGGTCTGGGCTTCTCAGGTCAGTGTGAGAAATCCTTTCAAAAGTGCTGGCAGAAGAATCTCTCATAGATGAAATTTCTCGATCCGGAGAAGTCACAGGTCCCGTGTCCTGCTGCTTTTGCCAACCTGCTGCCTAAAATTGAGGAAAAAAACTTTAGAGACAATATTAGTATCAGTAGAGAGCAGTTCTTTAATGAAAGCTTTCAGGTGCACGAAGTATAAAGGTGCACACACAGTACAGGGTTCTTACAAATTAATAACACTACTTAATTATCNCTTGGGGAACTTTGTGGGGCATCATGACCTTATTATATCCAGGAAGCAGCAGCTGGAGTATCTTTTTGTTGTCTGGGAAGCAGCAGCAATTTTTCCTCTATAATTCTTATTCTATTTTAACTTTTAACCTTATCTATTACTCCACAGTCTGTTTCTCATGCTGTCTCACAGTAAGCTTACTTTACTCTCTTCAAAATTCAACATAATCACAATCCGAATTTTTCCAGAGAAAAATGTTTCTGTGCTCCAGAGTCTTGCCTCTCTGATTCATTCTCACTTGCGAAAAGGCTAGACTAAGGACCTACTTTCAGTTTGTTTCCTCTGAAGAACTAATTGGTTTCCTTTTGGAAATATATCTATACAGTGTAGAACTGTCTTCTTTTATGTTCTGTTACTCTGAAGCAATAGCCGATGGAAATAGATGTTTACATGATGTGATGAAGTTAATGGCTTCTGCTGTTTCTTCCTCTTCTTGTGTGCTTTCTGACAATCACTTTTTGTGAAAACTGATGCCAGAAAACCTTGGCTAATAAAAACCACTCAGAAACTTGTTTGCATCTTTGAGTAGAAGGTATTTGTTATTCACGGTACCGGGAGCGAGGGGAATAGCTTCGCTAAACTCGCTCACTTTCCGGGACCAAACTTACATATTTATACACTTTAATAAACAGGAAACTATGAATAGACAGCCTCTTTTCTCCGCATCATTTTACACTGCTGATTACATCAGTCTCTCTGTTGGAGAATGCGCAGCAAAGAACTCTGGTGGTCTTTTCCGTTTCTTCCTCACTTCGAGGGTCTCACAAAGGAGTCTTCATCACTGTAAACTTTCACCCTTATGTCTTGACGCATGCCCTGTTCACTTGTTTTTCACTATTTCTCTACTTAGACAATTCCATCTGGCAAGGCATCCTGTTTTTCTCTTTTTGCTACATTCTGATTGGTTACAAAGATTCTATAGTGAATAGAGTTAGTTATATATATATCCTTTTTCCTCCAATTTACATGACCAAAAGCACCTTTGCAGACATCCTGTTATATGTTAGACAATTCATAAATTCTAATATAGAAATGGCTTTCTTATATCAAGTATATAAATGGATTAATAATTCATATATTCTAATACATAAATGACTTTCTTATATCAAAACTGTCATAATTTTTTTAATTTCAAAGCATTATTTAAAGTAAAGCTTGCAAAACATGAAAGTCTTCAAAAGCAAGTTCCGTCTTCACGCACACACACAAAATAATTTTATTTTAGCCAATTTTACCACAAGGCTTGGTTTCTTCTCAAAGAGAATATAGGAAGGTTTTTTTACAGAAGAATTAGCTGGAATGGGATTTTTTTAGAAAATCATTACTAGAAGGGAAACTGTAGATTTGGCTATGTGATCTGGGTGTGAGATGAGAGGTTTTTCTGTTAGACCACACTTTCTTCAGAAATGAAAATCTAAATAAGGAACTTCCAGACCAAAAAGTGAATTTGAGAAAATGATAGGGAATCAAAAAGTCTTTTAGGTTAGAAAAAGCTTCAACTATATTAGAGTTTCTTAATTTTTAACTAAAATAATTTTTTACTGAATTGAAAGCAGATACATATGTTTAAAAGAAACATCATTTAGATGATGGCACTTCTTACTTTTTTTCTTTCCTCAGTCTGTCCATTTAAATTCTATGATGCCAATGCCTTAAAGACTGAAGAGAAAAATACTCCAGGCCAATTTAGTAGATTAGATAAGGAGAGCAGAAGCTTTAATGAGCCTCCAAGCTCCAGGAATACATATCCACAGGATTCCCCCTCCGCCGACCCCAGTTTCAAGATTTTATAATAATGACCATCCAATCCCATTCTGTTATTACCCCTTGTCCTGCCCCATTCCGCCCCCTGCACACCCTGTCGGGAATTGAGTCTGGGGGTTTGGGACCCCTCTTTCATTGTCTTTGTCTTCCTCGCAGCACGTTGGGTCCTTGGAGGCCTTCCAAAATTCCAGATTTGGGGGTCCTTCTGTCTATGTCTTTATCTTGTGGTACAGGCTTCATGGCGCTTCTCTGCAATTCTACCTTGAAATAGAGACTAAACAGCTACTGGAATTCTAAGGGGTTGATATAGGATGGGGTTAGTATGTATAAACATTCAGCTACTGAAGTTATTTTACTAGTACATTAGATCTACAATAACTTCTAACATCTATAAAATTGAAAAATCAAAAATCAAAGAAACCCTTAGGCATCAGTATGACACAGAACATGGTAAACATTAAATAAACTTTCAAATATTTGTTATTTGAAGTACAGGATAGTAGAAAATAGCTTCCTTTCTGTGCTTTCGCTGTTATTTCAAAGTATTTAACTGTAAGATGTTGAATAGAAAGCACAGCCATGTGGGCTTTTCTCTGCCAATCAGCATCTTCTTTTTGCAGACTCTCAATTTTTCTGGGGCCTAGATAGTCATTCTCTACCAAGATCTGAAAATAAATCAATCCATAATCAACAACACAATTAATTATCGCTATTTTGCCAACAGCAACTAGTTTCAGGGTGGCTAAGAAAGAAAGACACAAAGGAGAGAAAACTACCAGGAAATCACCATGGCTTCTATTCAACAGAAAAAATTCTTTGAAGTGCTCCTTTCTGTTGAAAATGTACATCCATGGCCTCATTACTATTCTTATTGGAAGCACAGCACACTTAAATGTAAATTTCATCTGCCAATATTTGTTTGTTAAATATCTTATTATCTTCAAATAACAAGCATGCTTCATCCAGATTTTCTTCCAGCCTGAAATATTCACCTGAAAGGTAGAATTGCAGAAAAGCACCATGAAGCCTGCACCAGAAGATAAAGACATAGACAGGGGCAGGACTGGGGGAAATAACGGAATGGGATTCGATGGACATTATTATAAAATCCTGAAACTCAGGTCTAAAGGGGGGATCCTGTGTAAATGTATTCCTGGAGCCTGGAGGCTCATTAAAGCTCCTGCTCACTTATCTCCTACAAAAAGTTGCCTGGAGTTTTTTTTCCTCACTCCTTAAGGCATCATACTGTGTGATTGATTTATTTTCTTCATCACTCCTCTATGAGGAAAATGCAATGGTCATTCCCATTTCATAGAATCCTAGAATGTTAAAGGGTTAGAATGGACCTTAAAGATCATCTAGTCTCAACCTCCCTGCCCACCATGGGCAGGGACACCTTTTACTAGACCAGGTTGCTCAAGGCCTTATCCAACTTGGCTTTGAACACTGTCAGGGTTGGGAGATCCACAACCTTCCTGGGCAACCTGTTCCATTGTCTCACCACCCTCACAGTAAAGCATTTCTTCCTAATATCTAATGTAAATTTCTCCTCTTTCAGTCTGTACCCATTACTCCTTGTCCTATCACTACAGTTCCTGATAAAGAGTCCCTCCCCAGCTTCCCTGTAGGCCCCTTCAGATACTGGAAGGTTGCTATGAGGTTCCCAGGCAACCTTCTCTTCTCCAGGCTAAATGACCCCAACTTTTTAAGCCTGCCTTCGTAAGGAAGGTGCTCCAGTCCTCTTATCAACCTGGTGACCCTCCTCTAGACTTGCTCCAACAGTTCCATGTCCTTCTTATGTTGGGGACATCAGAACTGTACACAGTACTCCAGGTGGAGTCTCACCAGAGCAGAAGGGGAGAATCACCTCCTTTGACCCTCTGGCCACATTCCTTTGGATGCAGCCTGGGATTCAGTTGGCTTTCTGGGCTGTGAGTGCACTCTGCTGGCTCACGTTGAGTTTTTCATCAACCATCACCCCCAAGTCTTTCTCTGCAGGGCTGCTCTCAATCACTTCTCTGCCCAACCTGTAGGTGTGTCTGGGATTGCCATGACCCAGGTGTAGGACCTTGCACTTCACTTTGTTGAACTTCATTAATTCATTTGTTTTTTCATTTGTGTCTATTTCAATTTTTCACAAATAAACCTTTTCAGAACATTATCAGAAGTGAGCAGAATAAAAATTTTGAAATATAGTTTCACAACTACCTTCTCAATGTGTCTGTATTAGCTGCACTGTACTTTTACAAAGAATTAGGAAGCACAGAGTCCCTGATGGATTCTGTCCTCTATACTGAATATGGCAGAACACCATAGTAAGTGCTTATTACCTTTTAATTAATTTCCTTTTCCTGTCTTTCAGAAATTTTTTTCATAGCTCAAAATATTAATCAACAACTCAGTTAAACTACTCAACGAAAGCTGCTCTGTTGTTCAGAAATCTTCATGGATATAACCTTGGCATTTCTATACTTGAAAATGTGACAGTTTTACTAAATAGTTGGTGCAGTTAAATCAGGTCATATGACTTGTTTATTCATCTGTACTCTCATCTTTGTATCATTTTAACCTAAATAATCAGTTTAATAAACTGTCAAAGAAATCCGAGGATGTGGTTTTGTTGCCTAAAATTGAGGAAAACCTTTTCAAGACAACATTAATGTAGATAGAGAGCAGTTCTTTAATGAATATTTTCTGGTGCATGGTGTATATAGGCACGTGGTGTATGTAGGTGCAGACAGTATATAGGTGCACCAGCTAGCACCTTTACTGAAAGCTTTCATGTGTGTACAGAGTATATAGATGCACACCCAGTATAGGGGTTTTACAAATTTATAACACTACTTAATTACCATAACTAAAGGTTACATCCAACTCAAGAACCATCCACCCTGGTGCCACCCTCAGGTCTGCCCCTTGACACACCTCCCTGGAACTGAGTTGGAGGTCTCAAGACCCCTTACTTTTTCACCATCATCATCTTCACATCACATGCCTTCTTTGGAGCTTCTCCAAGGTCTCTGGGCCTTCTATTGCTTTGACTAAAATGGTATCTTATTATTCTAGCCCTGGTACAAGTGCCCCAAACATGATGTTCTGGCTACTATCTCACCCTTGAGACAGAAATTCAGGAACGTGGCACAAAGTTAAAACAGTTAGTTGCTACTTCAAATGTGAGAAGCTATACAGCTATATAAAAATCGGTGAATATATAAAATCCTAAGGCATCAGTTTCACATTTCCTCTTTTAGTTTGACTGTGGCCTAACACTGACAGAGTTTGTCCCACTCTTTTCCCTGCCTGAGTGCAGATCCCTGTTTGTTTTGATGCCTAAGGGTTTCTTTGATTTTTGATTTTTCAATTTTATAGATGTTAGAAATTATTGTAGATCTAATGTACTAGTAATATAACTTCAGTAACTGAATGTTTATACATACTAACCCCACCCTATATCAACCCATTAGCTGTTTAGTCTTTATTTCAAGGTAGAATTGCAGAAAAGCGCCATGAAGCCTGTACCACAAGATAAAGACAGGGACAGAAGGACCTCCAAATCTGAAGCTTTGGAAGGCCTCCAAGGACCTGACGTGGGGTGAAGACGATGATGACGATGAAAGAAGGGTGTGCTGGTTTAGAGGTAAACCGGCAGGAGAAATGGACCCACCACAAGANACACAATGGGTGATTAACTCTGTGAGTCATGGGGTATGGTTGAACCATTGATGGCCCATTAGCACCCACGCCCCCTCAGGCCGGGTGTGAGGGTGCTAACAACTTCCTGGATAACTGCTGCAAATGGTCCATTGTTCTTGGGGAATGAATAGAGGGTGTAGAATACATAGCTTTAATCACCCCCACACAGTGATAACTGGTCCCTCCTGCTGAACTAGGACAAAGGGTCCTGAGATCCCAGACCCAATTCCTGATGGGGTGTGCCGAGGGTGGAACGGGGCAGGACTGGGGGAAATAACAGAATGGGATTGGATGGACACTATTATAAAATCTTGTAATGAGGGTCTAAAGGGGGGTATTCCTGTGTGAATGTATTCCTGGAGTCTGTTGGCTCATTAAAGCTCCTGCTCACTTATCTCCTACTGAAGTTGCCTGAGTTTTTTTTTCCTCGTTCCTTTAAGGCAACAGTTTCTTTGACTTGGTGATAGTGATTGTGCAACCAGATAAATGAGCTGTACCCCTGAGAGAAAATCTTTTTTGATGGGTAGGTTTCCTGTCCATTCCCTGAATGACTGCTAGATCCGTCTCAAGAAAAGCAAAATGATTCCTTTCAGTGATGACCTGAGTTAAGGATAACATAAAACTCCACCTTATTTTGAATAAGTGACTAAACCAGTTCAAGCATGTTGGAACGAATTTAACTGGAGCAAATTCTAAATGTATTTAATCAATTGGATTCCTTTACTAATATGGCAAAGGCAAGTAAAATGCCCCATTCATTGATAGAGGATGTACATTTACAGTTACTTAGTCTCTGTTTTGTTTACTCGATAGTTTTAGGTACAGCAGTCAGGATTGTGGGAAAAAACACTGGGAAATGCCTGAATACCGTTGACAACTGTAGACCTTTGGCGTACAGATTGTTACCGGAGGTGGGCTTATGGAGCAT
>WBMV01006647.1:3195399-3552703 GCA_013396655.1 Campylorhamphus procurvoides | reverse complement strand
GCACATTATCCAGGACCATGGGATTGGCTTCTCCTTCTGGAATGGAAAAGGCAAGGAGACAAAAATTGAGTTGCTAGAAAAAAACCAAGCCCTTTGATTGAAAGGGTGTTTCAGTTCATTGCCTGTTTTGCTTCCCTTGTTGGGAAGAGTTCAGTTTGCTTTTAGGTGAACTAAAAATTCCACTCAGAACGGTACTTTTCTGGGTAGCTTCTCTGGTACCTTCTTAAAGGATTCAAATGAGGGACTGGTACATTAGGTAATGAGCAGCTTTGTTCCCAAATAATTTGCAAAAATGTCATGCTTGTCCTCTCTTTTGTAATTGTTACATCCTGACTTGGAAGAAAATGGATTCAATCTCTCCTATAAAATACAATCTGGTGAGTATATCTTGGGTATTTAGCTTTATAATCACTAAACTATTCAAGTACAGGGCAATCAGTTTGAAAAATGCCATTAGAGCTGGTCAAGATGCTTGCAATAAAACACTTGGAATAGAAAACTGTAACATCTTTCTTAACTATAGCCTCTTTTAGGAAAGCAAGCATTCAGCAAGGCTGAGAACAATCTGTGCTTAAGGCATGGAATAAAGAGCATGTGAGAGGGATCACTTCTGCTCCTGGGATGCTGAGGGTGCTGTTTCAATTCTTGCACCTCAGGCAGTTCAGAACTCAGTTGTGCCTCACAGGTGATGGTGTGTAGTTATGTTCTTTCTCTGAGCCAGCTCTTGGCCAGCATCCCCAGCTCCTTTTCCATCAGGCAGCTTCCAACTGCTCTATCCAGCCTGTCCAGATCCCTCTGCAGAGCCTTCCTACCATCCAGCAGGTCAATTCTCTGACTCAACTTGGTGTCAAATTTACTGGGGTTGCACCCAGTCCCCTTGTCAAGATCATCCATAAAGATTTTAAACAAGATGACTCTGGTACTGAGCCCTGGGAGACACCACTGACGCCTGGCGTCAGCTGGATATAAGTCCATTCCCCACCATCTCTGGGCCATGAGCAGCCAGTTTCTCCAGGAGGACACTGTGGGGTGTGTTGTCAAAGGCTTTGCTAAAGTCCACTTAGACACACCCACAGCCTTTCCCTCATCTGCTACGTTGGGCACCTTGTCATAGGATAAGGTCACTTTGGTCAAGCAGGACCTGCCTTCCATAGAACACTCTGGCTGGGAATGATCCCCTAGTTGTTCTGCACATCCTGTGTGTTGGCACTCAAGATGATCTCTTCATGCCTTCCCCTGGTACCAAGGTCAGGCTGCAGGCCTGAAGTTCTCTGCATGCTCCTTCCAGCCCTTCTTGTAGCTGAGTGTCTCGTGTGCCAACCTCCAGTCACCTGGGACTTTCCCAGATAGCCAGGACTTCTGGTAAATGATGGAGAGTGTCTCAGTGAGCCCTTCTGCCAGCTCCCTCAGTACATCTGGGTGGATCCCATCCAGCCCCTCGGGACAGACTTGTGTGTGTAAAGATTATAGAAATACCTGGAAGGATTGTTCAGCATATCTGAAATAAGAATTACACCTTCAAGATACTGGGTGGACAGTTTGGAAGCTCTGGAGAGTTTCACATTCCCTGTAAATCTGTGGTAATATATAAAGCACAGTTCAGCTTTATCCTGTACTAGTATTTTTCATGGAAAGTGAAAGATTATTGCCTCCCTGTGCAGTGTACAGTAGTTTTCTGAGAATTCTCAGCCAGGCGGCTGGTACAGAGGAACATTCCCCTTCTGCAGTAATAGAAGGCAGTAATTAAAGCTGAACACAGCGAATAGAGCTGTACTGTAAATCAGAGTGAGTGTTGAATTGTACCCCCATGCACCTGGTGGTAAACTCTTTATAACCAAACACAGAGCTTCCCTTCTTTGCTGAGGAACTGGGAATTGCAGCCTGTTTGCAGTGTTGCTGTTGCTGTCACCTGTACTAAATCCAGTGTGAAAAGAAGTCACGGAGGGAAGAAGGTGAAAGTGTATTTTGTTCCTTTGCTTCTCTTCCCCACAAGGTGGTTGTTCAAAATATGTGGCACCTGATCTCCTGGGTGGAGGAGGCCACCCCAAAGGGGACCTGTCTTGTGAATGGAGTGGCTTGAGCTTTGTAAAGTCGGGTTAAATCAGTGGAAAGGCTCTCCCAGCTTCCAGCAAGTTGTTTTTTCTCTGGTTCTTATGTCTGATGCACAGTCTGGTGGGAGAAATGGGCTAAATTCAGAATTTGGTGACCTTCATAGTGCTCTCTTAGAGCCCTGATGTATCAGAGATAACCCATGGTATGGATGGAGGGGTGGGGGTCCTGCTCGCAGGGCCAGTGTCCCAATCTCATCCTTTCTGGTTCTGAAGCCTGTGCTTCAGTGTCAGTGATGGGAGAGGAGCACAGATGTTTCACCCCACTTCACCAAAGGATATAATCTCTTGATGCTACTGCACCACTGACTGCTGAGATCACGCCTGCCCAGGACGCCCTCGTGTTCTCTGCTGCCGTACAGACAAGCTGTCAAAATGTTAGCGGGGATTTTGACACTAAAGAGGCTGGGGAAGACAGCTGGAGTAAGGCTTACAGGTTTATTTGGTGGTTTTACATTGTTTTTCTCTGAAGAGAGTTCTCAGTGTTACGTGAGCATCCAAAGGGAATGACGGGTTGAGCTTGGTTGGCAGGGGTGCCAATCGCAGTACCGAGAGATGGGGGCTGCGTGTGGGGAGTGCAGTGCAGACAGTGGGCACGCTGAGCCTTTCCTGCTGATCAGGGGTGTGTACAGAGGAAAGGGAGGATAAAAATAAAGTATTTTTAACCATGTCTTGCAGTCTGATTGCCTGCCGGATCCGCCGTTCCTTCTCATAATACGCTTGAAAAGTTTTATTTGTGCCTCGAGGGCGATGAGCCTGTCTTCATTTAGGGATGCAACTGCAGATAATACCGCTGTGCTGCTGACAGCTTTATGTGCTCACAGCCTGCCTCTCTTATTTACTCACTTGGATATGTGGGGCCTTGCAGAAGCAGCACAGTTTCCTGCCCTCCCAGTTATAATTGCATCCCGGGCCGCCTTGTTACGGAGCCTCTTCCTGTAGTGTGAGGTGAAAGAGCCAGTTGTTGGCATTATAAATTTAATTTTTTTTTTCCTTACATATAATTGAGGCTGAATAGTCACTGTGGGTTTTTTTCCTGGGTTCATAATTAAAGAAACTTCAAAGGAGAGCTTTGTAACTATTATGAAGGCAAAAGAGAAGGTAAAGTTCAGTGTGACATTGTTTATAAACAGGTAGAGTTGAACTTTCAGAAATTTCATATATATATGAAAATTAATGAGGGTACAGAAATACTAAGCAATAGAACAGTGAAACAAAGTCAGTCATGATTGTTCATTGCTTAAAATGTATTTGTAAGATATTAGGTGTAATTCAGTACTGAAAGTGTTACAGTTTATGAATTCTGTGAATTATGATGTCCTTGTAAATTCTAAGTAATAATTCTTTTGGAATTTTTCTTATTATTTAAAAAAAGCAAAAGTGTATTTTCCTTTTTAAAAACAATACTTCTCTATGTTGTATTCCACATGGCATCCCTCATGTGCTTTCTTTTGCTGCTTGTTCTGCCAGTGGTTGTTTTCGTGGGTAGGTTTATCCCTACCAGTCCCCAGTGTCCTACCTTGGTGTTGAAAGGGTTTTTGGAAAGATGCTTCTCATCAGGAGGTGTGCTTTGGTCCAGGTCCCTTGGCTCATCCCCAATAGAAAGTGTTTTTCCCTTTGATGCAGGAGGTTTGATAACGGATTGATAATTTTGGATCTCCTAGTTTTTGGGAAAGAAGCAAGAGTCAGAACTAAGAGTGGCTCGTTCTGGTGAGGTGGCAGGGAAAGGACCAAAACATCTGTCAGGTACTTTTCTGGCTACAGGAAAAAGAAATCTGACTTCTTTGGGGACATGCATGATTTATACTGTGGAAAATAGGTTCTGTAGGTAGAGACTGCTAGAAAATACAGGGCAATTATCATTAGCTCTGTTGAGAGTTGATATTACAGCTTTCTATTGATTGAATTCTGTGAATCTGTGAAATATCTCATTCCTTTTGCTTGCCTGCTTCATAAAGTGGACTGCAGCCAAGATGTCACACACCGACCTTGAAACACGATTTTTTTTTCTTCTTTGCTTTTCTGAATAAATATTTAAGTTACCTGTTCAGTGTTACACTTTCAAGCCTGAAGCCTCCCCACGTTCTCTTCTGTAGTCTATTCCTGCATGGCCAGACGGGTGTTTGACATAAAGTTAGTCTGTTTGATGCAGGCTGTGGGTGCTGAACCAAGCTGTGCCTCCCTCCACCTCTGCCTTGTTCCCTTTGCTTCAGGTGAAGAAGTGCCACATCACCTCTGCTCAGAGCTGCCCCAGCCAGAAGCTGTGGCTTGTGAGGTCCCTTGTGCCATGGACTGTGTCACCAGCGAGTGGTCCCCGTGGTCTCCGTGCTCCCACTCCTGCTCCAGTAAAAACGCAGAAGGCACTCAAAGCAGGAGGAGGTCCATCCTGGCCCTTCCAGCTGAGGGTGAGTGGTAAACATTTTTGGATTAATTACTGTTTGTTCCCTTAATGAATTAACTTGCATTCCACAGCCAGACTGTGTTTAGGTGAGAGCTAATCCCAGTTCTGCAGCAATGAGGGGTAACAGTTAGTGCTTGTCCGTGCATCATACCTGGAGACCAAGAGATCTTTCTGGGCTGGAGTAATTCTGTCACAATTCAAAATTATTTACTTCAGCCTCTCAATTGCTGCCTATTGAGGGCCAGTCTGGGTGTGAATTTGCTTCAGGAGAGCTGCATCCTCTTCCAGTAAAACTGCTGCATGACACAGACTCATCCTGTGAGTGTCTTTATCTAGGAACATGGTAGTAATGATTTAAAAACAGTGAGCTGTGAAAAATGAGGAAATGCAAAAGGGCCTCTGTTTTATTTTACTAATTCAGACCTAGAATGAGTTGAGCTCCTTGTTTTTCTGTTGCAGCAAGTAAATAGCTCTTGATGAATAGATGTGATTTCCCCTGGATCTTCACGGACACATCACGTGTCTGGATTTTTGCATATTAACGTCAGTGATACAGCTATTTACACAGAGTGTTTGCTGCTAGAAGTTTAGTCTTCCAGCTACAGTTGCACATATGGTAATTAGTTTGTGTTGGTTTATCACACTGGATTTGAAAGGTCTTGAATCAAGTCCATAAAAATTCATAAAATGTGAAGAGGTCCAAGAGACAAAAACCTTGTTGATACAAAATACCTGCTATTGCCAGAACTGCGTGCAGTTAATGCAGCAACAAAACACTTTCAGATGCAAATCTAGTCTAGGATGAGCTCTGTTAAGTGCTGTCTTATAAATTATCAGTGAAGCCACCCACTGTTTCTTGGACAATGTAAGGAGTTGATCCAGCAAACTCTTACTCATGGGAAAGGTCTCTATTCACATAAACATTCTTATAAGCAGTTGTGAAGAAAATTGTGGCCCTTCAGGATGCAAGTAAGTGTTTGGTGAATGATAATAACTGCTACTAAAACAGTCTATGAGCTAGAGAATAATTAAAATGAAAAATACAGTTGGCTTCATGTTTTCCACGGAAGTAACAACATGCAAATAACAGAGAAACATGGAATTATGAAAGTGAAATAGTGAAGAAGTGAAAGTACAGAACCACAGTCATCTCAGTGTGGAAGACACTAAACTAAAAAGGGCCTACTTTGAACTGAATGCTTTATATTTCTCAGGAAGGAGCAATTAACTATTAAAATCAAACACCCCAACTTTTTCTGTGCATCTTTAGCAGTGGGTGTAATGGTTTGCTGTGCAGAGTCCACATCTGTGTACAGATAGTGACTGAAGTTTTGGAGAGTGAAGTGGGTTTAATACCATTATCACTGTAATGCTGAGGCAGTGTTTAGTTACCTGCTTTCTCTACCTCTTGGGTCATTCTCTCCAAGCTCTTCCCCAGCTCCCACATGATAACCAGGAAGCTGTTGATTAAATTTGAAGGGCTTGGTTTAAATCATGTTTTAAAATATAATTCTTTACACGGCAAACGTCCGAAGGTTGGTGCAAGAGGAGATTGTGCAACAGGCATTCTCAGCAGGTGTAAAACGAATTAGAGGAACTGGTGGACATCATGTCCATAAAAAGTCTGTAAATGGCTACTGGGGTGGCCAGGCAGAGGTGTCTTGTCCTGCTTTCCTTGTGCAAAAATTGTCAGTGAACTGCAGAAAGTGACCATGTTCTTGTTCTTGTAATAAAAAATATCTCCTGCCTGCAGTGTTGCAGGCAGACTGCCAGGCTGGATGGACCTTGTGCTATTTCTTATTAAGTTAAAACTGCCTCATTACTCCTCTCCCTTGTTCAGAACAGCCTCCCTTACATGGGTGTTTTTGAAAAAAGGCACCTTATTTTTTCCCTGTGAAGTTCAAAATTTAAGTTGTATATTTTCTTTTGATTTTTATTTTTCCCTAATCCACCAGGCATTTTGCCATTTGCTTGTGACACCTTCATTTTCAACTCGTGCTCAGAGACACAGGAACAATAACTGGCCTGCATTTTTCCTGCCAAGTCAAAATCTTCAGCAAATAAGTTACCTGGGGCATTTTTCTGCTCCATCATCACATTAAACATTTCTGAGACTGACCACTGTGTGGAACAGTCCATTTTCATGAAAAGATGAATGGTGATGTGACATGATTATCCAAATTAGTGTGTCAAGTGATTTCTCTCTTTTCTCCCTGCTATTCATTGTGGCCATTTGGGGTCATACCTTATTTTGGGAGGGTCAGTCCTGCAAGGCAATAGACATCCTTTTGAGGAATAATATACCTTCATCTCCTGTCGATGTTAGCAGGGTGTAAAGGTGCTCTGAACCTCCTGGTCTCTCTCCCCAGGTCCAGTTCTTTCAAAGCTTGCACTGCTTTGACAATGTCCCAAATTACCAGATTCTCCCTCCTGGAAGAGGATGGTTTTGATTTGAGTGATTTTTACTTCTCTCTTCCAAAAATGACAATGCTTGCTGTAAAATGTCACTGCATTGCTCCATAGCTTTTGAGCTACAAACATCTGCTGCTTTCATGGGATAAATTCAGGCTGGTGGCTGGAGTGTTACGGCTTCCAAGGAGGCTGTTCAAACTTGGGTACTTTGTGGATTTATCACCACTTGCTGACAAAGTGCAGCAGCTGAGCAACATCTTTGGGCACGAGTTTGAAGGATGGTCCTTCAGAAAAGTCAAGGCTTCATACTCAAGACCAGTCTTTCAGGTCCCCCCTCCTTGATTATCAGCTGTGGGTGTCGTTTGATGTGTTCCTCTGTCATTGTGGTTCAGCATCTCTGCAGCTCAAATCTTTAAGGCGACGCGTGAATGGAGTCCAAATATGAGATAGAGATGTTCCTCCTTGGGAAATTAGCAAGGAGAATGAACATAAAAATAATGCTTAATTTGTCTTTAAACCTAATTGCATGTTTGCTGAGTGATACCAGCATTTAAACGGAATTAGCTTGGCTGTGTGTAGGAGTTATCAATAAGGTAACACAGAAATATTCTTTGCCTATTTCTGTTTCCATTATGCATTGGAATACAATTTTATGCAAGGCTAGTTTAATGGGGAGACAATATTTTAGGCGGTTGTTATTGTAGCCATAAAGGTCAACAGCTTTCTTTAAGCTTGCTTTCTTTATTTATTTTAATGGGGAATAAAAAAAGGATCCTGTGCAAACCTGACATGTTTTTTTTTCTATTTTCCCATGTCTTCCTTTTGCCAAAACCATGGTGTTTTTATGACCCTTCCCAGCTGGAAAAGCCTGTCCCCCTGAGCGAGCCCTGCAGGAACACCGTGCCTGCAATGCTCATCCGTGTGTGCATTTCTTCTGGGACACATCTCCCTGGAGCTCCTGCTCGGAGGACGTGCTGGTGACGGCGCTCAATGCGACTGGCAGCTGGAGCGGAGGAGCCACGTGTGGGGTGGGGATACAGACAAGGAAAGTCTTCTGCATGAAGAGCAGTTCTAGCCAGGTCACACCTAAAAGGTATTCAAAGAAAGGTTATTAGGGATTGTTTATACAATACATGTCATGGAAAGGGGTTTTGCAGCTCGTATATGGAATGTGCAGCATTGAAAATAATTTCATTTCAGGACTGGCTCTCCAGGTGCTGCTCCATCACTGCTATGAAAGGGGTCCTCCTATGTAACAAACCCAACCAGCCAGCCCTTCCCAGCTTTCCATGTCAATCCAAGCAAAAGGCATGGTTTTAGTGGTGCTGACATTTTGCTGTAGCTCCTCTGTTGTTCTAATTTACGGGTTTCTGCAAATATTTCTCCTGAAGGACAGGTGTGAGGAAAATGGAAAGTACATCTGACTGTAACGTTCGTCAATATGTTATTAGCAGTGCTCCAATAAAATAGCAAAAGTAAATAGATTTTGCATTATATTTACACCCCAATGAGGCAGAACCATATGTGTGATTTATATTGTTCATTTGGTTTATATAGCTTCTATAATGTGATAGCAACACGATGAAATTACGTATTCTGCAGTACAAATATCCTGAATTTGGCTTTGCTTTACTAAATGAGGAAAATAAGTAGCACAGATGTTTTCCCTAATATCGAAAAATCAAGACATTGCTAATTATTTTTGCACCATTAATGAGTCTAGAGACTTACAACCGAGTTTCATTTCTTATTGTAGCTCTCAAAACAATCCTATTCGTATAAGCAGACTGTGTTGATTTCAGTAAAGTTAATTAAAATTCTTGAGGTTAATGAGATGAATTAAGTTAAAGGAAGAAATCTAGTATTCATTTATATTTTGGATTCATTGATATGCTCTAACTTTAGCTAATTAAACATGTTGTTGATAGAGCTATATATGTCTAAAATAGTTGTTTGCGCCTTCCACTTTTGAGATGGTGTAAGAGGAAATGGAACCAAAGGGGGTAAGTCAATAGCTAAGTGGCAGAATTATGATTTTAACTTTCTTTTTCCCCTGGTAGGGATTAGTGGCATATTCCTCTTCCAAAGGGCCTATTTTTGCGTTGCATGCATTACTAAGCATTTTTGAGTGATTTTTTTAAAAATGGAAAAGAATGAAAAGTAAAAAAGAGTAATTTTCTTCCTGTTCCCCCACTTGATGTGGAAGATCTGCCTGATCCCAGAAAATTGTCCCTTTTGCACTCTTTGAGGTTTTTGTATATTAACCGTGTCTGAAACTTTTATTAGACTATGTATGACATATTCATTTAGGATTTAAAAACGAGTGAAGAAAATCCCAGAGCTCTTCCTACTCTACTGTGTTGTACAACTTTTAAAATAACAATCACAGCCTCAATCCAAGCTCACTTGAAGCTATTTTTGTGTTTCTTAGGGGTTGAAAGTGAAGGAATTTCACGTCAGTCCTTACAGCCAGTGGCAAGTGGTTTGCAAGCTGTTGCATGTTGTGCTAAAACAGGACTACTTTATAAACTTAAAGATCACTTTCTTTAGTAATAAATATATCTGTTTTGCTCCAGTGAGCTCTGTGTTTTTGGTGCCATAGACAGAGCTGCCTTTAGCTTGTAGTCATCAAGCTGAGCATCCTAATTTCAAAAAGAAATTATTATTATTTTTTTTTAATCCTTGAAATGTACTAAATTCAGTTGGGCTACCTGGGTGCGAAGGAGAAGAAAAATGAGACGTGCTGTGACCAGGAATGATACCTTTGGCATGGCAGTGTGCTCACAGCCCTGTGAGAGTCTCAAGAAGACCTTTTTCCCTGGTTTTAATATTTTATTAAATTGTGCTTTTGTGTTTGGGTCAGTAGATGTCCAGAGTCCATCCGGCCTGAGGCCGTGCGCCCGTGTCTCCTCCCCTGCAAGAAGGACTGTGTTGTTACACCTTTCAGTGAGTGGACTCGCTGCCCAACAGCCTGTCAGCCTGGTAAGCCTTTAAGAAGTCAAAATCTGGGGAAAAACTGGAGAACTGGCGTAGAAACGTATGGTAGCTGTAGTTGGCATCTACAGTCTAAGGATTTTTAGGGCATTCACGTGCATGAAGGTTGGACTTGAGGACTTTGGACCTTGACTTTGATTTGGCGCTGACGTTCTTGGGCAGGTGGGATCCTTATGAACAGATTTGGAGATTAAATTCTCTCTGCCTGGAATAAATTCCTTCTGGGTTTCTGCCTTCAAAGTCAGAACACCAAGGCCCCAGTGTTGTCATAACTATACATGGAATTGCTTTGTTATATGAAGTGTTTTTCTCTTGACCAGCTCAGGTGTCCGTACAAGGTCGTGCAGGGAACTCCTGTGCTCTGTGGCTTTTCAGGGGCCATACATTTCTTTGATCCAGTTGGTTGGGACAAGAAGTGTTCAGCAAGGTTTCTTTCTAATGATCCAGAGTTGGGTTTTATGACAAATTTGTGTGTTTCATTAATTGTTTGGATGAAAGTCTTCTCAGTTATCAGAGTGTTTCATTATTGTTGGTAGTTTCCTTGCCCTTCAAAAGTGGATGCTGTAGCAAAGTCCTTGTTAGATTTTACAGGAAAATGAGTTGCTTTCTAAAACAGTGACTCCTGTTTTAATTAGCAATTTATTTTTAGAGTTTAAATGAGCTGCCTATGAAGAAGTTGAATAAATTACCTGGTAAATTACTTTGTTTATTAAATAATAGTCTACAATTAAAATGAGAAGAAATTAATTATTTAACCTCCGTGGCAGTGTTATCATTTTAATATAATTCTAAATTAAAACTTCTTAGATGGGGGAGTTTGCTTTTTGCTAAATCTGTTATTGATATGGCTGCATTGCAAGATTTTTTTTTTAATTTGCATTGCACAATTAAAGCTTCAGCACGATAATGAAATTTCAAAGCCACTGTATATACGTGAGTTGTGAGGGGTGTTGTATTTTTTATAGAAAAAGTTGTATTTAATGAAAGCAATATACAGATGGTGAATTACTAAGCAGATCAAGCAGGAGCAGGTATTGCCTGGCAGATTTAAAATTAATTGTGTACCAGCATAGGATTAGAACTTAGACAAACATGTAATCACTAAATCAGCTTTACACAGAACTTTACCAGTTGAGCTGTTTGTAGTTTAGCTGAGAAAATACGTCCGATTTTACTATCTAACAATAAAAGAAGCTGACATTTGTCTCTGCATTTAAATGTCATCAGACAACCGTCTGTCTTCTGGCAAAAGATTATCTGCTGCCTCAGAAGAGTAGACAGCAATGAACTTAGGGCAGCAGCAGATGGACAGACACCATAATTCACCACAGAAGTGCCACCGAGTCCAAGCACCTGTTGGGGAGGCAGAACAGGGAGGTTGTGGCAAGTGATTGATTCTCTGCTATTTGGGATACTTAAAGGTGACAACTGTCTGCTGCAGTCTGCTGTAATGTTACCTGCTTTAATGGGTCTTTGAGGATGGATCGGGGCAACAATCAAAGACTCGATAGGGTGGTTTCAGAGGGTGGAGTGGTCTCAATGAGCAGCATGTAGATCTTCCTCTGTCACCTGCGAAATTTCCTGGTGGGGAAGGTGGCCTGGACTAATTTCAAAAAGAAATTATTATTAGGTGCTCTCTGGTGTGTCAGCATGGATTTAAAACAGAGAGATTAAAGAAAAAAAAAGCAAACAACTAACAATAAATAACAGTTTTCATCTTCCTCCTGAAAATAGATGGTACCTGTAAATAGCTCTGCTTTTCTGGGCGTTGGTTGTGCAGGAGGAAGGTCAGAAGTTTCACAGTTCCTTAGTTCTCTAAACAAGTTTACATGAAATGTCGGGTAGTATCTGTCCTATTTCTTACTCCATGCCTTAAATCAGGTTTGAAAAGAGATGGGTTAAAGTGGATAAAATGCACGGTGTGCCATGATAAGAAAGTCCAATGACTTCAGCCTTGTGTCAGACAGTCCACGGTGTGCCACTTCAGTGCCATAAACAAACACCAGCCAGGGTCGGTCAAAGTTAAAGACTTAGCCCTTCCAAAGCCCTTATCTCTACAAAAGTACTGGAGACAGCTCTGCTTTTAGTGACTAAATTCTCAGAATCCTGTGGAAATCTGTTCTTATTTGTGCATGCAGAGTCTCGTGCTGACCAGACTCTGCCTTTCCCTCGGGTCAGGAGCAGAGTCTGAAGCTGGATGTTTCCAGATATAGAAATACAGCCCCAAATATGTTCCAGGAGGGAGCAAGGATTTCGTCCCTCACCTGAGAGTGGTCGTGCACCTCTCTGAGCACAGGGCAGAGTACCAGGGAAGCTCTGGGAGCGAAACACAGGGGAATGAAAGATTCGGGATCCAGGGAGGAATGAGAAGAATGGATTGGTAGGAGCTGAATGGCTCTGTGTGTAGGGAAGGAGGGTGGAGGCTGATGGCACAGGCAGGTGGGGAGGGCACCCCTGAAACTCTCAAACTGCAGTATCTGAGTTGCAAAGTCAAGGACACAGATGTTAAGATGGTTCTTAGATCTTGAGGCTTGACCTTTTTTCAGGAGGGCAAGCAGTGATAGCCATGCCTGAAATCAGCTGAAGCTCAGCTTTAAAAGGACAGTCCTACACTATGCTAATACTCTGGAAAAATCAGGCTATAGCAATTCTAAATGAAATATAAAAATTATGCTCATTAACATTTGTGAGGAATGCTATAGAAAAGCCAATGAGGAAATTCAATTTTGAAAATGGGGTTTGAGTAACGTGCAATAAATGTTGAGGATAATTTAGTTTCTTGAGGTGGAGAAAATTACTGTGGGAAGCTCATTTAGATTTGGTACTGATTAATGGGAAGGAAATGGCTAAGATTCTAATGGTGGTAGATAATTTGAATGAAAATTGTCACAAAGTGATAGAGTTCACAATTCCTAGAAGGGAAGGATGGCAATATCAGCAAGACATTAAAAAAAAAATAAAAGTCAGACTTGTAGCTGCACCTCTTGGGAACATTTTCTATGCAGACAGGAGTACAGAAGACCTGGAAGCTGCCAAGAAAGCCTGTACAAAGGGCTGAAGTCCTACTGGACTGTAATTTCTATCCTAAAACTATGCTAATAACAAGGGGAGCAAGGCATGTCTAGTTCTGCATATGACTTGCAAGTTCAAGCTTCAAAAAATGAAGAGAAAATATCACACACATGTAGAGGAGCCCTTTCTAATCTTACCATCAGATTTGTTCAGGATCCTGTTTGCTTTTGGATTGTCACATTTTTTCAGAGATTAGAATTGAGAATGCAAACTAAGCTAGAGGATATTAGATAACAAGAACGACCTAAAGGGATCAAAACTAAGGGAAAACTGAATGAAATACATGTCAAGTGCTTTGTGAGAAATGAGGGAAATGCAGCAAGGGCAATATGCAATTGCTGTTGTTGTTTCCTGCGTGCAGCCAGGAGAAGAATGGACTAAAGACTTAAGTATTTCCACAAAGTGGATATTCCCATGGCAGTGGGGCTGTGTGAATAAGAAGGAAGAAATAAGTAATACCAGAGCATTTAGTGATTGTCTTCTGGGTGAGAAACTGGGAAGTCTTAAGGAACTAACTACACTGCAGTAGTGCCAAGACAACCCAACCCAACCCTCTCCCCCTCAGCTCTATCTCCTCAAAAAGAAAGGTCAGGAAAACTGTAGATTATTCATCCTCTCTTCATTAAGTAGAAAGCCACAAGAACAAGTAATTAGTCAAGATACAAACATTTCGAGAATCAGATTCCAATAAACTGGCTAGTAGGGATTTATTTAGAACAAATTGTTCCCAATAAATTTAATCCTTTTTTTTTTCTTTTACAGTGTAACTGCTCTAATTAAGGCAAGTGGTAGATTTTTAATACATTAAACTTTTATCAGGAAGCTGAGGAATGGTGACTTGAATTAAATTACTCTTAAATGGGTACTTGGCTGCTTGAAAAATCTCACAGTGGATATTACTGTGAAAATAGTCTGTCTCCTTTACTCTCTGCCATTGCTTATTGATACACGTGGATAACATCCTTTAGCTGTCCCTCCAGGCTGAAGAGGCCCAGCTTTCCTGTCTCCTCCTGTGTGTCAGATGCTCCAGTCCCTAAACAGGAGCCAAGGGGAGTCGTACAGAATTGGGCCTCCTGGCCCTAATGCCCTGAGATATTTGTCTTAACAGCTTTTGTGCTTGAACAATAACACTAGTGGATGGTGCAACCTCAAAGAGGTAGCAGACATAATAGACAGTATATTAAATTATGTTGGAATAATTGAGAAAATTCTCAAAATGTGACTTGGGAAGAAAAAACTGATCCTGCAAAGACAGAATGGGAAGTGAAGACATCAGTGCTGCCCAAGTCCCTTTGCAGGGATCTCCCAGTGATGGCACATGTGTAACTTGGTATTTTTAAAGCCAGCACTTTTATTGGACCTGTGTCCAATACTTTGTCTTCATGGTGTGACTTTTCCCAAGTTTTCCTTGTGCTGTAATGCATTGTAGTCCTTTGACTGCTGCTTTGCCCCTATGCTGAGCTGGAAAAATAATACTTGTTATGTGCTAATTGGCACACAGCTTTCTTCTTTTGGACAAGTTTGATGAATTATTTATTTCAAGATGTTTACCCCATGTAGAATCCTTTATGCGGTTCTGCTGAGATACTTTGTGAGTTTTCTAGCATCTGTTTTTGAAGTATGACTAGAGTACCCAAAGAAGTACTAATGTCATACACAGTGGTTAAACCAGCTCTCAGTTTGTACTTACCACTTACACAGCCAAGGATTGTGTTTGGTTTAGCTGTAGAGATACATAAATAAGTCTTGTCTTTCCTGCTGCATTCTGTGGCATGGATTTTGTGAGCTGTGTTTCTAGATGAATTGATCTTGCATCAGCTCAGGTTAAGTAGAGAGTTAGCCTCTGTTGGGTGCAATGGTTTTCCCGTCAGGAAGTTATCATCTGTAATTTCTGGAGCTATAAAGATGAGTTACTGGTAGCAGCCTGAGACCACAAGAATGTGTTTTCAGAAAAAACCTCTTCTATTATGCCAGTTCGTTTCTTTTGTTTTATATTATTTTCTTCAGTTAAAATGTTTATTTTCTTATTTGTTTGTTTTTTTATTTGTTCTTTGATTTGATGCTCTGTTGAATAGACATTTTTTGATGCATCTCTTAGGCTGTAGCTTTATAAACCTTCCACGTGCTGTTCTGCTGAACTACTGGAAACTTTAAAGCAAGTAATGGTAGCTTTCGATCCAACCATTCCTTCCCTGCTTGCATAGAGCCAGAGTGCTCACAATTTTGAAATATGTATGAAACACAAAGTATGGGTATAACCAAGGCAGCCTCGTCACTATCTCCAGGTGCCAAGTGGAAGGCAACTTTTCCCTTTGTTTTACAGGCAATTCCACTGCAGTTAAGCAGTCTCGGTACAGGATTATCGTTCAGGATTCTGCCAACGGGGGACAGGCGTGTCCAGACACCTTGTATGAGGAAAGAGAATGTGAAGATGTTCCCATCTGTCCAATGTATAGGTAAGAACTCTTAGCTTGGATCCAGCCTCTGATGGGTGTCCACTTTTCCAGTGCCATTACTTTTGTGCCATTGCCCTGCACAATTTTCACCAGAAAATAACATAATATTGGAAAATGCGGAGTTAATACAAGCACTGTGTTTTGCAGAATGTGTAAAAGCAGAGTTCAGACTGGGGATTTCAGTGGATCTGGCATCAGTAGAACAAGCAGCAACAGACACAGCTCCCAGAAAGGGCAACCTCAGGGTCCGATGTCTGTAAGGAAGCTCCTAATGGCAACTCCCCCCTCATTGTATCTAAAAATAAATACAAGCTATTTTAGGACCACAAGCCCTCAGCTGCCTTAATCATAATTGTATGCTTATTGCAGAAACTCATCTCTTCCCCTGCTACTCTCACACCAGCGGATAACACACACTTAAAAATTACTGATTAGACAAACAGTACAATAGGGCAGTTACTCACCACTGCTCATTAAAATTCTGTGGCCCATCTGTTACTGTGCAATATTAGTAAATAGAAAAGCATTATATCTTTGCATGTAAATCTACAGCCCACACATCCCGCAGGAGCTGGTCTGGGAGCAGAGCAGGCAGCTGGAGGTGGTGCCAGGCAGGATCACACCGCTCTGCCCTGCCATGGGAAGCTGCTCTTGGCTGGCACACACACATAGGAAACAGGCTGGGAACACCATCAGTGGTGTGAGAACAGGCTGGCAGGAGGAGAGCCTGATTTCAGAGCCCACTGGAGATGCCTCCTGTGTGTTTTGTGTGTCTTTGAACATGCCCTGCAGAAGTGAGAAAGCACAACGTTGTTGGAGGAGGAGGTGGGTTTCTAGAAGGTGAACCTGGCATCTGAATTTCAGTTCACAACACTTATTTCAGGTGGAATTGCAGCTTTTTTACTTGTTTTCCTTTAAGTCTTTATGGTGAATTGTCTTTAGTAACTCCAGTTTTTTGCTTGGACGTGTTGTCTAGCTGTAACCACTCAGCTGCTGCCCTTTCCCTGTGGCAGGTGGAAGACCCACCGCTGGAGCCCCTGTGTGCTGGTGCCAGACTCGGTGAGACAGGGGCTGCCAGGACAGAGCGAGGCGTGTGGACACGGGCTGCAGTCAAGGGGTGAGCTTCTCCATCCAGCCTCCCAGCATCTGAGGTGTTGGAGTGTGGTGTTGCAGTGGGGTCTTTGCTCTTTTGCAGGAGATAATTTGGAAGCTTGCTGAAGTGCTTTATAAAATCGGGTGTTTTGGGAAGTGGGTCAATTGTACAGTTTTTCTGTGCTGGGCATTAAAGTACCATGAACACGAGAGTTTGTTTGAAGTACAGGACGAGATTTATGCTTTCTATTCAAGTGTCTTCACTAACACGCTCTTCTGCTTAAAGCTGGAGCATGTGGGCTTTAAAAGAATTATCTGTAGGCCTCTATGAAGTAATCCATTCTTGGTACTAAAAATGGAAAGGATAATTTCCCCCTGATTTTGAATTTTACTAATGACTTGCCTGAGGCTGGATTTTCATTAAGACTGTTGGAGAAGTTCAGCGTGGTAAAGGCTTTGGGCTCCTGCCCTTGGCATAATTAAGCACTTAGAAATTACAGTGATCCCATTGTCTGAACAGAAGTGTTGAGAAGAATGTCACTGTTCAGAGTGTATGATCAGTCTGCAGTGGTGCCTGCAGATGGCTGGAGATGTGGCTGTTATCAGTCTCCTGGGAAATCTAATGAAACCTTTAACAAAAGGTTATTTTTATTGAAAAAAAATTGCTACACAGGTATGCTAACTGAGGAAACTTGACATAATAATTTACTCCTTCACAAAGGTAGAAGCTATTCTTTAAAGATGAAGTGAATTTCTTATATAATCTGGAAACAAAGGAAACAAAAGAAAAGTTCTGACAGTATGTGGGATGTATCTGAAAGAAGAAATGCATTTTAAACTAAAATTCAAAGGAGTAAATATCTCTAACTACGTTTTGACCACAAACCTTTCCACAAGGTTTTCAAATCTGTGAATTGCATTCCTCAACCTCTGGTAGTAGGTGCATGAACTTTGTGTTCATCTTATTCTGACAGAATTAGAAGTACACCAGAGGAGTATCACACTTATTTTTACTTATCTTTACTCTGTGGAGAGCCCTCCAGTAATTACACCGACTCTGTGCTCTTCTGGTGTAATCATGAAAAACATCTCATACCTTGGTGGGTTTAAGCAAAAATTGTTTCAGTGCCACCTTCACTTTTTGTAATTAACTGTGGCTTTTGTATCAGCTTTGGTTTTCATAATTACATGTAGTAATAGAACCAGTCTGCTAGATATTATTGAAGATGAGTGGAGCCTCAGGAAAATGAGTTCTCAGATGAAACTCCTGGGAGAAGATTTTTAAAGATTTTCTGAGTGGAAAAGGGGACTGATCTCCACAGAGCAGGAGCTGAAGCTGAGCTGCCAGCTGACCATATTGTGTCTGGAGAAGAAGCTGCTGGATTTTCAGCAATTCTGTATCTCAGCCACAGAAGTGTTGAGTAAGGGAAACTGATAAAGCTGCTCTTAATCCCTTGCCTTGCTGCTCCTTGAGCTCCTGTGTGTGAGGAGGTGCTGGGAATGGCAGGGAGCAGCCGTGTAGCCAAGGGAGGTGTTGCCCGTGTGCCTTGCAGGGATCTTCAGCTTGTAAACTCTGACATTGGAGGACTTCTGGTCCTCTCATTCCTCACCATGAAAGGGATCTTTGGAGGTATTTTTGAAGTAACATGTGAGGTGAGGGTGGGGATTTGGGCTTGTTCAGCCTGGAGAACTGTGTAATATGGAGTTTACAAGGAGCCACACTTCCTAGCGGTGCACAGTGGAGTGACAGAGGGCAACAGTCATCGCCTGGAGTGAGAGAAACTCCCAGGCTGCCCAGACACACTGTAGATTCCTTATAGATACTGAAAACTCGACCAAAGAAGGTCTTGAGCAGCCTTTTCTAACTTGGAGGTCAGTCCTGCTTAGAGCAGGCATTGGATCTTCAGAGATCCCTTCCATTCTAAATGGCCTTGTATGGTTCTGTGGGTTTTTCCAGGGGATTCTGTGCCACCAGTGGGAGAACCCCAGGTGTTAGAATAGATGCTCTTCTGCAATATTCAGGCATCCTGCAAAAGAGCTTGCATTTGAGGTATCATCCCCACTCCACACAGTAATTGGCTTATATAATGTACCAGTGTCTTTAGCCAGTAAGTGCTCCTTCTCCAAAGAGTCTTCATAGGAATTTGCTCAGTTTCTTTTTACCATATAACAGCAATTACCCTTTTACCACTGAAGATAATCAGTTTCATTCTTCCTTGGAGCATCCATTTTTAGTATTTTTTTTCCCTGTCCATACCCTGACTGTCATGTAAAAAAAGAGGATTTTAGTTTTCAGTGACTGTCATATCCAGCCAATTATATAAGGACACTGAATTCATATAAATTATTTCTAAAGAAAAACAGAGTGTGTTTACGTGTACCCATTTAGAACAATGACTGTGCTAAGGGAAAATTAGGTCTGAAATGACATTCAAGCTCCATTCTTTCTCTCAGCTAGATTCTGAGATGGATACTTACAGATCTTATTCCATGAGTGTTTTCACTGGAATTGCATGTGAATGTGCTGTGTAATATGCAGAAGATATCAGAATTTGTCTGTGAATAATAAGCAAAATAGCCAAAAAGATGACAGCTGTCCGAAGCTTGATTTTTTTTTTTTTTTGATGGTTTCATCTTGGAAAGATATTACACTAATTACAATAGCATTTCATTTTCTATACCAGCTTCAGTGGGCTAACTTATTCAGAAAGCAGTCATACAGGAAAAAGTAGCCTTTAGAATTAATGAATATAGTTGTTATTTAAACTTCATTGTGGTGTGATTTGCAAAAAGCCCCTGAGATAGGGCACTGGGGTAAATCAGGGTGGGGGTGTTACTGTTGCTTTCCAGTAGACACTTCTAGCAGTAAGTGAAAAGCTTTACAAACTTGCTGGATGGCTGTCATTTTCCTGAGGAAAATGACCTAATTTACTAGAAGGTGACAAGAGTGTGAGAAAAGGTCCTGCACATGGGTGGGAGCAATCCCAAGTGCAGGTACAGTCTGGGTGGAGAATGGACTGAGAGTAGCTCTGGGGAGAAGGACGTGGGCGTGTTGGTTGGTGAGAAGATCAACATGACCCAGCAATGTGGGTTTGCAGCCCAGAAATTCAGCTGTGTCCTGGGCTGCATCCAAAGCACTGTGGTCAGCAGATCCAGGAAGGGGATCCTCCTCATCTGTGGTGAGACCCCACCTGCAGTGCTGCATGCAGCTCTGGGGTCCTTAACATAAGGAAGATGTGGACCTGTTGGAGCAGGTCCAGAGGAAACCACATAGAGGGCTGGAGTATCTCTGCTAAGGAGGCAGGCTGAGAGAGTTGAGGTTGTTCACCCTGGGGAAGAGAAGGCTCTGAGGAGACCTTAGACCCCCTTTCGGTACATAAAGGGGCTCCAAGAGATCTGGAGAGGTACTTTGAACAAGGGTATGGAGTGACAGGACAAGGGAGAATGGCTTCACACAGAGAGCAGGGTTAGATTAGATATTGGGATAAAATTCTTTCCTGTGAGGGTGGTGAGACAGGTTTCCTGGAGAAATTGTGGATGCCCCATCCCTAGCAGTGTGCAAGGCTAGGTTGGATGGGTCTTTGAGCAGCCTGGTCTGGTGGAAGGAACAAGATAAATCTTCAAGGTCCCTTCCAACCCGAACCATTCTGTGATTTCATGAGAATTGCTTCTGCTTCAGGTGCCTGTCAGTGACTTTACTGTTCTTGGATGTTTGTGATGGAGGATCCTTGAGAAATGGCCTCTTCTTTCAGTGCTGACATGAGCAGCCACCTTAGACATATACAGTTTTTGGGAAAAAAATGTCTTGCTCATTACAAGAGATTGTTAAGGTTTAATTAGCAAGTGGAAAGCCTGTTTTAAGCAAGTGTCTTTGAAGGATGCTTCAAACACTATTGATAAAGTAAATAGACATGTATTAAAGACCAGACTGGTCTAATGAGACTCTGCCTTAAAAACTAGTCTTGGAAATACACTGACAACATGATTATGAAAAGAGTAGTTACTTTCTAGAAGCAAGGAGAAGCTGCAGCAATAGAACATGTCATGCCTTACTTCTCCTGTTCCTGCCACTTTGCTTTGATTCACTTGGGGGATTTGGCCACATCTGCCCCTTGTAATGTGGCAGTAAGTCCATCTCGGGGCTGTAGCTCCCCATTGCAAGAGTACAGAAATGCTGTGACACAGAGCAGTAAATATTTTTAGAGGTAATTTATTGATTTGTGCACAGGAAAACAACAGACCCACCATTGCAGTAATGAGAAGTTAAACCTCTGCTTTGGACAAGGGCACTGCCCCTGGCTCACTGGAGGTCATGGGGTGGATCAACCCTGGGCAGCCCCACTGGGTATCTCAGGAGCATATTTATTCTGCTGTGCTCTAATACCACACCACGTATGATGTATTTCCTCCTTTAACTGTATTATGAATTCACACCACATGGACTTGGCTGAGGTTGTTAGTGTTAAATATAACCTGTTTCAGTTGAAAAGTTGATGTGTAGATTGACAGGGAAAAAGTGGAATGCAGGCAGCACCGGACCCGAGCAATTTCAGATTCCTGTCTCCTTCAGTGCAGGTTTCTGTCTCTTGCTCTGCAGCTTTCTGATAGCCACAGGGACATTGCAGACAAGGCCAGTTTTAGACTGAGTTCAGACCAAGAGCTTGTCATCATGGGAAAAAAATGGTAACGATCTGCTGTCGAAGTTTTCTGAGTGTACCTAAATGCAGTGATAGCTCCAGTAAAAACTTATATAAAATATAGGCAGTGCCGTGATCACAAACATAATAGTGCCTAAGATAATGTGTCCGTATTAAATTAAGCAAGATGAAAGGATGAGTTTAGATACAGCCTCTTAACATTGTATCTACAAAAATATTTCAAACAGGCATCTCTAAGCTGTATTATCCTGTGTGTTATCAATCAGTAATGGCCATATACATTACTGCGTTTCTCCTCCAGTTATTTTATGGTAACCTATTTATAATGAGTTGTGCCATCAAAAAAGCATCAGTGCTACTTTTTTTTTTCACTCATAAGGTAGTCACCCAACAGTTCTTATTCCCTCTTTGCAAGTAGTTAATATAACTGCTGATGAGCTAAATTAACAGATGTATTCATTGTAATTTGAGTTGCAGAATGCTTTTGCAGAGAATTACCAATTTCAGGAGGTACATATTAGAGTCCTGTGATAATTTACAGGCTAAAGGCAATGTGATAACCTGAAGTTTACAAGGAATACATTTATGATCTAAATGTGGCAAAGACTCGACTGCTTCAGTTCTGTGGTGGTGTTTTCTGAGCAGTGCTCTGTGGTGTATAAATCTGTCCAGCTGATGGCAGCTCACCTGTCATCAGCAGCTCCCCCCACTATTAACTTTGCCTGGTAGGACATTGACACCTTGAGCCTTATTGTGAGTGATCCTGAGGGCTCATTAGTTTGTCAGTGTTTTTCCTGATGGTTCCAGTCTAGGGTAACACAAATGGAGCTCAGCGAGGTGACCTTGCATGGTCCCAGCCAGAGCCATGGTCTGTAAGACACCTGCCTGGCAGCTGGTGGCATTGGGAGCAAAGAATTGAGGCCAAGAATAATTACCAGGGTAAAGACAGGAGCTGAGCCTCATTTGTGGTGTGGTTGAAAATGAAGTTGGGGAGGCAAAGTTTGTCTAGGATGGGGTTGAGGTTCAGGGGGAGATTGCCTTTGCAGGAGGAAGAGCATGGCCTGTTTATCAGCCATGTCTTCCCAGGGCTTCCCCTGTGCTCAGGGATGGAGTCACTCCACATCATATTGCAGATTCATAAAGGATGTGTTACCTGTGCTGTTACCCTCCTGTCACTGGGAATGCAATTCTTAGCTTATAAACACTGAGGTTTCTAAGGTGGTAAGAAACAGCCAAACCAGAATTGATTTGCCATTAGTTGTTTTTGATAATCTGATTTCTTTCCTTGATGAGGCAGTGGGCTGGAGTTCAACAAGGCAAGTGGAAAGCAGCCTAGATAATAATCTCTGTACTTCAGTGAGACATTGAGTCCAGTCCCACGTGACAGAATGAAAGTATGACCTAGAGAAATGCAGGGTGAGGTGGTTGTGCAGCTGGTTGAAAAATACCCCTTGCAGGCTCTGTTGTCAGTTGTTTGCTGTCAGCCAGGAAGGCTGTCTCAGGCAGGGTTTGCACTAACAGTGTGGATGATGAACTGGAGAGCACATCTGGAACACAGCTGGGTAATTGCAGACCATGAGGGCTTTGAAAGGCAGACCAAAAATACACGTTGGGTAAATTTGAGCTTGCTCTGAAATCAGAAAAGTGAGATTTTCGTTAAAGAAAAGAATGTGGAGGACTTGAGCTGTGGAAAGTGTGCAACAGGATTGTAAAGAACAGTCTGGAATTATGGGCTGTGTGTGAGTGGCATTATACTGTTGTAAGAAAGCACCCATCATAAAATCGTGTATTACTTATATTTTCCTTCTCATCTCCAAGTTCCTGAAATTTACTCTTCTGTTTCCTAAAATAGAATATATTTAACAGCTAATCCTCCCTTTTAGTTTTGTTCCGTAACACCTTCTGCCACTGTAAGTAATAACAAACAATTAAGATCAAATAAAACCACCCAAACTTTCTCTTGGGTAATTCTAATTCCTGGTTTGCAGAGATTCAGAATAGATTAGGAACCTTTTTACAAAATACCCAAATTTCATTAATAGAAAGAAATAAGGAGTCTACCTCTGGTGAATAGCAGTGAACAAATTAAAGTCTCTTGCACTTAATGAAACTTTATCCTTGATTTTGCATTTAAAACTAATCTTCATTCTTGGTGAGCTATGTATATCTGCACAAGGAGCAGGAGAGATTGATCACTGCAGTATGGATGTGTGATTGCACGAGTTGGATTGGGTCGAATTTCCATCAGTTTACCTATAGGCTTTGATCTTTACTTCCCAAAGACTGGATTTAACTGTCGATTTCATACTAGATCAGTTTCATGCAAAAACGTGTGTTTCACAAAGCGGAAAACAAAGAAAAATTAAGGGGGAATAGACAAAAATGCAATGCTAGAATTAGACTGGGAGCAGGAAGGGAAGGAGAGGGACGAATGAGGCTATGTGAGATGTGATAGGTCAATCCCTCTGAGCATTTTGGCAGCCCTTGATATTCCTGCATTTTAATTTATGAGAAATAAAATCGCCTGCTTGCGTAGAAATCATCCTGGTGCTGTAGCAGAGGTGTCTGTGCAAATGTGTGCATGGCTGGAGTCTGCAGCTGGGCACTGCACTGGGGCATGGAAATTCATCCTCATATTGTATTACATCCCACTGATCTCCAGGTAATGTGTTCCTGCAGACCAATTTTTCTTTCTTTGGGTGTTAGTTGATAGGACAGGGGGAAGAAAGATTGATGCTGATTTGCCAGTGACAGGTTGTTCACACAAGAGTGATGGTGGAGTGCCCTCCTGTTTTTAATGGGGGATGTCAGCAGGCATCACAGGATGCTTAAAACTATATTTCAGCCTGGGCCTGCCCAGTTTCCACCTCAGGAGAGCTGCTTCAGGAGTATTTCATAGGTGGTAGGAGAATTGGCATTACATTGCTTCATGGACACTAACTAATAGCAAGAGAGGCTCCAAGTAATTTCTGTCACTGTAGCCTTATGCCAACAACATAAAAATTGAGGAGACTCTTAGAGAATTTGTGCTGACAGCAATCTACAGTGCAGCATTTTATCCAAAAGCAACTCAGTGATCTGTAGACTTCCCGTAAAATAAAGATGATGAAGGTTGCATCAGATAAATTTCCTATATTTGATTTCCTTCAAAACCAGGACAGTATACTCCACTCTGTAGGAGGCAGCAAGAAGGCTCTCTAGCTTAACTATATCCTGTTCTTCTAAACAAAGCAACTATCAACATCTTAGTACCACACACAGCATTTGTTTTTTTGGGGGAAAAAAATAAAAAGCCTTAATCAAGTAGAATAGTCTTTTGAAGCCATAAGGCAGGAACACTGAAAATGCACGATACGGGCATGTACCAATAGAGGGATTGTTAAAAGATCAAAATAATGAGGAGTAAAGCAGAGGGACATCAAAGCTTTCCACACTATGTATTTCTGCCTTGATTAGGAGGAAAAAGGGAAGAAGAGAGGAAAGAAGGTTTTAGATCAATAGCAAGTGGCCCGGTCACCTCAAAGTCAAAGGCAGCACCATCCAAATGTGTACAATTTACAGGAATTGCTGGAGCATCTCAATCATAAAAGTCCCACAGGATCTGACAGTACTTACACCATATTTAACAGGTACAGAGAGAGAGTCGAGATCATCTTATCTGAAGGAAACTCCTTTTTAAATGTAAGGGTAGATAGATTTTCATTTTGTCTTTCATCCCTCTGATTAAGTTCAGCTCTCTTTGGTCCTCCCAAGATTTCTTTCATCTGGTGTGTAGTCTGTACGATCTAAGCAGCTATCGTTGGCGAAAGTCATTTTTGGGGTCCTGTTTTAAATGATGGATTGCCATTAAACAGAGTGTAGTAGATGAAAGAGGTCCAAGGAGAACCAAACTGTGCTGTGACTGAGGAGGATGAAAGGCATAATGAGAGACATAATGAAGAGCAATCTCTCCCTCAAACTGGAGACAGGCCCTTCCAATTATGACTTGTTTTTACCACCAACTTCCAGTGATTTAAAATGCTAGTTACGAGCAGTTGATTCAGGCTCTTCATACAAATCTTGTGAAATTTATATTATGTGAGCAGGAGGCCTGGGTGGTCATGGTTTGTGCAGAGGGTGTGATAGACTATAACAGAAATCTCTTCTGTGGCCATGGGTGGGTTGTAAGCAGAGCTGATCACACAGCCTTGTGTGCTCTTTATCAGAAACACAGGAGAGCCATTCCATCCCAAAACTCTGTGTGTCGTTCACTTGGGGCCTGAAACACAAGGGTTTCTCGTCCTTAATATTTTATATGAGCTCATGTAACTGTCACTGTAACTAGCTATAAAAATATCTGATTTTTTCATGTTCTTCCTAATCTTCTGGCTCCCCTGTGTGTCTGGCATACCTCAGTTCAATGGGCTAACCCTGCAGTGAGTAAACTGTTGCAGTTTCTTGATGATTTTCAATTTAATTGAGTCATCCTTTGTTCTTGAGACATTTGGGTCCTGGTCGGTCTCCTTTTTTGTTTGCTGTTTTATATAGCACATTCACACCCCTCTTGTTCACCTCTCCATGTGCAGGCAGGCCCATTCAGTACTGATTTAGATCTACTTTTGCTTTTATAAAATTTTAATTTCCTGCTTGTCACAGTTGTGCTGTTTACAACTCCAGAGACAATTCATGCCAAAGCTGCTGTGGTTCAGAGGGAAATTGTTAAAAATTCATCTGAGCTGAGCAGGATAAGGTCCAGGTTCTCTGGAAAATGGCCTTGAGGAGAACTTTTCTTCAAATAGATATTTTAAATGAGAAAGCTTGAAGCATGACCAAAAATAAGCAAGTTTATTAGTAAGCTTTTATACCATTAGTTATCAGGCAAACACCAGAGATGTTACTCTCGCAGTCTTTACCCAAATAATGTCTTTCTTGTCCACAATGTTCTCATTACCTGGAAGGATGAAGACTGGTTTTTTTATTCTTATGGTACTTTGGTGCCAAAGGGATTTAGTTTGAGAAATGAGCAGTTCTGGTTTGAAATGCTGATCCTGATTAAATCAATAAAATATTAAAGGACTCTATCACTTGTTTGGACTTTCCCCTTCCCCCTCCAAAAAAAAAATCAGCAGAGTCAAATGAACAAACAAAAGCCCCCAAAACAAACAGAAAAAACAACCAACAAACAAACCCCACTTCTGGGAAAGGAAAATGGAGATGTTGAAAGGAATGCAGAGTTTGATTTATAGCATATATTGTTCATTGTCAGACTGCTAAGGTTTGGCCTGTCTGGGCAATTTCCTTCAGAGGAGCTTGATAAAAGTTGCAGTTTGTCTTTTCCCTTGTTCTGCATTAGTTAGAAGGTACTTCTTACTGGAAATTATTGAGTCACATTTCTTTCAATAATTAAGAATGAATACTCAGAATGAATATTAACATCCTAAATGGCAGAGCTCATCAGTATGGCTTACTGTAAATCTTGATTTTTTTTTTTTTAAGTGTGACATGCCACAAAGGTGCCAAAGTGATCCTGATGTCATGTTCGTTGGCTCTGAATTTGTATATTAATGTTCCTCCAATCCCTTTATGCCCTCCAGTAGAGGTTTTAGACATGAGATTTCAGTTTCAGAATAAATGAGTAACCTTGACTCAAGCTGTCTTTCAAAATTCCCAGCATCTTTCTTTCAAACAGGTGCCCTGAAGTGACAGTGGAGTAACTGGAAGTGACAGGGGTGCTTATGAAGTGCTTGCACTTGTGAGAATGCAGCAGGTGACTGTGCACTGGTCAATGTATTACATTTGCTTTAGGTGTCCAGTGGTGCTCTTTTCTGTTGCCACTGTTTCTAAATATGTTCAGAAATACTAAGAATACTGAGAGGTGTCTTTAGCACTTTCTAAACCAAGTCTGATGATTGCAGCTGCAAGATTTCCAAACATTTTTCCTCTTGGAAACACCCTTCTCTGCTTTTCCTTAACAGTGTTGTCATTGATTCACCTCTGAAAAGACTCAGGAGTGAATTCTGTCTTCTTTATTTATAATAAATCAAGTGAAACTTCATCCAAAAAATTGGAATTCCCCTGGAATAAAATTACTAGACAAGAAAAAGCCATCTCTATACCTTGATGGCAATAGATAGTAATGAAAAAAATGTCACCTTCTAACAAAGATTTTTCTAAAATCAATTTTTTTGCTGGCAGCTGCTGGGTTTTCCAGGTGCTTGCATCATTTATTAAAGGATTGCTGAGACTGGCTTGGTGAAATAAGGAAAGTTTGGAATAATATATTCTGATATTTGACAGGGTTTTCCCAAAGTAGGGTGTTCTGTAATGTCAAATTTGGGTCTTGCGTGTGAAGCCTTGTAGCAAATGCTACTTTTTAGTACTTTTCTGATCAATTCCAGTCAGTGCTGTTGTTTCTTTTTGACAGTTCACTGAAGTTTCAGCCCCGCAATCATATATTTGTTTTTTTGTGATGTGCCCCAGGGCAACTGAAATTTGTTGGAGTTCTGTCTTTCCTGCTCTCTTTTGGGTATTAACTTTCTGCATCTCTGCTCTTATCCCACTCTTTGCATAGGCAAGGGAAGCGCCTGCACTGGAGGCAGCAGGCAGTGCCAGGGATTCTGAGAGCCCTATTAAAATGGAATAGGCTTGTCCAAGGCCATCTCCTTCAGCCTCCGTTGAATCCGGGGTGAAGGAGATCAGCACATCCTGGGGGGATGGAGGACGTGCCGGGGCAGCGTTCCCATCCACGGCTCTGTGATGGGAATGCGGCGCTTCTGCCCTCGCTGCCCACGAGCCTCCACTGCAGGCTGGGCTTTCCCCTTGTGCTCCGGGAGGGCATCTCGGTAATAGATACTGCAACAGTATCTGAGAGAATCAAGCTGAATTTGGTGTGCAGGACTGAGCAGCTGCCTGCAGGCACGAGCTCTTCGGAGGAGTCGGGGGATTCAGCTGTTGTGTCGTGCCTTAACCCCAAAAACACAGGGCATGGGTGCAGCAGGGGAGCTCTGGGGACAAATGGGAAGCACCCTGCTTGTAAGAAGTTGCCTTGGCCTTTTGGGTACCACTTTGAAGTGTTTGGTTAGTGGAGCACATGAAAAGCTCTGCCTGGGAGATGGATGGTTGATGTGGTCGCACGTGAGCAAACCTCCCTGCAAACAGGGACAAATCTGTGCTTTAAAATAAATAGATCTCTTCAATGCCTAGTTTCATGGGGTGTAAATTTTCAGGCAATCCAAGCACATCTGCTCGTAATAATTAACTTGTGTGGTGTATGAAAAGAAAAGCTACGTCAGCTCTGTGGCGTGGCGGGATGGATTGCTTTCTCCCCGCTCATCAGAGTGATTAATTGTGGCGTTTATAGGAAGATGGCTGCTTTTTATTCACTTTTGGGTTTAGATCATGTATCTGGCCCTTTTTTTAAGCTTATTTAAATGTTAATACTCTGCAAATCCGGTATGAAAGCATAAACTTTCCAATTTTAAATGCTTTGATGAGAAACAGGGCAAAGTGTGTGTGCTCAAATTGTCTTATCTGAAGCCTTTCAAAGATGCCTGTCTTTCCTAGGGAGATCAATTTCACAGGTAAATGTAACTAGTGAAAATAAGCACCAAAGAAATTTAGAAGGATTATGGAATTTCATTTGACCCTAATTGCTGATGTTTCCAAGGGGCAAACTTAATAATAATGAAACTTATTAGCAATTTGCAGTTGGTTCTGTGGTTTTGCAAGTATTACATTTTGACTGTGAGCGAAATAATCGTCTGATTTGTTTTCAGAAGTTAAATGCACTCAATTCTTGGGCTTTAGTTGAGTAAAATTTGATTCTGTGCTTTCTGGAACGTGAATGTTCAGGTTTGCACTGGAAGAAATACAGCTGTCAATTAGCACTAACCTGTCAGGTAGGTTGATGAGGAGAGCCTGATGGTGCTGTTGTATTTTCTCCCAGTGCAGCCATCGTCTTCTTCCATCGCTTGCAAACCAGTTAATAATTGTTACATAGAGGGAGTTCACCCACAGGTCTTCATTGGTGTCAGGTTTGCCCACTCAGAATGATGGAAGCAAAGAAATGATGTGTGGAGAGCATTTATTGAGCAAAAGTCTGAAACTTGTACAGAACTTGGCTTACTGTTTAAAAACCTTTCTGTGTTGCTCAAATCATATTGATTAAATGATAAACAAAATATTTTCTTGGAATCGCACAGTTACTGGCATAAACCCTCTGATTGAATTATGTGGCAAACAGAACACTATAAGGGAAAATGTCTTTACCAGTTACAGTTATATCTTTTTTTTCTAAGGATTTCTTATTAAAAATTTCATCTCAGGGTCTTCTCAGAAGATGAAATAGACTCAACAAAGAAGTTAATGCAAAAATAAGCTATTGCCGTGGCATCAATGAGCAGATACAATAGGCAAATAAGCAATTTGCAGATAGAGAGTCAACATCCCATGAAATGTTTATAAAGGTAATATTTAAGATCTCATAAAATCAAATTGTATTCAGATACAATAACAAAAATCAGTAATAAACCAGTGGTGAATCAGGCCCAGAGATTATCATAAAGCAAAAGGCTCTATTTCATTGCAGAGGTTTTCTTTAGTGCTAAACATACTATATGTTTTTATGTCAACTCCACCCCATCTTTGCTTACCCAGTTACTCATGCTTAGAGCACACTCATCCGACTCAAACTGCTGGAGGCATGTGTTTTTTGATGCACTGTAATTTAATTATTAAGAAAGTCTTTTAGGATTCACAGTGCTGAGCGTTTTTAGGATTTTTGTCCTTAGGGAAATCAGCTATTCTAAAATGAGGCTGCTGTTCTTCATTTTCTTTCCCTGTGTCCATCAATCTATTACAGAAAGAAAGTGGATGTATTTTTTATTGTTTTTTGTATAGTTGTCTCTGCTGGATGGTGATTTATTCCTGTGCTTTGTACTAATCGAAACTAAGCTGATGCTCAAGATCACTTCCTCTGAGTTTGCTGGAGTCAGGACTCCTTAGGACAGACATTTGCACTGGCCAGCTTATCCCTATAGCCCTTTCCCTGGAAGGAAATGCCTGCCTGGGATTGGAGCTGACCCTCCCAGGGAAGGGTGGGGCAGGCTCGGGCAGGGTTGGAGGAGGTGGGGGCAGAGTGGACAGTGCCTGGGTTTTACCACATCTGCAGGAGGATCCTTTCTTATCTTAAATGCCTGTTTGTCGTTCTGATTTGCATGCTTGTGCTGCAGTCTTCTGCTAATCCTTAGGAGCCTGCCCTCATCTTCACCTTTGTTATTTAGTTTGAGGGCAGTGAAGAGCTTTTGACTGAGCTTAGCTGATCCCTCACACTCCAGTTTATCCCCATCATCCTTGTGCCTCTTTCCTGACAGGAGAGCTTTCACTTGGGCTTTTCTCTTTTTCTGAACTTCACCTTTCTTCTGTTTTCTTTTCCCTACCAGCCCAGCCTTCTAGGACACCTTGCTTGGCTCTAAAGCAGATATGTGAATGTATTAGTCTAACTGCCTGTCCCAGTTGTTCTCCATTGGTTCCTCCTCATGGCTTATGCTCTGGGTTTACTCTCCACCCTGACAAACCAGAGGTTGACAGTTGTTCTCTATGGATTATTCCAAAGATGGAAAAGATGTATAATTTGTAAATAAAATAGAAAATGTCACCCATCACTTATGTGTTCTTGCAGAGGAGCTGCACCCCTTTTATGTTACTATTCCAGTCGTGTGAATTAATCTGTTAAACATTGGCTACAACACGGTTTCAATCAAAAATATATGTTACTGTGATAACACTGTGAACATTTGCAGTCTGATTTTAGGGCTTTGGGGAGGAAGTATATCCTTATTGTAAAAACTGATAAAACCTGAGTTATCTGAGCTGAAGTATGATGAGATGGTGGAGGAGCTGTCTTGAGTTAGGAGAGGGATGTGGGTGCCTCATTGGGCACTGCCTCTGTATTGCACATGCTGTGGGTCTTGTGAGGGACAAAAATCAGGTCCTATTTCTTCATTTCCTTAGGTAAGTTACTCTGGAAGGACTTGTTTAATACTTGTAGCAGGTGTCTGTTGTTTGCTGTCTGTTCAGTGTTTTTGTAGGTGTAGCAGATTTTGTGTTGATAAAGAATAATTTGATTTTGGAAGGTGATTCTGTATAACATGTTGATTTGGGGTTGTTACTGAGGATTCCCATTGTAACCATAATGGAAAGTGTATTAAACTTCATTTTAAACAAATATGATAGAAAGGTAGATAAGCATTTGAAACATTAAAGCTAAGCATTTCCTCACTTCTTCACAATCTTGGCTCATTCTCTTTTTGGGAAAGGACTGTCAATCTTGCATCTCTTAACTTAAATGTAACCCATTTGCACTCCAGTATACACTTATTTTTTCTGGAATAATTTTATACAGCAGTGTGAAATGAGCTTCTGTTATATTGGACAGTGTAGAATACAAGAATCTCTGCAAAGCACCATGTGATTCTCAGAGCTTTTTGTTTTGGGCTTATTGTATTGGAAAACATTGCAGTCTTATCAAGACTTCTCATTTATTGGTAGCAGACACACCGGTATTGGCAGCCCATCTTTTTTTCTTTTTATTAGAAAAAACTTATGCATTTATGGAGTAGAGAAGAAAATACTATTTTCTTTTTTATATGGGTACACAATTCTCACCACAGATAATGTGATTTGGGGTGGGTTTTTTTTAAGCTTCACTGTGTTTTTACAGTTGTATGATTACCTGCACAGTGGGTTAATAGTTAAAATAGCCATTTTATGCATTTCTTTATTGTTTTCAACAACTAAAGAACAACTTATTTTTCTCTTATCTTGGTGTAATCAGTAACTTTACCAATAATATTTTTCAATAGCTTTTTTTTACCTTTTGGCAAAGTCCAATTTTGTGCATGTCATTAACCATACGACTTCAAAATGTGGTATTTAATTTAGGATTATTTTGGTGCTTTGGTCCTTACATGGAAAGCTTTGAAGATGCCTTTGGTTCACCCCCCCAGTGCTTTATGAGGCAAACAAATAAGTAATTCAACCTTTGTAGTCTGTGTGCTACATAATGACTCAGTCATAATTTTTGAAAGGATGGTCAGCACATATTAAATCGGATCATCTCTTTGAAACAGTTGTATTTCATAAGCTGCATTTGACAATTCATTATCTTATCTGTGAGAACTCCTTTCTTCCTTCATCTTGCCTCAAAAACAATATCCATGCAATTGAACTTCTGGTAAAAGTCAAGGTCACAGCTTTGGAATAAAGTTATATATGGGAATTGCCTGTCTTTGTGTTGAAAAGGTGAGTAAATCAAAAGTACTGATAGGGTAATCTAAATCTGTGGTGTGTTCTTTTGCATTTTATTGAAAAGGAATGATAAGAAGTTTGCTTGACTTTTAGAAACTGTTCTTACTGAAACTTGCTTGAGAAAGTGTCTTAATAGACCTATATGGATTTAACCCTGCACTTAAAAACGTAAATTAAAAATAAATTTGGAATAACAGTAAATTAGGACATACATATATATATCTTGGATATATCTGGCTGATGTTAGGTGAAGAGCAGTCAAGTGAAAATCAAAGTTACTTCCAAGGGTCCTCCTCTTCCTTATTTGTTGATTCAAACTTTCCAACTGCATCAGTTTTTCCTTTATTCCTTGTCCCACTGACCTTATAGACCTGAATGAAGGCAATGTTTTTCAGACCTTCCAGTGTGTTGTTGCTAAATTGGTCACTAATTTAAAGGGAAGAACTGACCTATTGCATGCACAACCCCCATACTTCCTCATTGGTGTGGCCTTGATCTACCGAGACTAGTGTTAGCTTCAAGAGCTTTTTATTTGTGTGTATGGGGAAAAAAGTATCTTAAATTACATGTTTTTTCCTCTGAAATGAATTATGCATTTTTCTGAGTAAGTGAAAACCGTGGATGAAAAATTGGCATTTAATAATGTAATGCCAGAACCTTCTGGCATAAAGTTTAGTAGCTAGACCAATATTTGAGCTGTTGAACAATGTTATTGCTCTACTAAACCCCATCACTTCACATATCTCTGTGCAAGACCTACTGTTGCCTCAGGCTGGAAGTGGAAGATGAGGTTTTATTATAAGTCTCCTGGATTAGGTACACAGGAACCACACTGGCTGACATTGGCTTTGATATATACGAGAAAAGTTTAAATAAGCATTTTTGCTCTTTCTATTCTAAAAGTTAATTAACTGATAAGATACAACCCTGGAGCGTGGGCCTTCAAATAGGACAAGACAAAGGTTTAAAGAGAAACTGAGACGAAGGTCTGATGCGACGAATGATCTCGGAAAGGCAAAATGCCAGTGCAGTGGCTTAGGGGATCTCCCAGTTCTGGAGAGCTGGCCAATCCCAATCTGTTTGGCTGTGCCATGTCAGACTTGCTCATGGACACAAATTACTGTGAATTCCTGTTTTGGTGTATTTACACTTTGATTACAGCGACAGCAAACTGAGTCTCCCAAGTACAGCACATTTGTGTGGAAAGTTCCCTTTCCTCTGAGCTTCTGATGAATGAAAAAGCTGCTATTTACTGTTTCTTTGAAACACACACTTAAAATTCCAAATATCAGTTCTTGCCTGTGAAAAGGGAATGTGATGTGAATCTTGATGAATTTTCAAAGTATTGAGTTGGTTTTACATCGAATTTTATTTCCTAAGTTACTTACCTAAATTGGAAGAAATAATTACCACTTTGGGCAATTCTGGAAGTCCCTCTGGTCATGTCCTCTTGGTTTTGAGGGACATGGTAGTGCTGGGCTTAATTGGACAGAGACTTTGTTCCTTGTGCAGGGAAGAAAGGGTCAGCTGCTCCTCTGGGCTTGGTGTCACCGGGGCAGCCTGAGGTCTGAGCTACTGATGTGCTCCTCAGTGATGCCCTCCAGGCCTGGGTCCTGCTTCTCCAGCTCGTGATGCTCTGTGTGGACACCAAGGACTTCCCAGGGCTGTGGAGGGTATTTCTGCTCTTAAAGGAGGAGAAAGCTGATGATAAATGAGCCAAGACACGCATGTGAAGTGAGTGCTGGGTCTGCTGTTGCTGCTCTGGCAGAGTATGAACAGCCACCTCCACTTCTATAAAATTTTATTCCAAGTTAATTTCCAAAGATGACCTTCCCCTGCTGTAAGTGCTCCTCAATTTAAACCTTTGATGTTGTAATGACAGTTTGCAGAAACCTTCTGCATCAGGAGAGATTCACACGCAGAGCAATTTTATGGGAGAAGCTGCTCTGAGCTCCAGCAAAGATGAACAAAAACTTCACGGGTGAAAAGAGGGTATAAGATGAGAATCAAAGTGATAATTTTATTATAACCGAGATTAAAATGGTTTTTACTGGAAAGACTGTAGTAAAAGGAAATGTATTGTAGTGTCCCAGTCAGCTCTACCTTCGGGTTGGCTAGAGTGAAGCACATGAAGATTAGCTAAAAATACTAATAATTTTCCAGCAGGGTGGGAAGTATTTCTAGGTCTGATGCAATTTAGTTTCTGTTGTATTAACTTCTTAGAATTTCATTTGATTGCTTTTTTCTGTTAAATAAACCAGAAATTATATGATCTGAGCCAATGGTAAAGAAATCATGATAGAGAACTTTTTGTGTCCAAATATTGTATCTGTTATAGATGAACGATCCTCCTGTGATCAGTCAGTGTTTGCATTGTGTAATTGCTCTAGAAACAAATGTTTGCAAACAAATGCTTCATTCATAGAAGAATCATTAAAAAGAGAGTGCAATAGGATCTGTTTTCCTATTGAAATAAATGTGAGTTTTCCCATGGTTTCAGCAGGAATACAATCTGCTTTTAACCCCCCATCCATTATAACAACTTAGTGCAAATTTCAGATAAGTAGAAGCAGCTAAATAAGAAATGTTTCTTTTTTTTCTGCCTGTAAGAAAGGAAGAGAAGATTACTGTATGGGAAACGTAACATCCTGTAAGATATCTCCCTTTGCATCTTCTCTGATCTTCTGCCTTCTTTTTAAGAGACTGGAAGGAGAAAGCAAATAGTCCCTTAAGATCTGTTAGCTTCAAAAGAGGAGTAAAAAGGAATGTACTAGCAGTGAGAATGGTCTGAACAGCAAACCTAAGGAAAGATGGGTGGAATTATTTTTATTATTCTGAAGAGGCCAGCCTGTTGGATCTGCTTCACTCACACACACACAAAAGGTTCATGTAGGGTAACCCAGGGGAAATACCACTTCTTATGGGAATCAGTGTTTTTTCTGTGCCCAGTTTAGAAATACACCCTTCACTGTGTTGGACTGTTAGTCTCTTTTGGCAAATTTGGCTGTCCTTTTTTTTGGTTTTGTTTGTCCTCTTGTTTTTTCCCTCCAAAGGAAGGATGCCCTGAGGTGGGGTTTCTGCAAAATGCTTTTCCCCTGCACAGTAGGAATGTTTAGGAAAAAGTATAAAAAGCCTTTCTGGATGTATAATTTATACATTATGTATACACGTATGGAACTCCCACACATCAGAGTGTGACTTTGCTCTTCCTGGGATTCCAGTCTGCGTACTTAGTTTTCCTACTGGGTAAATCTCCTAAAAAGCCTCAAACGTTTCATTTCTCAAGGTTGTGGGTGGGAAGTTTTTCACAGTCTCTTTCTGCCTCTCTCACCTTCAATCTAAGTACAGTGTCTTTACTGTACTCACACTATGCTGACCCTTCAATCTCAAGTCCAACATCTTTATTGTCTCTCCTGAGGTGGGCAATATTACATGATGGCTGAAAGATACTCAATTTAGATAACGTGAGTTATTTGAGTATGTGTTTCTGTTAGCTTCAGTCAAAGTAATTTTAGTTGTTTTATCAGTTTTAGGCAGGGGATGAGTAGCCAGACTTCAGACCTCAAAGCATTTAGTATTCTTATCTATTCTTTGGAAAAGTGAGAGTTGAAGTGGGACGTTTTATGCAGGACCATATCTGCAAAATCCATTGGTACTTTAGCAAACTTTCAGTGCAGTTTCCATGAGAGGAATATAGATGAGGATGAGCTGAAAAGTTGTGGAAGGGCCGTGTATGTGTGCAGTGCTGGTCCCTGAAAGGGGCCAAGAGCAGTGAGGGTTGTGAATACCAGAATGAGAAGAGCCAGGACTGGGAGCTGAGGAGGAAGGGCAGATTATGTCTTTAGGTGTTACCTTGGACCACAATGCTTTACATCAATTGTGGGCAATTGTGAATATGTTGGATTTTTAGTATTTGTGCTTCACTGCAAAGGGGGAGATGGAATGAAATGGCAGTGTCTGCCTTCCAGAGCAGGATTCCACGTGTTCTCCTTAAACCCATATAATGCAATGTTTTAATCCATCTATCACTAAAAACCATGTCCCAAGGACTGTGGAGCTGGGGCAGAGCTTTCAAAAGAAAGTCAGGGCTTCCTTAATCAGCCAAGTGATTTTGCAACTTGAGTTACTAGGAACACTGTAAATGTTGCTCTCTCCATTTTCTCTCTCTTGTGTTACTTGGCATGCTTGATTCTCTGTATTTACTGCCGTCTCAATGAGTGTATTTATAACAGGATGTCTTGGTTTTATTTTCAAGTTGTGCAATAAATAATTCATCTTAAATATAACTTGATGATAGGCGCTACAGAGAAATTGAACTCGAGTAATTTTAGTAATTGTGGGCCACAGAAAGAGAAAAAATATAAGCATATTTTTGTATTTTATGTCCTCTGAAAGGAGCATAATTTCTATCATTAATCATCTAATGCACTTCCATTGATTTTCTTTTTAATAGAAAATGAAAGTAAAAGCAATTCGAAACCTCTAATAATGTTGGGGAAAAAAGGGAAAAATTGTGAAAGATTCTTTAGACTGATTGCATAATGTAGAAGCACTCAGATTGCACTTACTCGCTGGCCAAAGTAAATTTGAAACATTAAAAACTCATATTATTTTGTCTTTCTGGCCAGGCAGAGTGTGAATCACTTGCAATAAGAAAACCCTTGTATGAAAATAATACTCCACAGTAATGTGTCAATCCTGTGTTCTACACTCAGTGTGTGGGTGGGAGGAGGAATGGCCTTTAGAGCCATATATTTCTCTCCTGCTTCTCCTCAAAGAGCTCACGGACGAGGAAGAATAAAACATCAAGTCACACAGCCTGGCAAAACTGACACCTACAGCTCGGCTCTTACAGCAGGTCTAGTCCTGTATTCCAGACCAAGTGATAGATCACCTCTTCCATAAATATCAAAGAGAAATTGCACTGTCAGGAGTTATTTTAGGTGGAGCAGAGAGAGGTGAGTGCATTAAATGGCAGAGCCTGCACTGGAGGTGGCCCCCAGGAAACTGCAGCTGGGACTCCTCCTCAGGCTCCTATGCCTGCATTAACCTGGTTTTTCCCCATGGACATGTCCTGCTGTGGAGAGAAACCAACCTAAAGAGCAGCTAAAACATGGACCCTTAACTTGAGAAGGATCTTCACAGTTGTACGTGCTTTTTCCCTTTCCCTTCTAATTCTATCCCAAACTTCCTTTTCCCCTCCTACAATCTCTTCATGCTCATGCTCTGTACTCAACTTTCCTGCCCATTTCTTCCCCTGATCCCTTTCCATGGAAATCATTTCAGTTACTTTCCTTTATCTTTTCAGCTGATATTTGCCATCTTTATTGCATCCCAACCTCACCCCGGGCTCCCCTTGTTTGTTTGGAGAGCACCTTGGTGGGATCTGTGTTTATCCAGCACTCTGTTTGCTCGGTGGCATTTGTTAGCCCTTTAGCACTACTGTCAATATCATTAATAATTACAAATTGGGAAACTGGTGACCTCAGAGACAGTTTTCCTGCTGCATAACTGGTTGTTCAGCTCTTCCTCAGCTGTTTTAACTAGATTTGTGGCTGTGATGTCCTTCCTGGAATCATTTGTTCTTTTCTTCAGGTTTACTTTCAGTGTTTATCTTATGGTTTGCTTCTGTCAGTCCAGATATTTCTATTGTGTCTGCTTCTTTAATTAGGGGTTGTGTTAACATACCAAGAATAACATAAATGTTCCACCTGGGATTTTGAAGAAACTTGTAAGTGCAAAGGAGCATCAATATAGAAAATAAAATAGGTCACTGTGAGTTATGAGACTATTCCTACAGTCAGCAAGTCTAGAGTCTTAAATTATTTTCTTCTTTTTTTTAAAACTTATTACCCTTAACTTCTTTTTCACTTATTATTAGTGATATATGTAAGAAATTATACATTATCTTATTATAGTGGGATGCCAGGAATAATTATGCAACACAAAATGAGATTTTTCCTGAACAGTCAGAAGGGGGAAAAAAAGCTGTATTAAAATAAGTTCTTTGAGTTTACATCCTGGCTTTGATTTTTCACACATCCTGGCAGTGTGAAGCCAGGGAAGATTATTACCTTGTTGTGCCTACACCTCGTGGGTGTTAGAGCTCTCATAGCTCATCCTGTTGTTCCTGTACTAATTCCAGCCATTTGATTTGCACTCCTGCATAGCTTTGGCTTGTTTGGCCTGAGTGTACTTTCCTGGAATTATCAGTCATTGTTTTCAGATGTTCTAATGACATTTAATTTCAGACTTTTGAAAAGACTAATTTAGTTTTCCCAAATTGAAAGTGCCACGGTACAATATAATTTTACTGGCTCGCATTTGATACTCTCTCACTCTTTATTTACCCTTTGGAATCTGTGGAAATGCATTTTTAAAGGAGAATTGATTATAACTTTGGTAAATGAATATGATTGCAGAGGCTGTCTGTAATTGGATTTTTACTTAAGAGGAGCTATATTTATGTTGTCTTTCCTTATTGGATGCGACGCTGTGCTGTAATATTTCATTCTCAATACACCTTCTTTTGTTAGGACCATCTCAAATGCTCTTCTAAGTCAGGCCTGAGCACCTGAGAGCCCCTGAGTCAGCCCAGGTTGATGCTGACACTCCTCTTTGGTGAGGATATGATGAAGGATGCCTTCAGCTCCTCTGCAATTTGGCAGCATACAAACATTTGATTCCACCATCTAAAAGTTTATAGAACAAGTGTCTGCTGTTTGCTTTCAATTGAAGAGAAATATAGTTAAAGAATATAGCTTCCATATGCTTCTGTGTGCCATATGCTGAGGTGCTGGGATACAGACATGCTCTTGTGGGTGGAAATACAACGCCAGAAGACGGAGACTGTCACTCTGAATATCCTGTTAGCAGTCCTTGTTCAGTCTCCCAGCAGGACCCTGGGGCAGCACAGGGGAAATTCCCTCCCCAGGCTGTACATTTAACACTTGACTCGTGCCTTGAAGCAAAACAGTTGCATCTGCAGCTGTTCTCATTGCTCACATTAACCACTCAGTTTTGTTGGCACCTTCACAGGTGTATCCACACGCCCTGTTAAACAATTCCAGCCCTTCCCTGGGAAAAGTGGTTTTCTTTTAGCCTTTTAAACCTGCCTGCCTTTCAATTGAACTCATGATCTTGTGTTTATCATTGCAAGAGAAGTTGTGCTTTATTTTTGAGCCAGCAGTTCTTTTCATATCAACGGAACTGCATTAAAATGTCATCCCACAGTCTGGCCCCGAGTGTTTAATTCGAGTTTGGTGGTGTTGACTGGTGGTAATAAAAAAGAATAGCGGGACTTGAAAAGGAAATCCTACATTTCCCCTCTTCATGGGAATCAATATTATAATTTGAGAGCCTTTATCTGGCAGTGTCCTGTTCTTAGCTGTTTTATTCATATGTTTGTGTCAATTTTAAATGCTGCAGAGATGGGAGAAATCACACAATATGTCTGGGAGGGATTTATTACTCTGATTTTTTTCTCAGTGCACAGGGCTGCAAATGGACTGCATTTGCTCTCCAGTGGTATCCCTCTTAAGAAAACAAAACAGATGTTGACATAGCAGAAATGGCTTTGCGGTATGAGTTTATTTAAAACCATTGTGACAGAACTGAGGATTAAGGGGAAATATTTTTTATGCAACATAAACCACATATGAGCCAAACCAATCAGTAGTTTGAAACCACCGAGGATAAATAATTTTACTTTCCTGGAGGTTCACTGAAAACAAATTTCTCTCATTCTCTTTCCAGAAGTGCCTGTATATGAAAGTATTTTTCTCTTAGAAGTTAAAGCTAACTAAATTGGGAAGTAAGTTTGCAGCAGGGAGAAATGAGGGGAATAGTTCTCGACTGAACCATGGAAGGGGTCCATCATCTCTGCTGCTTCCTGCCAGTCCCTCCTCAATCCATTAAAATGCCCTAATGGGCTCTTGGTTTATTATTTAATTTATTTCAGCAGTTCATGCTGCTCACCTCAAGCATGGTTTGCAAGCATGTAGTAGAAACTCAGGCCCATTAAGCTCATGCTTTTGAAGATAATTCAGTTCTGAGTGAAGAAGTCATGCACTGCCATAGTTTTGAAGATGTTTGTGGGCCCTTGTGTGGAAATAAATTGCCTCCTAATATGACTGAGATGCCCCGTGCTGCTTCCGAGGAGGTGTGGGGTGTGTAAGGGTACCAGATACCCGTGGCTGGCATTTTATCATGTTATGTGAACTGAGAAGTGCCTGCTCTCCCAGCTGCAGGGGGGGTCACCACAGAGGTGCCCACAGCTCAGTGATAACACCGATGGCATCGGTAAGAGCAGCAGGCCAGGAGAGTGGGAAGCAAGTGAAGTGTTTGCCACTTAGGCAGTGTTTTAGGCATCAAGGAAGCTTTTTGGATTCCCTGCTGCCTTTTTGCTGACATAGAGGCTTTGTTGCTCTGTTGGGAAAGACTGGGTAGAGTTGCGTGATCTGCACTTGTAAAAATACCTAAAGTAGAGAAGAGAGGCAATTCTGTATTTTCAGCCACCTACCCATCCATCCCGTACCACCTCACCAAGGTCCTCCTTTAGGTCTTATGTCTCTTACTAGACTATCCATTATGTTTTCTTTTCAATTCCTTCTTGTCTCCAAGCTTATACATCTTTAATCCACTCTATTATTTTCTGTTTTCATTCAGCTTTCCTTTACCCATGTTTCCATTGTCACCAGTAACTTTAAGCTCCGTGATCTCTGTCAGATTTGCCCTGATCTCCCATGTCCTTATATCGCCATCCATTTTAGCATCCAGATAGGCTCAGTGAACTCAATGAATTATTTGTGTGCTCGAAACAACTACCAGGGTTTGTTGTGCCATCACAAGTCCTGCTGGGTGGGGTGGGCAGTGTGGGGCGGTGTTCCTGTCCCTGCAGCAGCTGCAGCGATACTGAGAAGATGCTCTGCACACCCCTGGACACGGCTGTGTTGCCAAGTGTGTGGTGTCCTTGCTGAAGGTAATGAGGCTGCCCCGGCCTTGGGCATCAGAGTCTATTAGTTGTTTAACCTTCCTGCAGAGGGCAATTACAGCCCATCCCTGTGCAGAGCCCTGACCTGTGTCCTCAGCCTGCTGTAATTGAGGAGGGAATGGCTCCGAGCCCGACTGCCGGGCTTGGGAGCTGGGGAGGGTCACAGGGCTGAGAGTGAAAGGCAAGGATCAGCAATTTAGAGGTGGTTATTAATATGCTGATTTGCTGTCACTTGAGTCTAAAGAGACTTTTAACAATTGCTTGCCTTTTGCATGCTCTTCAGAATGCTGGGTTTTTTCCACAGAAATCTGATTACATTTTAATAAGATGGTTTTTTATTTCCAGATGGTTGCCAACCCACCCCTTGCTCCCATACAGTACTGTAGTTAAAACCCAAAAATCATGTGTATTCATTGCAGAGTTACACCCCAATAAATCCTTTAACTGTAAGAAAACAGAGTTCTTTTTCCCTTTCTCTTCATGCACTCCTAGTCACATTAAGTGCTGGCAACAAGGGAAAATATATGCAGCCTCAAAAACCTGAATTATTTAGCAGTCATTGTAAAATAATATCACAGGTTGTTAAAGTTAAATAATAAAATCTGGATTAAATAATTTCATCTTCAGTAGTTTTATGTGTGGACTTGCCTGAAATCCCAGAGCCCAACATGACTAAAGGCTTGTGGCCAAATTCAGTTCCTTACTCTGTCCCTGAGTTTATTACTTTAATCAAGTCATGACCTTCCTCTACTTTGTTTAACCTACACTGTAGGGTATAAATAGCCTATAATCTTGGAGATTTTATGAGGACTAATTATTATTAATGAAATGAAAGACTCCATGATGTGCGGGCTATTTTTATTTATTATAATTACTTATTATAAATTCACTGAAACTTTAGCAAGTTTTATCCTAGGCTTCCTGTGACTCAGATTTATACATTAAATACTTTTGTTCTCCATCATGGTTATGCAGTGCCAACACTCACCCTGAAAAATTGATCACTAAATCCTGCAAAGTGCAATGGACAGAGAGTGGGAGAACAGAAGAGGCAGCACAATATTTAGGGAACTCAGTTTGGAGAGGCCAGACCTGGTATTTACACCTCACTACAAGAAGCATTTAGCTGTTGCTTCTGCTGCTCGGTCATTCCCTTCATCTGAAATATGGAAAAGATGACAGTTTTGGAGAAGGAAGCTTTCTTTTATCGTTTTTAATTTTTTTTTCTATTTTGAAGCAGTTTCAGGTCCTTGAGTACCATGTGCATCAGAGCTTGTGAATCCTGGCCTCAGCCAAATCTGTTTTCTTGCACATAAGCACAGTATTATTTGTTTTCTTGCTTGGTCGTACAATGTATCATCGGTTAAACTGTTGCCATAACCCTTAAAATGGCCACCTCCTTGAGAATATTGAATTTATCTCATCATTTAGATAACACACTGCTCAAATAAGGATGTGCCTTTGTGATTTTGTGGAGCTTTGGGCATACCTTTGAGTGACCCATGAATAACAACCTACAAACAAATCAGTTTTATCTCTGTTAATCCAGGAGAGTGAACCTCACACAGGACACAGGGACTGGCTGCATGGGGTGTAACCAATATAGATAAGAATACCGAGATTTCTGTTCCTTTCCTTGCAGCTGTCACGTGCCTGTCGGAGCAGGATGGCATTGCCGAGGTGGGTGAGTGTGTGAGGTGGGCAGGAGCTGTGCCACCCCTTGTCCAGGAGTGCCTCGTTCCCTGCAAGGATGACTGCACCTTCACCCCCTGGTCCAAATTTACAGCGTGCTCCTCTGACTGTGGAACAACAAGAAGCAGGAGACGGTCACTCACAGGTGATACGTTTTATAATGTGTATCTGATGGTGATACTTGTGAATGATGCTCTCAGGTGGTGTTGGACTGGGGGTGGGAAAATCCAGCATAGTTACCATCCTTAGTTGATTTTTGATCTGATACTGATGATCATTGCCTGCCTTATGCACACACATTCCAGTATGAGAATAGTGCAGAAATCTGACTTGTGGGAAGTTTTAGACCTAAACCAAATGACACAGTGACCATGCTCTGTGTGAGTTTATCCGAGCTGTTAATCTGGGAAGTGTGCAGCAAACACCTCTACAGGAGTACTAAGGTGTGTGGTTTGCTCTTGGAGACTATTGAACTCTGGAGGAAGTCAAAAACTGGGAGTTTTGTGCTCAGCAGTATCCTGTAGTTCAACAGGGCAAATTAATACCATGAGTAAAGAAAAAACAGTACCATTGGAGCAGTTTTATTTGATCTTTTCCATGTATTCATTAAACTCACCAGTTCAAACCGTTTCATGGAGTAGTCTCCCATACTTGGTGTTGTGGTTTGTTATTATGTTGTTTGAATGCTGACCAAACTGAAAGGCTTTAAAACTCCTTAACGTTAATAGCGGGGAACTGCTTGTTTTGCTGGGAGTTGTCTTCACCCACATGCATAGTTAAATCAAATAAAAATGAATTATAATGTTCTTAGAAGGTTTACAAGAAATTTGCTGTTATTGTTACCCTCAACACTCACATCTTTTCATGTTTCTCTGTTGTGTTTGAGAGCTGTGGTGTAGCTGGCTTGAGTTTGCTCTGTTAATAGAGGTGAAACTTCAAAGAATTGTACTACGGAGTAGAATGTGAATGCTGCTGCAAGAAAGTCTCCTGGGATAAAGCCTGGGAACTGGGTGGCAGCAAAGTATGGTGGCCACCCCTGCTCCTTTCTCCTAGACTCCCCTTGTCCTTGGCTGCACGTCTGTCTTGTTACTTGGTGTGTTACTGCTAGAGTGTTCCAGGTTTTCAGTACCTAACAATTACAGCATACATATATAATGGCTTCAAGCTGCCATTCTTCAGTGTGGCTCGTTAAAGGATAAAGATTTCTCTTTCACATAAAAACCAGTATTATACAATGCTTTGCTGTTTCTGGCAAAGAACGTATTCTAAAATGTTCTCTATGTCAGTGCCTGTATGTTTATAGGAAGAGAAATCCGTGATTCCTGGCAGAGTAACAGGTGCCTGATCTAATAGAAAATATGTAAGAATTACGTGAATACTTCAAGGTAGTTTTAAATCTGAATTTTCTTTATGACTATCTCTGCAAGTTATAAAACAGTACGATCCTGTCTATTCCCTTACTTTGTTCTCCATCAGACATAGATCCGTTCAAGTACGTGGACCATAAATGGTTTCCAATACTCAGGTTTTGCTGCCTTGTCTCCTCACCTGCCCTGCATTTGTGACCAAACACCACGAGTCTCTCCCCATAGGACCTTGCTGGGTTCCATTTCTCCTGCCAGGATGGACCTTGTGGTCTCAGCCCATGCCCAGCAAAGGTGTCCTGGAAGGGAAGTGGTGAAGATGCAGTGGGTGGGTGTCCTGGCTGGGGACAGCACAACACCCCAGGGAGCAGCAGAGGAGGACAAGATCAGGCATCGGGTTTGGTTTGGCCACGTTTCAAAAAGGGAAATCAATGAGATTGGTCCCGACTTGAATTTGCATAGAAAATTCATGACAATTAGAGGTAGCCAGAAGTCTTGAAAAAGACTCATCTGTAGAAACTCAGTCCAAACATTTAGGGAAAGTGCTATTTTAGGAAGTGTTTTGAGATGTTAGAAGAGTCCTTTATCCATTTGCATTTCCCCTCTCCAGGCGTGCATGAATTGTGCCTCTTGTTCATCACTGTGTATGTCTATGCTCAAGTGAATGCTTTGGCTTCATTAGGAGAGTTCATTAGCAATGTCATTTAGTGGGAATCTGCTAATTGTTTGCTAAGTATTTGCTTGCCCTCCACTCAGTTTTTAATAGTATTATTCATTTTACTTTGTAATTCACCATCGACTCTACATAGAAAATTTGTCATTACTTTAAAAAGTGAAAGACTTTTATTACGGAACATATCAAAATTCAAAGTCGTTATCATGAAAACACAGTTTTTAGGTGAGTCTTCAGTTAATTGATACAGCCAGTTAATTTACTGTGTTACGGATACAAAGCATTTTCTCTATTTTTAATATTTCCTGTAATTTTTATCTGTAGTATGAACTACCTGATAATATTTAATGTATATGACCTTTTTAATGTTCAGAAATATAATTTAAAGAAAGAAATGACTTTTTAATTGAAGGATTTCTGTCCCCAAAAGTTTTGGAGATGTTTTTAGCAGCATTTTTTAAAGCAGCCTGTGAAGATGCTAAAAGTACCACCACCACTAATTCTAGAAATATTTATTTGTGAAGAGTATGGGATCAGTCTCACTTTTGCCCTGAAAGTAGGACTTTAATAGCATCTTCATTAGAGGGAAGATTCCAGCTAAACAGAGGCATATAAAATGATGACAAAGCACAGGCAAATCCCGAATTCCCATGTTTACTTACACGATGCAGAACATACATCTGTACATATAGACTGAGTGTGTGGCCCCTGTCAGCTCATCAAACACGAAATGCTGGAAATGCCACTAGAGAGCTCCCAGTCTATTTAAAGACTTTAAAGACTTCCCTTGAAGTATGAGGAGTTGTACCTGAATTTGCTCATAAATACCTACACAAAATGTAAACATCTCTTTATGTAGAAGATTCTAAAGATGCTGGCACTCTTTGGTTTCCCTGTGTTTAATAACCCTCTGTGCTGGCAAATTTTACATTCCCCAGAACCGTGGCAATACAGTTTTGAAATTGCTGGGCCTTGAAGGACAGTGATATTAAGGGTCTGCAGTCAGTGGCCTTTGCTTTGAAGGCACATGTATGTTTGTTTGTTTCTGTGTGGTGAAATTACTCTTGGTTCCAGAGTAGGAAGAAAGGGCTGTTGGTTTATATAACTTATTTTTTTGTTTTTAGTATCTTGTTTGTGTGCAATATCAAAGAGAAAACATTTCTTCTGGGATCAAAGCTTTAAAAACCTTCTTGCAGAAGTGTTTTTAGCGCGTCCAAGATCCCCGAGGAACATTTTGAGGCTGGGATACAGATGCAGTTTGCTACTGAAGATGAATTCTCCCTTCTGTGCAGATGCCAAAGACATTCCTGAGCTCAGCCAGCATCAGGACCGCTCCACGGTGTGTTGGCTGACCTGTGCCAAGGAAGCATTGATTTTATCTTTAGAGGCTGCACACAGACATTTGTTCCCTTGAGCAGTTGTAGGGATGCAGGGAGCATGAACTCTCTTCTTTGCATTGTTTCCTCTTGTGCTGGGGACCCCTTCTCATGCTTTGAATTCCTGCAGGAGCAGGGCATGGAGAGTGCAGTTGCAGTGAGCTGTACCACAGTCTCATTTGGATGCTGCTGCTTCCTGAAACTATTGAAAGAGCCTTCTTTTAAAACCTGTTGAAGGAATAGAGCAAATGAAAACATAAAATCAAATATAGCCACTGAAATGCTTTCCAGCCCTAATAATTTACTGAGGATTATCTTTTTCTCTTTTCAACAAAGCACAGTTTTTGTGCACGGTGCATCTTTAACTTACTTGTAAAGAAGCCTCGAAGAAGTAGTTCTGGCTAATGTAGAGTCCTCTGAAAGTTGTCCTGGCAACCATTGATTGTGAGCAAATAGAGACAAAACAATCAATTTATTTTTATCAGATAATTAGAGAAAAATGATCCTATATGAAATTGCAGAGCAGTTTCTGGGCAGACCATTCCTAGAGTAAGACTTTGTATATTACTCCTTGATCTACCCATCAAAACACTATTTCCAACTTCTCTGGTTGCCCCTGGAGATAAATACATTGTCCTTGCACACCAGAGCACTGGCAGCAGCTAATAGATGCTTCAGAAACATTCCTGGATATTAACATTCAGATTGTCTTGGTTCTAATGTGTTGAATTCATGCAAGTATAAATAATGTGACGTGTTGTTATCAAGAGCAGCAGATGCAAGGCTAACAAACAGATTTCTGTGGTTGGAACAGGGCGAAGCAGAAAGCGCGACAAATGCCAGAACACAGAAGTTTATCCTCAAGTGGAAACAGAGCCGTGCCCCTGCGAGGTGTTTTCCTCTCAGCCCCATGGAAATTGGTCCGACTGCATTATCAGAGGGGGCCCCTCCGAGCTGGAGCTGGGAATGCCATCCCAGGGAGCCTCCCAGGAGTGCGGCGAGGGCGTGCGGCTGCGAGCCATCGCCTGCTATGATGGCACCGGCAGGCTCGTGGATCCATCTCGCTGTAGCAGCTCAGGTGAGGAGGTCAGAAACAGCCCTGATGCTGAACACTCCCTGGAGCTCATCGCAGGTGGGATGTGCTGGAATAGCTCTCACCAGTTTGCCGTGGGTGTCGGGCACAGTGGTTTGAATATCTTCTTGCTGCTCTTTAATACTGAGGTTTTTCTCGATGTGAGGATCTGCTGATGTTTCTGGAAGGGAAATGAAGTACAAGAGGGCTGGAGTTGGCGGTGCTGTCAGAATACCAGAGGCATTTTTTTTATTTCTCTGAAAATCCCATAAAATATAAGCTTAGGAGAAGGTATATGTGAATCAGCATTTTGTTTGAAGGCAGCTCCTGCTCCAGCTTTTACATGTTTAGAAGTTTTTATTCCCTTTCGCCAAATTTGGAGGTTTGTATGGTTGTTTTCAATGACGAAGTTAGGAATTTTCTTGAGGTAATTAATTACAAAATCCCTGTGATGTCACCTGCTGTCCCTCATGCCAAACACACATGGCAGCTCATGGTCTCCTCCTTGCAATTATGTGCCAGTCTTAAGCTCAAATTGATACACAACTTGTATTCCTGTCACTGCTTGCTGGGGTTCTGTGCACCTGTATTCATGTGTAATCAAGTAGCCTATATCAGACAGAAGGCAGGCAATGTTAAAAGCAGAGTGAGCAGGAAATGTCATTCCATTTGGATATTTTCTCTCATTTTCCTTGATTTGCAGTTCGTTGCAGTCATAGAATGGTTTGGCTTGAAAGGGAACTTAAAGACCATCTTGTTCCACCCCCTGCCATGGGCAGGAACACCTTCCCCTATCCCAGGTTGCTCCAAGCCCCATCCAGCCTGGCCTTGGACACTTCCAGGGATGGGGCAGCCACAGCCTCTCTGGCCAATCTGTGCCAGGGCCTGCCCACCATCACAGGAAAGAATTTCTTCTTAATATCTATTCTAACCTTGCCCTGTGTCGTTTTGAAGCTGCTCCCCTTTGTCCTATCACAGAAATAAGCCTTTACCTTAGGAGGAAATTCTATACCTGTGCTGCCCCCCAACCACTACTGTTCTCTGACTTAGAGTCAAAAGGCACCACACAGTGGGATTTAGTAGGTTGTAGGTTGAAAGGGGTTGTAGTAGGATGGAAGGCTGCTGTGGGATGGGAGAGGGAGAAATGATGTCTCAGGATGAGATTAAGTAATAGAGTCTGAACCATGAATGTCCCCGAATGCGTAAAACAGCAGAGAGAGCAGTGGGGCTGCTCTGTGGAAGGTCTTCAGCAGCCTGAGCCACAGATAATAATAGGAAAAACCTCCACCCTAATGAAGTGCTTGGGTCCTGGAGTGAATTCCTCTCGCAGCTGTTGATGGCAGTTCCAGCTGGCTGCACGGGTTCATAAAGCAGCTTTCCCTGGTTTGTGTTTCAACAATGTGCTTTTGTACCAATTGATTGTGCCTCTGTGGCCCATGAAGGAGCAATGCTGTACCTTTCCCCCACGTTACCTTTTCTTCTGCAAAAAGATTGCTGCTGGGTTCTGAAAGGTGGGTTTGCCTGTGGCATGACTTGCTCTTTTGAGAAACTCAGGGGTTTTATCACTACTAAAAAGGGGAGGTTGTCTGTGCGTGGGGCTTTTCCGAATAACCTTGAAGCCTGTTTTCTGTCAGTGATATTTATGTGGCATTTTTAATGGTCTGGCTTCATTTAGGGAGGTAGTAGGGAGTGGTAGCTCCAGAGGATTATTGTTGGCTTCCTTGTCTTCAGCTTTTTATGTGAGCAGAACCGATTGCAACCCCAGCCTGGCACAGGGCCCATGTCAAAGGACAAAGGGGTGGTCAGTGCTCTACAGCAAAGCCTTCCCACATGCCCTTCCTCCTGCACCTCATTTCCACAGTGCTCTGAAGACCCTTAGGTTTGGAAGTGGGATGTAGAGGTGGGATGAGATCTTTTTACCCTCTTGATACCCTGCTAAGGGTGAACTATTAATCTCCAGCCAACCCTTGTTTAACACCCAGGATGTACAGCCTGCCTGGCATTGCACACCTCCTGTTCCCTGCAGCAGCATTGCCTGGTCTCTGGAGGACATGGACAGTCCAGTGACTTTGATGCAAAGTGCCTAAAAAGGAGCAGAAAGCTCTGTAGGCTCCAGTTCCATCACTTGGGACCTGCCTTCTAACCAGAGCAGTTACATGAAGATATATCTGATATTTATGGTGTCTAGAGCTGCGAACTTTCAAAATGCACTTCTGAGCACATTATTGAATTAGTGATAGAAACAAATCATTATCCAATTAATAATTAGCAGAGTGCTTTTCAACCATAATAGAGAAGAGCAATTTACAGAAGCCTGCAGATTTGCTAAGCCCTGAGAAATTATTCATGACTGGTTTTTTTAAGCAGCTCAATTTGTTTTGTTCACAATTAGTATTTAGTGACCTTTTAACATTTGCTAGCTGACCATGTTTACAGCTAATTAAGCCATTGCCTTATATAATGACTGCCAATCACTGTGATATCTGGGCATTGTTCTTGCTTTATGAAATGGAGAGGTAAGCATGTTCCTCTTTTATGTCCTTCAGGTCTTCTGTCTTCTCGTTGTTTCCTGCTCTTTCCCCCTTGCAGGACAGAGCTTTTCCTTCCTTTCTCTTGAACCAGGACAGAAGTGAAAGTTTTAACACTTAGACCTCAGCTCTTTGCTGGGTCCTTTTAAAGGACTAAGAACTTCTACAAAACGTAGAAAAAGAGATAAAGGGATGCAAATTGTGCCTCAAGAGTAGATTTAAGCTTGCCCCAGACTTGATAATATCCTGAGTCCATGGTATAGGACAAAAAGGTGGTATTGAACAGAACAGGTCAGTCTGTGGCTTTTTTAGAGAGCAAATTCTGGGCTTCTGCCTTCTCTCTGCAGTGATTTTCCCTTTCCCTGACTGCAGCCTGCTTGTTGAACTTCCACTTCAGTGGGGGTCAGTTCACTCGTGTCAGTGTGACCTATTATGAGAGTGTATCCAAGCTGCCAAGTGAGTGCACTGTGAGTTTGAGTCTGATGATGAATCACTACTCAGAGGGGTTTGGGGTCTGAGGCCCTGATCTTACTCTGACTTCTGTGTGTGACTCTGCATTTGCAACTTGAGGGGGCAAAAAAGAGCCCTAACCAAAAACTGAGTTAAAGCCCTTTCTTCTGTGTTTGCCAGCAGTTTAGACTCCCAACTGTCCTAAGCCTGTTATCTGCAAGTATATTAACCCTTTCAGCATGCCTTCTCAGCAGGAAATGGATTTTCTCCACATTGATATAGTTACCACATGCAGAGTATGCCAAGGTCAAAGAATAGAGAAGACAGAATGTGCTTTCTACTTGCCTGGTGTCTCCAGTTTCTTCTGCCAGGACCTGAAACTGGGGCAGGAGGGACCTCTGCCCTGACCAGCACAGCTGAGCCGGCCTTGTGCCATTTTTGGGTCAAGTCTATTGGGCACACAGGTCATGCCTTGACACATTTACTGTCCTGACTGCTATTTAATCTTGTATTAGCTTGTGATCATTTGATATGACAAAAATACAAATCACAGACTCTTCTGAATTTTATTCCTTTCTATACCAAATCTTTTCTCCAATATCTAGAAAAAAATACACTTCTTTTTTTCGTGCCTGGCTTTTGTGATTAGACTGCTGCTTTATTTTGGTGGTGTCATCATTTTCCTGGATCACCCATTCAATAAGCTCAAGAGATGAGTGACCTGCACTTTCCAACTGAGCTAGTTATTTCTTCTGGATTTGGTTCACGCTTTTTTTTCTCTTCCTTTCGTTTGGAAATGCACTTATGAAATCATGGGTAGAGGTAACTATCTCTAAATACATTACGAAATTATAATTATAGTTTGCCGCAGTTTCCCTTCCTAACAGAAGGCTGGTCTATATTATGTTCAGCTCCACTGCTAATCCAAAGGATTTCCATGTTCTAACTCGTGTCTGGAGCATCCTCTTTGGACTGGAGATTGTCCCTTTAATTGTAGCTCATCCGCTTCTCAATCTGTCATCTGCGTTGCCTGTACTATTTTTGAATTTCCATCTCCTTTGTTTTGAAAGATTTCATGTCGTCCCTTTGCTCCTCTCTCTTGTATTCTCTGCCAACAGGGTGTTTTTAATCTTAGAGGAACATAGGGTGCCTCATCTGTTCCAAATCAAAGGCTGGAGATTTCTGTGCTCTTGCATGGAGGTTCTGCTTTTGATCCGACGGGCAGTTTGTGGAAAGCAGGAATTTATGAAGAGTGCTTATACTATTCAAATTCTGCTGTGCTCGCGACAACAGGAGCCTGGAGAAAAGGCACAACAGACAAATAGATCCTGGCTGTAAATCACAGAGTGGTTAGCTTCAACCTGCAGTCACCTTAAAAAGCTTTAATTATCTCTAAATTTATGAAGGGCACGGCAGGGTTGCTCATATACCTCCTAATTCTCAGCAGTGCAGTTTTCTTGTACGTGTTCCAGTTGCTCGTGGACAAACCAAAGAGGATGGGGTTGCTCAGAGGGTTCCTTGGCATGTGCAGGGGTGTCACCCTGTTCCTCCCAGGCAGGTTGATGTGACAGTGCAACTCGGAAGTGCTGCTGGCAAGGGCACTCCTTGAAAATACTGGCTTTAACCTCAGTGGAGTAGGATTAGCAAAGAGATGCACCAGGAAGAGTTAAAAACCTTGGTGATGAGAAAACTCCCTGGGTTTTGTGGTCCCTGCAGGAACATCAGGGCAGTGTGTGCCAGCACTGACAGAGCTGCCTGTCCTGGTCACCGTGTCCCCACTGCTGGGAGATTTGGGACAGTATGCCAAGGTCATGGGTCAGGAATATCAGCTCCTGCTGCTGCAAACCAGGCAGTAGCAAGTCTCATGAAGTTTGATTTCTGTGAGATGTCATCTCAGAGTAACGATCTGTCCCTGCCTGGGGTGTTCTCTGGGGTTTGTGCTCCTGTATGTGGGAATTGTGGCCACCTGCGTGACAGACACTGCCTGACCTACGTGTGGGCTGGCACAGGGACCTGCTCTGAAACCCTGCGGGGGGTCAGTCCCAGCATTTTCACTTTAGGAGAAAAGTACCTGGTTCAGGGTACTTTTTAATCCCTAGATTCTAATAATCATTCTGCAAATTTATATTTGTGAAACTCAAAAAACTGTAAGAAGAGCTTAGTAAGTTGAAGAAATGCAGGCCAAGCCTACCCTGGCCTGATAGCAAACCTACTGCTTCTACAAGGTGATAATTCTAGGGAAAGAAAAGGTTGAAAATGCAGCATTGAATTGATGTCTGGTTTCTTTTGAAAGTGTATAATTTCGGGTAATTACTGTGCTACACATTTTCCCGTGTCTAGTAAATTTTATTTCAAAGAATGAAATTGGTGCAGAAATCCCTGATTTTGTTTTGAAAGTCTTCAGAAATAGGAACTTTTGTGAACAGAAGTTTCTTTCCCTGCATTTTTTGAAAATATTCCAAGGTATTTAATGTCTTTCTTAGTCTGAATGAAATTTTATATTGAGATTTAATTTTTTAGTACAGTCCCTTAATTTCAGCATGACTGTATTTTATTAATGCCTTTATTATTACTAGGACAAAGCTGCTCGATGAAGACGTTTCAGCTAAAAATTCACCTTGTGTTCTCCCCATCCCATCCTCTGTCATGGGAATGAAGGGTGGATCACAGGTGGCTGAAAGGTGTTGCCAGCTGCAGACAGGATTGTCCTTCCTACCCTTGAGCCCCAACTTCAGAACTCTTCAAAGCCACTGCCACCTTTGACTGGGTTTCTGCTCTCTCACAGCTAAATAGCTGCTTAATTTAGCCCTGAAATCCTGGCTGGATTCTCCCCTGGACTCTCTACAACATTTCTACACGTCTCTTTGGGTGTGTGGTGACACTTCTAATTACAGCTGTGGCTGCCAGGGGAGCTGTAAGCACAGACACAGAGCCCAGGAAGGACCTGCCCTCCATTTCTTGTTTGACTACAGGATTTTTGCATATTGCTCTCATAACAGTGCTCAAAGAATATTGATTTATTCCCTATCTTTTCCTTTCTTCTTTTTCCCCCAAAATCTGTTCACCATGAGAAAATTCGGCCATGTTTCTTCCTTTATGGATGTTAAAAGACTTATCAAATGAAATTGGATCACAAGACAACTGTTCAGACATTGAGTTCTCTGTTTTCCTGGCAGCAGAATCAAAGATAAACAGCCATCAAAAAAGTTATTTCTGAATGGGTCAAACTGGCTATCAAAGAAGCTTATTTAAAGCAAGGTAAGACTTCCCCTGAGGCATTAGTACGTAGAAATGCACATTCTTCTAGGTCTTTATCTTCTTACAGAAAGGAAACATGCATCTTACAAGGAAACATTTAGAGAATTGGCTATTTGAGCAGCATCCTCTCTAAGTGCTGCATTTAGTCATAGTGATGTCTGCTGTTACTCTTTGGCTTTAAATACAAATCTTTATTGCTTATCTTTTGGCCCAAATTTCTTTTATGCTTTTTGCCGCGTTCCACAAAATGACCCCTTTGAAGAGGCAGCAGCACCAGCCTATGTGGGAGAAGGGCTTTTTACTGACCTCAAACAGAGTTTCTCATGTTTGACACTCTCCTTGAGCCTCCTCTTGCCAGACCATCTCTGCCCACCCTTGCTCACGTTCATCCCCTTTGGCTTCTGTTATTAGGCTCAGTTTTTGGCAGATTGATTACAGCTCTTCCATGAGAGTGGGGAATGTTTCCTAGTGTAGACATTTTAACTCAGTGTAGAAATAGTCTTTGGGAGGTTTAGGAGAGCCGTGATAGCAAGTTAATGCACCGGGTGCTCTCCTGCCCTGCTTCCTGCAGTGGGCTATGGAAAGGGAATCTCTTTGAAATGTGGCCCATCTCTCCTGCCTTAATAACACATTTGTCACAAATACAGCCTGTTACAAAGCAAGGCTCTAATAAAATGTTACCATACAGAGATAGGCTTAGAATTAACATTTTTCTCTCCCTGTATGTCATTCCATTTAATACTGGAAGTATGAAGAAATAACCTTTTAGCCTAATCCCTTTCATGAATTATGTACTCCAGCCCTAAGGCATCTACACTTCTACTGCTCATGGAGAGCTTCATGATCCCTTTGGGATGTGTGTAGCTATACTGGGATGTGACATGTACTGGTGGCAACCCACCGGATTCCTGCTGTGTCTTACATGGAGTTTTTGCAATGTTTTTTAACCTGTTTGAAGGACTTTGAGGCAAGTAAATGGATGATAAATAATTTTTAAGGGGAAAGTGGCAGTTCTGTATCTTTACCAGTGGTTGGGAGCCCTGTGGCAGCTGGGTAGAGTTGTAGGTGTTGTGGTGCAGTTCAGTGGGCATTTTATGTCTTGACATATTCTGAAGCTTTTCAGAAGCAACTCTGTGTGTTTCTAATTCTGTGGGACGAGAATCCTACAGAAACAAGAATTCCAGTTTCTGCACCCAGACAGTGCCTGTGTGCCTGAATAAAATGAGCAGTGATGAGTTAGTGGGAGCACTTTATACAGAAATAGAGTTAGCCTGGCAGGGGCAGATGGGCACGTAGTGGACTGCTGATGTAGTCTGCTTGATCACAAAGCTTGGGAGAGCAACTGAGAAACACAGCAACTAGTGAATTTAGAAAATTGGAGGAAATGAGCCTGAACTAGGAAATATGAATGAAATTAAACTTCAGCTCAGTCTGCTCTAAGGATTATCCTGATGATTTGAAGAGTAACTGAGCATTTTTCCTACCTCAGTCTATGCTGAGTCTGAGATATGCTTTGATAGCTCTCTGTCCTCCAAGGTTTACAAATGAGGATGGTGTAAATTAAATTACTGAGAGCCTGGTTTGCAAGTCTTCTAATATGCCTCACTACAGGCAGAGATTCCGAGAGTGAAATCTTGGATCTCATTTGTGTTTAGTAACACGAAGGAGTGACCATTAAAAATGGCATTGTTTAACAAGATTGCATTGCTTTCTGATTCTGAATTCACTGAAGTCCTCCAGCACCGGAGATTGAACTACACAGCCAGAGAGCTCAAAGTCACACTGCAAAATTGAAACAAAAGTCTATCAGGAATTCAGTACATCAATACTCTGTGCTGGGGCCTGCTAACGTCACAAAAATGTCCTGTTTCCCTCTCAAGGTTTTCCATCATCTAAATGAGTCGCTGCTCTCCTCGTGCCAGAGCTGTGGAAAACCAGTACTGTTCCCTTCCTTAAAATCCTGTCTCCATGAGATGTTTTTTTAGTACAGCTTTATTTAAGAAGGTCAGATGCCTTTGCATCCCTCCTTCTGCAGCAAGGTGACCTCTAATAGGAGGAGTGAGACTCCTTATGTGAGCAGGTGGGACCTGGTGTTTGGGAAAGCGCTCACACATCTCCCTAATGCTGGTAATGGGTAGTGGCATCCTTAAAACAGCACCAGCATAATTGAGGTGTGCAGTTGGGCTTCTCATTCAGTGTCAATGAGAGAAGGAATCGAGGCAGTGTATTGATTTAGGTGTATTGATTTTGGGGGTCACTGTGTCATTCACCCCCCGTGACACTGGGAGGGGGCTGTGGAGGTCACTGCAGGCTCAGAACCTCCCTCTGCCTTTTCAGTGACTCTGCAGTGAACAGAGGCCCTTGCACTTGGTAAAACCTCTCCAGTCTGTAATTAAAAAAATTAGGAATGCACATTTGAAGAAAAAAAAAAAGAAAAGTTTCTTTTTCATGTTGTTATGAGCCTTCTTTATAATATTAATTGCACATAGGTCTAATTAGTGTTCCTGTCTTCTGCACTGTCATCTGGTAGTTTATTTTGTCTGAAATAAGAGCAGTTTTGTAATGCACAGTACGTGCTAATTACCAGCATACAGGGGATGCATCAGTGGTTCCCCTTCTCTCCAGTGGAAGCCGTCACATCGTTGTCCGAGGCAAGTTGTCTAAATGAGGCTTGTCTGTGTCTTGGGGTCCCAGCTTGGCAGCCGAAATGAGGTGGCATATTGTGTTGGCAGGGCCTGATGGTGTGACTTTAGAAACTGGCAGAAAGATGCTCTCCATGGAGGGCCCCAAACTCTGAAATCAAGTTTCTTAGTGTGCTCCAGCAGAGCCTGAAACCATTGACCTTCAGGTCGTACAAGATTTGCTGAGGGGGGTAGATATTTTTGGTGGCATTTGGCAGCAGCTTTCTCCCAGTGGTGGACCCTTGGCTCTGGAAGATGCTTCCTGCCTGGTCCAAATTGCCCAGGTCTATATTGATCTTCAGAGCACTCTGCAGTGCACATCTATTTTCAGAGCTGTTGTGCAATCTGGCCTCAGAGAGAAGTCAGGTGTAGGAGAAAGGGGGAATTTGATGGTCTGTGGACAGTTTAATTGTCTCTGTGATGTACTGCAGAGGTGTGTTCAGCCTTTAAAAAAGGTCTTGTTTTCTTATATAAATCTCATCATCATAATAAAGAATAATCACAGTCTCAGGTTTATTTTAAAAACCTGTTTTTACTATGGACAGAGTGGCCTGAAAAAAAGAAATACATGCTAAACAATCCATAATAAAGTACAGTGGGTTGAGTTTCTTTCCTGATAGACAGAGAATGACAAAAAAAAAAAAAACGGCAACTCAGTTTTGTTTGGACAAAGCAGATGATTTTCCTGGTGGCAGAATGATGAGCAAAGTATATAGAAAAACACAGTTGAGCTACTCCCCTAACTGCTATTGATCCCAGTGGATGATTTTTTATTTGAGTAAGGACTTTGTTAAGACATCAGGGCTCCCAAGCAGCCCTTTGCTGTGGGGACGCAGCCCTGGCAGAAGGGAGAATCATTCCCACAGTTGGTTTTGGAGCCTGGACAGATTTGTGCCGTGGATTTCTGCCCTTCTGCATCGAAAGCTCCCTATGAGATGAATGTACACTGTGAAGTCCTATTTATTTGCTCTGTTTGTTTGCACTCAGAAGGCAGCAGACAAGCCTCCTTCTCCGGAAGAGTTCTCAGCTTGTTCTGCAATCTGTTACAAGGAATGTGCTAATTAATGGAGATTTCCTTATTGAGTTAAAAGGTTAAATATATCAGCTACCATTGTTTGGATGGAACTCAAAGCGTAAGCTTGCAAGTTCTTTAAGGAAGAAAACTGTAATACAAAAATCAAAAGAAATTACGAATCATAGTGCAAAGTCAGCATCAACCCAACTGCCTCGTTGGGATTTATAGAGACTGTGAAATTGAGCAATAAAACCAACCTTTGGATGAATTTCAATAACAATAATGTTGAGTTAAACTTACCAGCCTTTTTTACAAGTCCTCTCTGGTCTATTTAGAATCTCTAATCAGTCTGCTACAAGATAACATGAGCATGTGCCTCTTTGTTGAGCAAGTGGGAATAAATTAGCTAAGGGTCCATTATTTAAGCTTTGCAAAACATTTGATGTGAAAGTTATTTTTGCTGGATTTTTTGGCTGTGCCTTCACTGAATGTATTCATTAGATTATCTCTTAAATTTCTCAGCAAACTAATATTGCATAAAATCTCTCAAATCCTTGCACGCCATAAAAAAAAAGGGAAGATTAAACATTTGTTCTGTGACAAGATTACATCCTTTTCAGCTGCAACTCAAGTTGTTAGCAAATTTAACGCTCACAGACTTACTCTGCTTAGTTCCCTCCAGTTAATAATTTTCTCCCTTGGAGCAGGCCTTGGGTTTTGAACCAAGATTATTCCCTAGGGCGAGGTGCTCCCCTCGTATCTCACAAGGTGCTGGAGCCCTCAGTCATGCTGGTGGCCATGGCCAGTGGCTGCCTTATTCATGGCACACTGGGAAAGCCCCAGCCACAGAGCTCTGATCAGCTGGTGGGGTTAAGTCTGGTAACTGCAGTCTGTGCTCCATGCTGAGTTTTCATGTGAGTTAAAACCAGAGCTTTGCTTTGCTTTGCTTTGCAGGAGATCCCAAAGCTTCAGCTGAGCAGAATGTGGCCCACTGAGTGCTGTGGTCCACCAGGTCTCCCTTATACAGCCTTTAGCTCTTAGTTTTTTAGCACTGCATGGATTTACTGGTGTTATTCTGTGACTGTGACTACTTCACAGTCAGTAACCAAATTAATGTAAATATTAATTGCAAAATGAATCAATTTTTCCCCCCCTCTACCTTTGGTGTGTGTAATTAGAAACATTTCTCTTGTGTCACTGTCCACTCTGCTGCTCTCTTGTTTGTTAAAGGGTGATCTCTGCTGTCCCACAGACTCCAGGGGAAATTAGCAGTGTTATTACCAGTGGCAGCTGCCGTGATGCACAGAATTGTCCCTCCTCACAGTAATGACCTTGAGTTTTATGAAGCACCTCAAGGTTTACTAACAAGGGTAGAACCGCTAGAAGTTTGTTAATTGAAACCATGAAATATGTTAGAGAGGATACAAATGAGTTTAAAGCCAATTCAATTAGAGGTGCATCTGTTTCCAAAGCTGCTGGAGAAATGTTGTTTATTTTCACATCACTTTTAAGTCGATCTCTTGCAATGCTGGTGGCACTGTTGTTTAACTCTGTGTGCAGACCTTACACCCCCAGCAGATTTATCTTTTAGAAGTGCAACAATCAGGTGGATGCCACTGGCTTACTTTAGCTTGTAAACCTACTAATCCCCTGCTTCTCCCACCACTACCCATTTGTGCCTATAGAGGGGACATGAAAGGACACTGCAGCCCCTCTCTGGATGTGCTGGTGTGATACACCAATGTCTTGTGTATGTGGGAGCAAAACTGTGCTCCTGCAAACCTCCCTCCTCAGTGCTGCAGTGCCATCCACAGCCTCTTCATCCTTCTGCATCACTGACGCCTCCCAGCCCGTCCTCCTGCTGCCTCTTCTTGCCTTATCTCTGCTGGGTTCCATGGCAAAAATGACACAACAGGTTTTACTCCATGTGTTAGTGCCTTAACCTCTGACACTGGAGGTGCCTAGGGAAGCTGTGGCTGCCCCATCCCTGGAAGTGTCCAAGGCCAGGTTGGACGGGGCTTGGAGCAATCTGGTCTTAATGGAAGGTGTCCCTGCCCATGGCAGGGTTTGGAATGAGATGGACTTTAGGCTCCCTTCCAACCCAAACCATTCTGGGATTCTGTGATTCTATGACTCCTGGTGGACCATCATCCTCATTTTGTTCTTTGTGGCTCTGGGCTGCCCAGGAGAAAGGACATGAGTAATGATTGCTACGTCCTGTGCTCGAGCCTTCCCAGTCCATCCCGTGTAACCTGTGGGTGCTTTGTTTGTTACAGACACTTTAGAGAAGAGACTCCATTTGTGGCTTGTTGAGCAACAAGCACGTTGTTCTTAATGAATAAATCATAGTAAAATGAGCTGTGCAGCCTGGGTAAACGCATTTGTTCATCCCATTACGTTGACGGTGTCTCAGTAGAAAAACAATAGCACCTATATATAGAAAAGGCTTATTTGATCATCCAGATCAATTTTTTCTGCCAATTCCCAGTGGTAAGTTTCCAAGTGCCTACTTAAATATGCTGGTGTTCCTGTCACTACCTCCTGTGACATCTGTGTGTGCAGCTCCAGCTCTGTGGTGTTCAGGAGCCTGCTGTTGGTTCAGGTGGGACAGAGGCTCTCATCTGCTCTGTCTTAATTCAATGAGCTTTATTTTAACAGTGTGTGAGATTTTGATGAGTAATAATAAAAAGAAGAGTTTAAAGTAAGCATCAAGAAATAATCTAAGAACGCATGGAAAGCAGGCTGAGCAGGGCTGTGGAGAAGAGAACATATTTTTCTGCAGTACATTTTGGAAGCTTAACAAGTTTTTGGTAACAGGTTCTGCAGAGGAGAGAAAAATGGGGGATGTGATAGATGAGTGAGAAGTTTGAGGATGACACTGACAAAACCAGCTGTGTAAACTCAGCCTTGAGTTAGTCTCCCCAAGCTGAACAACAGTAGCTCAGAAATGTGCTTACGCTCCTGATTCGTATTCTGTTATGGTAAGAATGCTTCTCTGGATAATAGCCTGAACGCAGAATTCTTTATTAATGGATTGCTTTAATAGCCTGTCTCCCCTGGGTTTTTTGGTTTGTTTCATATTGTGCACCATGCCAATCCTACGAGCTTTCTAGTGTGCCAAAACTGGGATTATTGTGGGTCTTTTCAGCCCCCTGACAATGGCAAGTCATTGCTTGGCTCCTTCAGAGAAAAACAAATATGCTGCTCTTACAGGCAATGGATGAGCCGAGTACAAGTTATTTACTAGTGCCATAAAAAGATAGTCATAAAGGCATTCTCTGTCTGAGCAGAGGTACATCACAGGAACGTTTTTGGAGGAAAATTTTGGTTTAATGAAATCTCTGCTCTCTGAGTATCTCAGCCCAGAATTAACCTCAAGTGATTGATTGAAGAGTAATGTGAGAAGAGCCTGAAGGAAAGTTATGATACTATTTTGATTCTGTAGCTTTGTTCAATATGGAGAATTGGCTTCCTCTGGGCTGTATGGGAATTTAATGCTCTATTAGCCGGCCATTATTTGTTTATACTTAATGTAGTTTAGAAACATGGGTGAGGAAACTCAAAAAGGAGTGAGGTGACCTCTGAGAAACAGGATGTCTAGAAATTCTCGTTTGCTGAGGGATAACTCCAAGCACTTCCTGGGGCTGGAATACAGTAGGTGTCTTTAATTTCCATAAAGTCATAGAATAGTTTGTGTTGGGAGGGACCTTTTAAAGGTCATCATGTCCAGCCTCCTGCAATGAGCCAGACTAAGTTGCTCCAAGATCCACCGAACCTGGCCTTGACTGTTTCCAGAAGTGGGGCATCCACAACTTCTCTGGGCAGCCTCTGCCAGTGTTTTACCCACCCCTGTTGTAAAAAACTTCTTTCGTATGTCTAAGAAAGATGGTTTATTACAACATTTTCATAGTCTTCCTTTTATTATTCCTCTTTTTTGCCTAATATATATTTTTTTATTATAGAGTTGGATGTTGAACTGCCAAAAGGCTTAGCCATTTTGCCTTCTCTGATAAGTTGATAACCCCTCTGACTAATCCTACTTTGGAACAAGGCACTTTCTTTGTTTCTGTTGAGAGTTAATTACCCAGGCTGTCACACAGCCCAGGGAAAAATGATATTTCATATGCTGGTGGAACAGAACTCTTTGGAGAACTGCCTAAGAAATGCTTCTCATAAATCTATCATGAGGAGATTTCTTTTACTTATCATAATATATTATGAATTACTCTGAGTGGCAACCTAAGCAGATGGAATAGAATATTGGTGGGATATTTGGGAGTTTTGTTTAGGGGGAAAAAAGTGAGTCTATTTTGGAAATATTTGTATATATGTGTGCATGGGTGTCACCTCACCGAGGTGAGCACACAAGGCTTGCAAGGTTGGAATATCTCAAACACGTGAACATCCCTGCAACAGAGTCGGTTGGAAATAATTAAGAGACCCAATTCCGGTGGCTTTGGAGCTGCAAATGAAAAGGCACCGCAGCACGCAGAGATCAGAGGTAGCAAAGGAAAGCAGAGCACGCTGTGTGGGAACAGGTCTGCAGCTTTGGGGAAGAGTTACAGCGTGAGTTACGGGGGGAGTGATTGCAGCTGTCAGGCTGCGGGGCGGCCACCGTAAAGAAAGAGGGAGCAGCACCATCACGGAACATCACGAGAGGAGAGATGGAGCATCACTGAGCTTGATGAGGCAACTGCTGCTGCTGCTGCGAGTGTTTTTTAAGGCACTGTTTACAAAAGCAACATCAGTATTTCTTGCACTTCTAGAAGGGAGATGTCTTCTGGGGGATGGATGCCTAAATAAGCCTGAAACCTTTCTTGGTACTGCCTTCAGTGTCAAGAGCAGGAGTAAGGCAGTGTAGCGTTGCTGTGGGTTGGTACTCTGGCTGTAATGCTCTGCTTTGGTGGGCACAGCAGTTCAGGTATAGGTCAGCCAGTAAATCCAGCTCTGAACCAGAATAATTTGGGGCCTCAGCATTGGTGTTTTATGGTTGTTAGGGGCTGTTGTCTGAGGGTTTTGGACAGCAGCTGCTGCTGGGTTGGGTTTTGTTGTTTGGGTGTTTTTTCCTTCCCTGATGCAGCGACTGTCACCTGGATAGAGTGGGGAAACCCTTCCTAAAAGAGTCATGAGATGAGCTACTGTGGTATTCTGTAGGTAAGGAATAGAGAGGGAGAGTTCGTGTGATGAAAACCAAAGAGAAGGAAAGGGCATCAAAATGAGAAACATCAGAAATGTGGTAGGGATGAAATTCCATTATTTCCATGACCATCATTGCCACAGCTGTCAGAGGGATGAAGCTGCCTCTAATAAAGGCTGATCTGAGCAGCCACTGCCTTTCATGGTCTAACATGAAATCTCTTTTTTGTTTAAATTAAAATAATACATACGGACATGACAAGCAGATAATAGGAACTGGAGGAGAACGAATGCAGCATGGTAAGCAGGAAGGTGCAGGAATTATTCCACACTGCCAACCCAAGACTGGTGCTAATAATTCCCTGGAGATCTCCAGGGTTTGGCCACCCTCCACTGCCTTTCTGCACACCAAGAGCTCCATGACCAGGCTGGCCACTACAAATTCTGTCTTCCCATATGCCAGCTCCTAAAACAGCTGTGGGGTTATGCCTTTTTGGAGGAATCTGTTGGGTTTTAATTCACAAGGTGTTGGTACTGCAGGTGACTGGTATCGTGATTTTTAGAGCTGATGATCTTGTGAGGACTTTTATGTCAAACCAGGTTAAGGTGAAAGCAAAGCTTTAAAATGCTGTTTATGAAACCCACAATAAGCAAAGCAGTTGGAAAGATATATAAAGAGAACTACTAGTAAGATGTTGGAAGCAGGTTTCATCTGCTTATCCCAAGAACAGATTCCACACTGCTCCAGCTGGCAGGCAGATCCCTCACACATCTTGTGGGAGCAGCCAAGAGAAGAGCTCTGTTGCCTCCACCATCCTCTGGTTCCCTCTGCTGGGAAAAGAGCCTTTCACTCCTGCCTGTGCCAGCTGTGGAGGTGACTAGTGTAATGCTAAAGGAGTGTGGGACTGGGCTGTGTGCTTAGTTCTCCAGAATTTATTCTGCCCATAGTCTCACAGGGAGTGTAATCACCACGTGTTGGTGACTACCAGCTTCACAACAGGTTCTTTTGCCTTGTGTCCTTTACGCCAGTCAGCTTTAGCCCTGCCTTCATTGGATTAAACCAAGCATAAGTTAATTTTAGTCACAGTTGTTCTTCACAAATGATACGTGTTGGGACAGTGTCCCCAGTGTGGCAAACACCTTCTCCATCAGAAGTTCTCACTTTGTGTTGATTGCACAGATCACAGCAGAGGGTTGGATGGAGCTCAGTGGTGGCTGTGGTTAAAACCTTTCTTCCATTTTTGGTTTAGGTTACATTGAAGAGCCTTGCACGGTCCCGTGCCCCTTCGATTGCAAATTAAGCAACTGGTCCAGTTGGTCTCCCTGCAGCTCCTCCTGCGGACCAGGGGTCAAAGTGCGGTCCAAGTGGCTCAAGGAGAAGCCGTACAATGGAGGTCGCCCCTGCCCAAAGCTGGATCTCAAGAATCAGGTGAGTGGGGGTGAACTAGCCAACAGAAGTCTGTCTGTGCTTGCTGTATATGGAATTGTGATCCAAAGGTGCTGTGCTGCTGAGGGAATTAAAACCAGGAGTTGTCTCTGGGAGCATTTTGTAGGCAATCCTCAAACTTCTTAAGGATTGAGGGAGAGATGCTCAGGATTTGACCTGAAACACTGTATTTCTTCCATGAAAAAATTGTTATCTCCCGGAGCACAGGAAGCCCTGGATTAATAATCCCACCTGGATAGTGTTTAGACATGAGAGAGTTCAGATGTCATGGCTATTTTAAAACTTTTTCATTCTTTCTTTGACTATGGTTGCTGTAGAAACATTTGTTAAATACATATTGCTATTTTTGGGAAGATTTCCCTTCAACACAGCACCAGTTCCCTTGAACATTAATCTCTGTTTATTCAATATTGAAGTATCCCATCAGAGGAAAATAATCTTTAAATTGCTAGTCTTAAAGAAAGATCAGCATCTATTTAAATGCCACTTAATGCTGTATGCATTTCCTCAAAGAGAATAGTGATTTCCTACATTTGCTGATTAATTCTCAGCCCTAATTAACACTGATGAAGTACTGTTTAGTTTTGCCTGTCCTATATTTCAGATTCAGCCGTGAAAATTAATTAATAGGACAGAAACAGCCATGCCGATGGAACTTCATATGTATATTATGAATATGTATAAAATATGTCATGTAGAGTCACTTCAGTGGTATTCATGCAAAGACTCATCTGTGTAGTGCTCGGTAGGTGCTAGAGCTGGTGGATCCAGTTGTTTGTGTGCACAACCACTGCTGCAGGAATCGTGTCCTGGGATGCAGCACCACTTCCAGCTCCTCATTATGAACTTCCCTCATCTTCTTCACAGTTAATTTTATTTCTTTTTGCTGTGAGAGCCTTGGTAAATACTCCTTTTCTTTTTCCTTTTTGATTTTTCCTTGTTCCTGTTTGAAATTCATCGGAAGTAGGCTGACAGCAGCAGCAGGGACTACCAAAGTATAAAACTGCAATAAAGTGGATGCTGTCCATAGCTCAGTGCTTTCCTTAATAGATCAGACAGATCACCAGAGAGGCAAAGTGAAATCCCACAGTAAGTCATGTGGTAACAATAAGCTCCTTTGTAATGAAAAGATACTGGGGTTTGTTACCCATAGACACAGCTGACTCCTTCCATTAAAAGCAAACTTATTGCTATCATGTGCTGCCTATTCCCACACACATTAGAGTTGCTAGTTTCAAAAGCCTTTCAGAAGATATTAAAGGAAAGAAATTGTTTAAACTTGGAAGTTATGTCTTTGTACAGTTTATCGGTGCGCGGCGCTTGCAAAGTGCCAGGGCTGGTATTGATATAAACATGGTCGGTGCTTTTTGCCTCTTTACCAGGAATGCACGTTGGGATCTCAACCCCACTGCATTCATTAGAGGCTTTCTCTTGTGGGCTGGAGGAGTGACACTGGAGAATTGCATTAAGGGCTGTTTCCTTAGGTTTGTGACTACTTCTTTTTCAGGTTTGCTTTTTTGGGGATTTTGTTTCTTTGCCTAGGGGTTTGAAGGGTTTTTTTTAGGATAGAACAAGCTATTTCTAGGTGGTTTAGCACACAAATGGATTATATTTTTCCAATTTAGCTTTACAGCTTTGAGTCCTATCCGATATATGTTGAAGCTTTCCGGGTGAGAAGAAGTTGTACTAATAAGGAAAGTGTGTTTTTATGCATATAGTACAGTTAGATATGCACACATACACATGTTGTGTCTGTCACTCTGTCCATCACCTCTCACAACACTTGGCAATTCTTTGTGCAATTCTGAAGGAGTTTAGCTCTGCACCCACTGGAGTTGTCCTTCCAGCCCAGATTTAACACTCCCAGGCCCTTGGGCACACTGCAGCATGTACAAGTTGCCTGCCCAGATGGTAAACTGAATTAGCTGATGGCACTGCTGTTTAGCTAAGCTGGACACATACTGTTAATCCACTGGCAGGCAGATTATCTGCTCTTTCCTCTGCTTTGGGCAGTGTTTAAATCCTGGAGCAAAGCTCTATAGATTCGTTAGATATGAAAATGTGACATCCTAATTATTTTCTATAATCTGGATTAAATACCTGCAGTAAATACTTTTCTTTGGTATCAGACATGGGAAAGCTCAATCACCATGGTGCTGAGTTTTGCTTTTCACTGTATATTGTGTTTTATTGTGTTTTTATTCAGCTGATAAAACTTGAGATAACTTAGAACCAATAATGAATTCCTCCAGGTGCCAGTAGAATTTACTTATGATTTCCTTATTATTTCCTCCAGTATTTTTATTATTTTTCATTATTGCTTCAGAGGTTGGATCTTGCTATTGCCCAATCAACTGCTTTGGAGAACCCTTCATTTTTCCAGTGTCTTACGATGAAATCCCATAGTCAGTTTGTGTGTTTTCCTTATTAAGCCAGATAATCTTTTCATCCCCTTCTTGTGCAGGGTGTTGTCTCGGCTTTTTGACAGACCCCTGTATGTCTTTTTCTTTTTCCCAATGTCTTTCAAATATTTGACATAAATTTAACTGCAGGAATGTTACTGGAGAAACTATTCTAACAATACTTCCTTCCCATTTCCCACCATATCCAGGGCTCTGCTGATACAGATATTTAGCAAGGGTACTGCCTTGGAGAGGTGGGCAGTTTGCATGATCAAACAATTTATTTTATGAATATAAGTAGTTATTTGAGTGACATGAACTGTGCCATAAAAGGCTGCTCTCCTGGAGTCAGTTTGGTCAGTGTTGTGCAGCTTGCTTGTGTATTTAGGACAGAACTTTTTAGCAGGAGTTTTATTTTATACAGAAATAATGGCATACTCTGTTAGTGCATAATGTTCCATGGGGCTTGTGCTCTTAATTCCACAGAGGGTTTGACTCCTGTGGAGTATCTTGAAGCCATTCTTTCAAATGTCTTCATCTGCCTGTGGAGCCTCTCAAGCAGCCCACTCTTTTTGCACTAGATACGAGTTAGGAGAATTAATTCAGCTTTTCTTTTAGTTCTTCTACTCATTATATTCAATGGACTAGGTTGAGCCCTTGCAGATTTTATTCCAGGTTATTTTCTGGTAGAAGTGCCAAACATTTGTGTGGCCCGTATGCACTTGGTATTCTGATGGAATCCCTCGATTTGCTGTAGTCACCTCAGCCCTGCGCTCTGTCTGCGTTGTTGCCCTGAGAAATTAAAGGATAAATGACAATATTTGGGGGAAGGGATGACAGGATTTTAAGGCAGCTCCGTGTAATGTGCGAGATTGCTGTCGCCTTGTCCCTCTGTTCAGGACTCATGGCAGGGCTGACTGAGTGCATTTTGCTCCATGTCTGCAGGAAAATGGGCTTAGCATGGGGAAGCTGCTCCGCTCTTGTCTGAGCCTGTGATTGCTGCTGAGCTGCCGATTGGATTAGGGGGTCAGCTGGCAGATGTTCTTGGCTGTGCAGTGCATGTTAAAAGAGGTGTCGCATTTACATTTTTCTATTTCTGCTCTTATTTGAATGCACTTACACAGCATGCAGTTGCTAAGCTATTTAATATGTAGTTCTACATGATGAAAGGTTAAATATGAGTTAAGGGGGGTTTATTGCTTGAATATTCTTTTATAGGTTTTTAGGATTACTACAAGAAAATGTATCTTATTTTCAAGATTCATGAATTCCAAGGATTATTTTTTTATTGATTGCTCTCATACATATTCTTGTCAAGATTTTCCCTCCTTCTCCTTCCTCCCCCTCTCTCTCTCTCTCTTACCCAGTCCTCCTAAAGGACAGATATCATAGCAAGTAGTTTATATATTCTGTTTATATTTAAGCAAACGTTTTTAAAGGATTGGGAGTATTTGTTATGGCAGGCATAGCAGAAAAAAAAATCAAATGTATTTAGAATGTAAACTTACTGCTTTCATTAAAATGAATATTTTATTTTTAATGACATTTTCTGCTGTTCACTCCAGAATATGAGAAATACAGGCAGTTTGCACATTAGAATTGCAAGTGCTTCTGAAATTGCAGACAGGAGTTTAAGGAAAGGCAAAAGGAGGGCAGTGGTGCCTTTACAGACCAGATCTCTCACAAGCAGGTGTGAAGATGCAGGAAATTCTGGAACCTTTTCATAGAAAGTGACTGGTTTAGTCCTACTTGCACTTCAGAGAAGACTTTTCTACTTATTTGATCATCAAAAAACATATCAAATTTCTTTTAAAAAATGGAAACCTTACAAAATTATTGGCTTTTCAAAGTCACCATCAGAATGTACAAGGTTGGGTGGACTCGGGGACTTGTTTGCTGTAGGAGTCACTGTGTCTTGGAGGCAGAGCTGGCTTTGAGCTGGAGGTGGAGAGGTGTGGGGAGTGTGTGTGATCTTTACCCTTTTCTAACAGGTAATGTCAGGAAAGGTCTGTTCAGGAAAGACCTTTTTAAAAGATGTTTCCAGAGCTTTTCACAGTAATTCCTAAAAAGCCTCTCTCAAACCAAGACAACAATATGTAGACTGATGTTTGCTCTGCTCACATTGAGTAGCCATTTCTGTGGGTGATTTTGGGCTCACGTCTGGCAAAGTAAATTTCCCTGATCCAAAAATGCCCTTAGATTGTGTCAGGGAAACTCTGCCTAAGGAAGAGCAGCATAGCTTGGCTTATCCCAAGGCACTGCAATGAAATAAGGTTCCCTTTTTTTAGGTAGTTAACTGTTCTCAAAGCAACAATTTTGTGTACAGTGAAGTTTCTGAATAAGCAACATCTGACTCTATTGTATTTTACCTGTTTTTCTTTCTTTATTGTCTTTATTTGCTGACACAAATACGTGCAACCTGTTTGTTTGTTTTTGTTCCTTATATGATTGTTAATTGTGAAAACAGTATTTATTCTGTTAGTTTTGCATGTCTGACTACAAAGCACTTTATTTTCATGCTTTATTTTGGTGTAGTATTTGATCATACTCTTCCTTTGCATCAATATATCTTTTATGCATACATAGGTATGGATATAATTGTTGTATGAAGTGTTTTCAAAACTTTTAGGCTCTTGTTTTAGAAGTTAAGTTTGAACCCAGTACCTTTTAATTGCTGTCACTGAATTAGCTGACATGCAGTCCTTGCCTGGTGACTTGGATGTATAACCCTCCCCTTCCAGTGGTAGAAATTGGTCTTCAAAAATATCATTATCAATGTAGTAGTTATAAATAGCTCCCACTTAAATCACCTTTTATAATACAGATTTCTAATTGTCAGCAAAAGTCACTGAACTTCTTTGAGGCCCTCAGGATCTCTTCCTCTCATAGATTTCAGCTGCCAGAAGTCAATTTCTGAGCCCAGTCCTGCTGTCCCAGTCCATTAGCTGGGTAAGGTCCCATCCTGTGCCACATCTGACTTCCATTTCCCTCTGCCTCCATCAACACTCATTTGCTTTATGTGCAACTTCACTTCTGGGAAAAAACACCCTATCTTTAATCTCAGTTTTATCTTCAGAAGGTCTGACTTCCTCCCACTCTGCCTTAAAGGAAGGAATTACAGCATAAACCACATTTTCCCTCTGATTCTAGTGCACTTTTACAGTATCATAAAAATGACAAGTTTTTTTTGCCCGCTCCACTAATGTGGGAGAATTTTCAGTGTCAAAAAGCAGCGAGAACCTCCTGTTTCCCTTACACTTTCCTTGCTGTGACTGAAAGTTTGGCTACTAAACAGTAATTTATTTTGTTAAGTGAGCAAAAGTAGGAGCCAGATCTGTGGAGCCTGAGCACTATCTCACCTGCCTGGAGGGTGTTTGCGAGTCCACCCTGTGGGTGGGTGTCACTTCACTTCCTAAGGGAAATACAGCCACTTCCCATTTTCTCCTTCAGGATGATAACCCTGTAGTGTCTACTGCTCTAATTCCCAGAGTATATTAAATTTATATTCACTTTCTCTAGCTATCCACACTTGGTTTGCGTTTCTCCTGCTGGTTTTCTGTGGAGTAAAGAGTCATATAAACATATTTTCACAATCGCTACTCATGAAAAGCTTTAGCCTTGCAAAAATGGGGCAGTTTAACAACTTCCTCAAAAGTACTTTCCACTTGGCTATTTTTTTCCTAGATAGCTTCTTTAAACTTCTCTTGAATAATAAAGCAACTCGATATGTGGTGTGATGCAGTTTTTCTGCAGTTGTGAGAGAACATTTAAACTTTGTGAATTTAACCACGTTACAATGCCAGTCTCCTTCCTGGGATTACTTTTGGATCCACAAAAATCAGCAGCCTTTTGCTAATTGGTTAAACTCTGGGGGTTTTTTTCTGCCTACTACAGCCACTGCCAAGTTCTTAATGAAACATATATCAGAGCAGCAATTTTTGCTGTAAAAGAAACCAATATGTTTGCATCTCTGGAACTGAGAACGCACCCATAATTATTTCTGACTCTAATACAGTTCCTACATTTGTTGTTGAAAGGAATATTTATTGTTTAATGCAGCAGCATACTGCAAAATATTAGTGAAAGACAAGAATTGTACCCAGAGTGCTTTGTCCTGTTGATTTCTCTGCAGAGGAGTCAGAATTAAATGGAAAATCTGCCCGAGACGGTCGGGTGGCCCCGTGGAGGAAGGATTAGCATTTCACCTGAGGAACTGCAGTTCAGTGGGGTTGGGTGATAATTTTTTTAAGGAAAGAAGTCTGGTTTGTGCCAAATCTCTCATGGACAATATGTCATGTTGGAGGACCAGCACACAGTGTGTGTCATAAATCAGCGTGACAGCGTCTAACACTGAGACTGAACTTACTCTTGCTTGTCTTTGTCTTAGAGCAGGAGAACACGAAGGATTGATGCCTTGGTTATTCCTTGGCAGCAGATTTAATCTTGGGTGTTTTTTTTTTTCCCCTGCTTCTTCCTCGTTTTAGAAGGCTTTCTATTTTTTTTCTGCAAAGTTTTGCAGTGCAATTTGTTCTCAGTTTTCGGTTTGCAATCGTTAAGGAAGGGGAGATGCTGCATAACAGTTAAAATAAGGACCGAGCTTCTGTTCTAATTGGAACAAGCCCAAGAGTATTCTGAATAAAAATTGTTGGTACATCTTCACCTTTTCAGAATCTTCACCGTTTCACATCAGAAAATGTGAAAATCAGTTATTTGGCATGCATTTTATCACATGTGACTCAGTCTTCAGAAAGACTGAATGACACACAAGTATCCCTTCTCTTGCTTTTGGCAAGTTAAATGGACATTTTGACACATTTTCCTATTCTTTACTCTCTTTTACAACTCCTTTCTGCATAAAGTTAATTTCGAAAATATGATCTTGTTGATTGCAAAACACTGTTTGCTATAATGGCAGACATGAATGTGGAGATTTCTTTCGAAACAGATTCTCTAAGTCAAGCCATGAAATTCATGACAGTAATTTAGAGTTCTAAGAACCTGCCACAGAATGACTTCAGAACTTTCTGAAGTGTGAATGCAAGAAGATACTGCCAAGATGTTGGACAGGAATGCATGAAGCAGAAGGCAGCCCAGATCTGTCCAACCCAGAGAGATGGTGTGTAAATCAGAATCATGGTGAGAGAGCATCCAGCAGGAACAAAGGCTGGCTTGGCTGGAGTTGGTAAATTAGGTGCTGGCATTGGTTTAGCATCTGGTACCATCAGGAACCAGTGTGAGGCTCTTCTAGGAAGAAGCTTTAAGAGGGGGTGTGATGGCAGTTTACTTCCAACTCTGATGGTGGGAAGACGGCAACAGGGACATGAGTGTCCTCTCCCTGGGGCAGAGGATCTCACACATCCTTCGGCCAGCCAAATAACAACTGGATTTGTCTCCTCTGGGTCTCTGTATGGAGGTCTTCTGCATTCTCTTGGTTAGATATGCAGCTCCAGCTTGCTTACTAGTGAAGATTTTGATCACTTTTTTCATTTTCTCAGTGGACAGCAGCGTCTCCAGAAGGACTGAATTTTCCCATAAACATATAGCAGATTCTCTGTGTCCCCAGCTTAAAGTCAAGCACATTTCAGTGGATGGCTCTTTTCCTAAGAGGAATAGGAGTTTGTCAAACATAGTCTGACTCACCTGCATGCTGTGAACATACCCTGAGCATTCAGAGCAGAAAATTTCTACTTTTCTGACTCTCCTTTATGAATAGGAGAGAATAATTGGAAATGAAGTTGCTGCTCAAAGAGGGAGAATGGACATGAAGATGTATGTGCTGTGAGAATTCATCTGTCAGAGCTCCTGAGCAACCCAGGCACTCTCAGGCACCTCTTGCATAATGGTCATTAAAATGACCCTGCTCTTTAAAATAACCCTGTTCTTGCCTCTTTCTAAAGTATTTAATATTGCTGGGTTGTTCTGTCCACAGCAGTTCTCACTGATTAATACTTAACAAGTATTAATATTTTTTCTGGTGCAGGCATTTCTTGTGGCCATTTCTCAGAAATTAGAACCATATCATTTCTTGGATTTGCTTTGTTTTATGCTCTGGAGCTGATTGATAGATTCAGGAACGGACTTTATTTTCTTTTTATGTTGTTTAATTGGTTTCTTCCTCCAAGACAGCAGAACAAAAGTGCCAATGACCTTCTGTATTCCTCTTGATCTCCCCCCACATGGCTGGAAGGATTTTGCCGGGCTTGCCGTCAGCTAAATGTGTGCATTTGAACCTCCAGCTGAACACATGAATTCTGCATCTTTCTTAAGTGACAGCATCAGGATCATCAGCATTACCAGATTGCTGCCTGGAATATAAACCACTTAGAGGTTCAGACTTGGAGGCCCAATTACACTCTCTGAGTGGTTGTCAAATCCAGCCCCCATGTCAGGGAGGGCTGTTGTTTGCAAGGGCTGTTTTCCCAGAGCTGAAATCCATTCCACTCACGTGCTGGTGGCTTTGGGAAGAGGAGGGAGAAATTCCAGCTATCTCCCCTCTAACACCTGTCTGGGGCTCGCCCTGCTTCCTGAAGTCCTTGTTTCAGCAGGGACACCAAGAAAAGAGCTGTAAATACGAGTTGCACAAATTCAGCTAATCCTTCCTCATTATCTATAGATGGTGACACGTCTTTGAGTTATAAATGTGTTTCAGGCTGTATCCCCCAATAAAAAAACTAAAGGTGAGCAGATTTTTATATACAAATGAAACACCGAAGGACAGATTCTTCTTCTCCAATAAGATGTATATTCTGTCCTGTCTAATTTTATTTACTGCTTCTCACTTGAGGAATGCATAAATCAGCAGTCCTGTGCAGTCTGTTGTGATTTATTGCTTAATTAAAAGTTATGAGGGCTTTTAATCCGTCTATAATTTATATTATTTTTGAGTCAGCTGTTTCCCATACTGTAACTTAACCAGGAAACTTGCATCCTTTTATGAAGGGAGCATTTTGTGAGCCCTTGGATTCACTAACAGATGTGGCCCAGGATGGTTCTCAGATGTTCCAGATTGACTTTGGAGTTTAAACTCAGAATCCAAGATAATTAAATATTAGTGCACTTAATAAAGTTTACCCAGCATTGGTTATAGTTTGATGGCAAATATAATCTACATGTGTTTTAGAGTTACAGATTAATTTAAAAAAGGATGAGACTGGGTTGTGGTTTCACAATGAACAGATGTTAGCTACACTTCAATAATTTAAAAAGCAGGCTTAAAATGGTTATTTAGGTTTTAATGGAGGATTAATTTGGCTCTAGTGCTGAACCACATGCTGTTGTCAAAACAATAGAAAATCCAGTTTTACAACAGAAAATCTTGTTTTGTTTTGTTTTGATCTGGCCATTGGGTTGGTTATTTTTTTAGTTGGTTCCTGCTGTGCTTTTCCCTTAATTAAAATTATAACAAGCATGCGTTATGAAAATAGATTTTTTTTTTTCCCTCCATGTGAGTTACTATTGAAGAATAAATGTATTAGGCAAAATTCATTTTATATGGTGATAGCAGAGGTGACTTGAGACAGAGCACTCATCTGATTTGAACTTCACAAGGTTTATCTTCTTTCTGAAATACTTTCATTATTTGAAAACACTTCACTCGAAGAGCTTTGTCCAATCCTGGCATTACAGATTTCAGGTAAGATGTTTTGATGACACTTTGGGCTGTATTTCTGGCCCTGGGGATGTGCTGTGGGTTCTGGCAGGAACTGGGATTCCCTGGAGCTGTGAGTCAGCTGCCCTCTGTTGGCTGGTTCAGCTTGACTGGGATTTCAGCCATGATTCTTGTGGATTGAGGTGGGATTGATGGGAAGAGCATTCCCTGAGTCCCATCTGCCAGTCCTGTTTGAAATCACTGGGGTCTTTCCAGGAGCCCCCTCTGCTCCTTGGGAGGTGTAACCACTGAGAAACACTCGACTTCTCTCGACCTTTCTTTTGAATTTTGGATTTCCCCCATAACTTCATTTCTAATTACAGTGCTGTCACTGAACAGCCTGAATTGTTTCTTAGACAGAAATTTGTCCCTCGATTTTTTTAAGCCCTTTTCTTTGAATTAGTAATTTTAAATCATTATTAAAAATCATTAAAATAATTAAAGTGGTTTCCTACAAAATCGTGTAGAAAATGTCTTATGCCATGTTAGATAAAAACTGTAGATGCCTTTTGGATAGTCAGGAAGATTTTATCCAGACTATTCTATAGGAGTTTGAGAGTTGAACAATTACTAATTAGTATGACCTTTGGCCCTTAGAAATGCTAAACCAAATAATACCAGCTTTTCTGGTCAGTCTACATTTTCCAATTTCTTTCCAGTATCTGTTAAGTTCAGTTGTCCTTTCTGCTCTTTTGAGTTAGTTTTAAATTATGACCTTGAATTTTAAATTATTACTTTACTAAGTAAAAGTGAGAATTTTTCCTTATTTAAGGGCCAGTATGAGGTTCATGAACTTTCTAATTAACTACCAGGCAGAAGAGTCTGAGTAAAAATAGCACTGTTGAAAATCTCTAAGGTTTAGTGACCTCTTCTAAGGAAGCCTTTGAAGAGTAATGAAGATGCAGTGATATGCCACTTTTGTAGCATGTTATTATGTGTGTATTTCACTGGTGAAAAGAATGACTGTATGTCTGGCTGTTATGCAGTGCTCTGGTTAGTCCATGGAGCTCATGTTTTTCATGCACTCTTAGCAGAGCTGTGCAGCTCAGCCCATGGTTTCAGTTGGATGTTCCTCAGGCACTTCCCTTGGCTTTGGCTTTGGCTTTGTTGGGAATGCTTCGTGCACTCACCGACTCCAACATGTGGACCTTTATTGTTGTGCAACATTTTTTAAAAATGTCTTAAAATAAAGCCACCTGTTGCTTTAATTTAAATTCTGCATGCTCTCAAGTGGCTGTGTGGAACTTTTATTTGTCCATCTGCCAGTTTGGAGCCAAAGGTTTCCAACTCTGGGCATTGATGGGGTTTTTTTCATGCTGCTTTTCCCCAGTTTGTAGCTGGTTGTGAAGTTGGGCAGTAAGTAAACAGATTTGTTATTTGTTGGATTACAAACACCAGTGAGTACTTTAGCAACTAGAGTAACAATAGATATTCATTAGCAAATCCATTGGAGAAATCAATTATACTTTGAGTTTGTCTTGTTGAGAGAATGGAAGTACTTGGTCTGTGTAAACCAGATTTTACTCCCGCGATCAGCAGGTGGGCAGACAAAACAGGCTTTATGGATAGTCTCACAGGTGAGTAAATAATAAGAAAAGGTTCATTTTGTATGCTGTGTGTTCCCAGAGCAACCATTGACAAACCAACTGGGCTTTTTGAGAGTGAGATATGTAAGATTGTGTCTTACAGAGCACAGCACATACACAGCTCATCAGTCCTGAGAAAGCAAAGTCGTGATTAAACTCAATCGGACTAAACATTTGCATATAAAAGAGGTTTTTCTTAATACTCATTCCAGGTCAGTGTTTGATAAATGACTTGCAGATTTTCATCAGCATTCTCACGTCTTGGTTTTTGCATAATAAGAATCCTCTCAGGAGCTCTATGCAAACAGCAGCATTTCAGCATAGTTACTTATCACACAGCAGATTGGAAGTACGACTTGGATTTGGGTCATATCTACATGCTAAGCCCAGAAATTAATCCCAGCTAGAGGAAGCATAAATATTTTTTTACCTTCATTTCCTTGTTTTCACCTTGTCATAGTAACGTACATATCACTGTACTTGAGAGCTTGGCAAGAGAAGGGAACACAGATGATTTCTTGAGTCCCTCTGATAAGACTAAAATATTTACTTGTTTTGGAGCAAAATGTTTGTTTTCAGAAACCCCTGGCATGTTGTGTGACAGCAGATGCAAACACCAGTTCTGTGTCCTCTCCTCCACCCAGGGTTTTTCTAACGACTCTGTTGTTCTAACCAAATGTCTCTGGCCCAACTCTCATCAGTTATTTAAATACAGGGAAATTCCAATTAACTTTTAAGTCACCCAGAATTGGCTTGGCTCTTTTTTATACAGCAGTATTAATTTGCACAATATTTCCCTTTTTTGTGCCTATTCAGTGAGGGTGAGATCTTTGGTCCAAGTTAGATGTAAAGCCCTACAAAGTGGCCTCCCTATAGAACAGTCAATCATTTCATATACCAGGAGTTTGCATGTTTTGGCTGGATTGTGATCCAGTTGGCAGACTGGGAAACAGATGATGTTTGCTTCAGAAAAAGGAAAGAGAATTTTTTTGGCTCAAGCTAATGTTTATCAATGGAGTTAATAATGAAAGGAACAATCAGCCTCCACATGTTTCCCTGATACGTGTCCAATAGTGTTTACAACACTATTGAAGCATCATTTAAATGGTGAAATAAGGAACATTTGTTTTTTAATGTGTTGCAAATGGGAAAAATACAAATGTCTCGAAGTCACACAAATGTAACATGCTCCCAGGATTGTATTGCAGGCATCTAAGGGAAAGGAGTGTGCTTCCCAAAAATTGATTACAGCAGAACCAGAATAACCTGAGATAACATTATTCTGTTTAAATTAAAGTGAAAGTACTGTCAGCAGTCTGTGCTTTATGTTTAAATTCTTTCAGTTACAGTATTGTCCCTCTGTTATGTTTTGTGGGAAAAGGCCCCATTTACTTCCAGTTAATTTTAGTTGTGTTGTATAAGTTGCAGTGTGTAAATGGGCTTTGTTTAGGGAACACAGTCACGTTTCACTTTGACCGTATAAAATTGTTGCTGGTTTTGTTGTTATGTTTGATGTGCATAAGGGTGACTTAATCATGGGAAGTAACCCATCTTTCCTAATTTGGGGGGGATAAATTCTTCCATAAAATAATGGACCTTTTCCTATTTCCATTAAATTCAGTTGATTAAAACTGCTAGTGGCTTGTGTGGAAACCCAAATGGGTCACTTCTGTGATGCTTCTCCCCCCTTTCCCACGCCAGCCTTGCTTGGTTCCAAAACTGAAGTTGTTGGCACTTGGTGTCGCAAACAGCACTGACTGGAGGAAAAAGGAGCATTTTCCATTTCAAGACTGTTACCAAGAACAAATTTATTGGTTTGATGTGGCGTTTTGAATTATATTTTTAATTAGGTTTTGTAGCAAACTGTAAAAAATGAGTGTTTATCCTAATGGCTTTACATTAATCATTGCTTAAGCCAATTTGTCTTTGCTTTGATACCCCAGAACTACCTAAACCCTGCTAACTACTGCTAAAGACAAAACCCAATTCATTACCTGCTTCCAATCAAAGATCACTTTTTCAGTGGTCTTGAATTTAATTTGCATTTAATTTGAGGTTTCATTAGGATAATTGTCTGTTGGTTCACTCCTGTAATTGAAGGTTTGCAGGAAAATTAATGTGCCATCACCCGAGGGAGAGGGGAGGTGCAGCAGGTGTCACACTGCTGCATTCCAGCTTCACACACGGATTGCTCGGGGTATTTGCACAGGACACGGGACTTAATTCTCTGTTACAGTCACAGAAATGGCAGGCAAGTGTATTGGCCAGTTGAAAATATTATTAACTTTTGCCTTGGCATTAAGCAGATGATCTGCATGACTCCAGGGAAAAGCCTGGCCCATCCTCTCCTGCTGAAAATCCTCACTGTTGCCTGGTTGAGTGGATGGGTATTTTCCTCTGTCTCACCTTTGCCGAAGTTTCCATTAGTACTAAAAGCTCTCCTCTCTGTTATTTTCTTGCCCCACAGACTTTTTAGGAAGAAAACATCTCCAGTCTCTAATGATAAGAGAGCCATCCCATGCAGCTTCCGATCTCCAGACATATTTAAACCTTTTAGCCTCTCCTTGCAAGACAGGAGCTCCATTCTCAAAATTACCCTGTTATTTCTCTTCTGCATTTCTCCGTGCTCGAATTTGGGAAGCTAAGTGTCCAGATTTGTACACACTGCCCCAGGGAGGATCTTAGCAGGGCTTTGTAAAACACTGGTAATTGCATTTCATCTTGTAGGGAAATTCTAAGCTAAAACCTTCCTGGACTGTCTTTTGGTCACAGCCACATCACATACGGTTTGATCTTGTGGTGCCCCGCTGTATTTTCTCAAGGTTGAGTTTTGGGAGTTTTTTAGTCTCCAAATACATGATCTGTGCTCTGTACTGCTGAGCTGCAGCCTCTTTTCAACACTTGCAGGGCCACGTAGATCTTGCTCCACACCATCCCACTCCTCTCTGCATAAAGATGTCACTTAGCTTCTTGTGTTCAGTGGAATCTTAACAGGGCCGTAGCTATTTGTGTGCCAGTATAATTGGTGAAATATTACCCCGGACTGGCTGTCAGACCAGTCCCTCAGCAGTGATGTTAATAACTTCCCTCCAGCCTGACGTTCCCCATTTCATGCTGCTGTTGCTGTCCTACCTCTAGCAGCTTCAGGCCAATTTAAAATTTTTTATACTAATCCCCCATCTTCTTCAATTTAACTAATAACTTCGCAGGTGAGACGACGTTAAAGCTTTCCCAAAATCGGACTGCCAAGATCAATTTCATTTCCTTTCTCTGGAAATTGAGGGGTTTTTTGTCTAAGAAAGATGTCAAATCACTGTGCCTTACCTGTATTAAATCCACGTGGTGTTCTCCCCCAGATTCTCTGAGCTTCACTGGCTTGGATTATTCTTTCCTTAAAATTGCTGTAAGGCTTTGCTGCTAAGCGGAGAAGAAAGGCCTTCTAGTTGCTCTGATCATTTTTTCCTCATTAAATATAGATGTGACATTTATTATTTCTGATTGCATGATATTGTTCATGTCTCACTTGATTTATTAAAGTTGCTACCCCATGTGAAATTTCATCTGCCAGTTCTTTCACTAGTCTGGGTGGAAATTTCTCATTTTTGGACATTTTGTTTCTTGAGCAGCACGTTCATCTCAGCCATGGTACTTTCTGTGTGGTTATTACCATTGACATCAATGAGAATTGAATAATATTCATGTAATTTAAGGTTACCTACTGCCTTTAATCTGTACTCCACTACTCCAGCTTTGCTGTGTCGTAGCTCTGCTTCTTTACAGGTTGTCTCTTTGTGTAGCATTTGTCATCTTTTGTCACTTCTTGTAGTATCTTCTGTATTTGCTCCCTTGCCCGTGCTGTGCCCCTCGCTGCCTCCTCCACCAGTTCCAAACCCTAAGGTGGGAGTCCCTTTGGTATTTCCTTCATCTCCACATCCACTCTGTTATCCCTGCAGGGCTTGTTCTTCTTGAAAGGTGAGGGCCAGACATGCTGCCTTCAAGGTTTCATTTCTTACCTGAGGTGTGGATCCCTGCAAGCATTGGCTTCTCTGGCTGAAAACCTCTGGTCTCCTTCCCCCAGCAGCTCTTCAGCCTCGTGGTTAGTGACTTCCCAGCTGGTCCTCTTGGTGTGCACAAGTCACCCTTTTGAAACCAAGGGCTGGGACTGAAAATGCCAGCCTGCGTTTTCTAGGGGTTCTACTTTTAATTTGGAATTTTCGTATAAGCACATACTCTAAATTTATTTTTGTAACCAATTCTTTCATTCCTCTTAGGCAAAGGAAATCTAGAAATAGCATCACCTCATTTCAGGGGCTGAATGAACCTCTTAGTGATTGCTTTTGGAAATACCTGGTTCTAATATTATTATTAGCAGCATTTGTTCTGCAATAAAAGAGAAGTCTTGCCAAAAAATAGCAGTCTAATAACAGTGTTTTTATATGAAAATCCCTCCCTGGAGATCTGTGGTGCGTTGCCTGCCAGCATTGTCACAGTGGAACCATCCCAGTGTGGCTTTCTGGGCCCCAGAGAATTTCAGCCTGATTTGGATAAACTTCTTCAATTATTTAAGTCCCTGAGTCTCGTTTACCTCTCACTCTGGTAAATCTCCATGGCATCAAGTAAGTCACTTCTGATTTATAGTCTGTAAGAAGAAACTTAATGTAGCTAAGTATCATCTTTATTTGAAGCCTTACAGAGCTGCACTGTGCTGCTTCTCAGCAGGTAGTGCAAACATTTGTGTTTGCTTCCTGATGTGTGAATTGCAATTTTCTGGGAAGAGTTTAGATTTTTCAGTAGAATAACTAAAGAAGTCTTTTACTGTAAATTTTAACTCAAGATGTGTGTGTATTAGGATGTACAAGGATATACACAGAAAAGATACTGGAGGCAAAAGCAAGATGATGAGCTAAGTTGAACATACACTGTGTACTCGTTTTGATTATCCTAAATACTCATTTAAAATTGTTATAAATTCAGAAAGAACTTCCCGTGGTCATTTGGAAGGAAATACACATACACTGAGATGACTTAAATCCTGTTGAAATGTGCAGAAACCAGCAGAGCAGGTTGGTTTGCTTTCATTGCAGGGCTGGCTTTGCAGAGCTGAAGATGCCCTTGTCCTCTGGCTGTGTGGTGGTGCCCTTTGCCAAGGATTTGGTCATGAATTCACTTATACCATGCCACTCTTCAGCCTTAGATTAAACACCAGACTGTGTCACATCAGAAATGCAGAGGGATTGATATTTTTTGCCTTGTAATGGAATGTTATCTGAATATTTGTTCCCAATAAAAATAAATAGGAATGTAGGAGACTGGCCAGCAGGTCATTGAGAAAATCAGTAATGAGAAAAATGTTCTGAGAGCTACTATGGAAAAATTAACTTTACTTCAAAGTTAGTGGCCTGGATGCAATTACTGAATACAGTTTATAGCAAGCAAATATAAATATATACTGATTTATAGCAGTGGAGAAAAGTTATAGAACAACTTCCAGCCATTAGTTTGTCCTGTTTGTTCGCTGGAAACATTTGCCTTTGGGGATGGTGGCAGTGAATTCAAAGATAATAAAGACAAAGACCCACACAAAGAGGTTCCAAAAGGTTTCATTTATCAACAGTGCAAATACAGGAAAAGAACCTCTTTTTTCCTGTTGGAAAATACCACTGTCATTTTTTTGCCACTTATCCCCCAAGGTGTTGAGTGTTGAAAGGTCAGGCCTGATGGACTCATTTGGGAATATGTGGTGTCAGAGTAGTACAAAATGGACACTGTCAGTGCAAGTGTCTCTGTTCTACCTTACCTGTCTATCTGTCCCAAATATACGTAAATGACAAATCACTGCAGCTGGAACAGTGGTCCTGTCTGCATCTTCCCCTCTGCTCTTCTACCTCAGATTGTCATTAGACAGCCCAGCCATTCGGTAGTGATGGCTTTCAGTAAAGACACTCATACATTAAATTTCAGCTACACCCAGGCAGGGCTTCTCTGCTAAATAGCGTGACATTCCTGAAGTGAGTGTTGCAGATAGGGTAAGAAGTTTGAAATAGGAGAGAGCATGATAATGAAGTGCTTTCTAAATTATCAGTGTGCAACCTAAGAGTTAAACTTCTTCTATTCCTCACTTTAAAGGTGTTTTGTAGGGTTTATTTCTCCTTCAAGCAGCAGGTAAAAGCCCTTTTTCAGAGGAATGTTCTCTCCCTTAGAAGAGAGAACCTAAGTATTGCAATGCCGTTTATACCGAGTATTAGAGTGACATTAAGCTGTTTGGCAAAGCTAACAGATACAGCCTGATAAAGTGCATTCAGATCCTTACCTAAACAGCACATGAGAAAATCTGATCAGCTCCGACTGGTTTGGATAACAAACTAATGAATGTGAAGCCTAAGTAATGACTGGCAGACTGGGTTCATTGTTTGTGTGGTGCTTTGGGCAGAAAAGTGGCCATTTATATGATGTGCAATGATGGCAGCTTTATTAAAAGTAGCATTGTTTTGGTCCCAGTACAAATATCCAAATTCCCTGGACAGCTGCCTTCTTTTTTTAATTTGCAATTGCTTCTATTCTTCATGACTCTTCAAAATTAAAGAAGCATTCTTCTGTTTGTCACACAAAATCCACTTTTTTTAATGTGCTTCAGCTCTTACCAATAGCCCAGACACTTCACCATAACATAGAAGGGGATAATAGGCTGAATTATCCTTAAGCAATTGAAGTTGTAACTATTTCATGTCTTATTGTGGTATGTAAATTTGATTCTTTGCTGGGTCCCATGGACATATCTTCATTTTGACTACTGGAAGGCACAGTGGGATAAATGGATTAAAGTAGAACTAGCTCTTAGCATTATTTCTTATCATTTTTATGGTAATGCCTTCACTGATGTAGTTGCTGTATGCACACAGAAGACGGATTTCTCTCCCAAAAGTGGGAAAGCCTATCAGGGTTGAACCAAATGTAAAAAATTAAAAAAAAAATAAATCCCAAAACAATGAGAAAGGATCAAAGAGCAATGAAGGGGGTCCTGGTGCAGAGATTGTTTGGTCATGCAGGTTAACAGTAGACATAATGGGATGGTGATGCTCTTTTTGCAAGGTTATTTTTTGAAAGAGCAAGTGCACTAAATAGCAGCCACTGTTACCTAGAGTTGTGCAACTGAGGTGTCGTGTCTGGCTGATTTTAGGAGGGGGAGGTGAGGCTTCCAGCCAGAGCAGACCCTGAGAAAGCACTGAGGTCTGAGAAAGGGAGTGCCATTTCATATTAATCCCAGTTAAGTATTCCAGGAGGGTGGCATAAAGAAAGGTATAACAGGACTTCAGACATGAGTGCTCCTCAGTGGTGTCATTGATGGAGTGAAGTGGGGACAACTGAAGTGAGAGTGAGATGAGCTAAAATAATGTGTTGACTGGAGAGGAACGCTTCAGATATGACAGCGTAAGTGCTAGTTGAAAATGAGAGTTGAAGCCATGGGGGAGATAAAATTAGCTGTGGACAAGAGAGGGAGAAAGAAGAGCGGGCGAGCTGAGGGATAGCTCTCCTGTGCCCCATAAAAAGGAGGATAAGTGGAGGGAGCAGACTTATGAAAGGCATAGCAAAGAGACAGCCAACTCCTGCTCTCGATAGAGTTATTCCTTGGTGCAGTAGATATATAAAATAGGATGTAACATCTTTGCATTAGACACCAGGGTTTTTGTTCCCTGTTTGAACCTGAGGCTTTTAAGGCCTTACGGACACAAATCACCTCTGGTTGGCTCTGACAGGAGCACTACATCTGGATGGTGAGCAGTGCATGTGCTCTTGCCTGTCTGATCAGCCTGGGATGGCAATTTTGGGTGGTGGTTTGTGTCTGCTGATGATATACCCATGCTGGAGTGCTCTCCAGCAGGCAGGGATGCGTGGTTTCTACCTTTGCAGAGAGAGGTACCTCCACAAGGGATATTTCCAGCTAGAAGGAGGAGAGAGGGAAGAAGTTCATCTTCACCAGCAGGTGGGAGATTTTGCTTCTGGCACTTAGCTCATAACTTCAGGAAGTTTGGCCCAACCTGGCACAGACCTGTGTCAACACCATATGGTCTCCCTCACCCTCTAAGACTTGGTGAAGCATTTCTTATTAGAATGGTTAAATGGATTATGCTTTATTAAGTATTTCCTTGCCAGGTTATTCATTGGTGTGGAGCGTGGAGAGAAGTGAGAACATTGAGACTGATGGGCAAGCTGCAGATAGGAGTGAGGGGCTGTTCCCAACAGTGTCAGTCCATAGGGGCTTTCCATGTGCCCTGGGGAGCAGGAATCAGCTGCCTGGGCATGGAGGGCCAGGATAGTATTGCATGAGGGTCAAGCAGGAGAGGCCCTGCAAGGAGCCAGAACTGGCATTTCCTGGTGCATGGAAAAATGGATCCACCCTTCCTCCAGCTGCCCAAAGTCAGTGGCCTCTGTAATACAGTTGTTTCCTTCTTTCTGCCTCTCGCTGGCTCTGTCAGTCCTTTGTACCCTCCCTTGGATCCACCTCTGCTGCTGGCACCAAATTCAGCCTGCGGAATTAGGGCCAAATAGCTGATCAAATTTAGCCTACGTTACTGAGCAGCCTTAGGCTGCCTGGGAAGGCAGGTGGGTATCTAATGTGACATCTGTGCCTCTGTGCATGGGAGGTTCTAGCAGTGTTGTGGGGGACCAGCTAATACAGGTGGGCAGTTGCCAGTGGGGGACTAGTCTCTTGAAGAACAGTAATATGTCAGGTCATGCTCCAGATTTCTCTCTGTGGGATGATACTGCTCGAGGAAATTAAGCCTAAGAGATAATTTGGCAATATTCTTATTTTAAATACTGATGAATGACTATTGCTTTAGCACAGCTCCTGCTTTACTCATGATGTTTTAATACGGCAAAAGAATTATGATTAGTGCTTTTAAGTTTTTAATGTTCAGATAGTTAAAAAGCCCCGTAATAATCACTCCTTTTAATATTCAGCATAACTATTACAGAGATATAATTGCACTTTGGTATTGAAAAGACGAAACCAGGATCCCAATGTGATCGTGAATGCCGTTCTCTGGTAGCTTAAATCAAACCCTTAAATTTCAAAGTCCTTGACAGCGAGTTTTAGGAACTTTATTAAAAAAGAAGTCTTCCATAAATAAATCAAAGCAAAAGAGTAAAATTTGTTAAAGGAGTTACTGCAGTATTTGCAGTTAAAAAATACAGTGGAATACGTACCAGAAAGTACAAGTAAAAGCATCAAAATCAGAAAACAAATTCAGATTCAGGATACCCCTTATCTGAGATGTACCTGTGCAGCATACAAAGGATGCTTCAAGATTTGTAATCATTATTCTTGTGACATAGCATGTTTTAGATCTGATTCTGCAATATCTCACACCATTGGAAGTCAGGAGTGATTTTCTGATAGAGTTACAAAAAAAAAGTCCAATAAAAATGAGAGCAGGCTCCAGCTCTGCAAATCTGGCTGATCCTTGGCAGAAGCAAGAAATATTTGCATATATTTCCCCTCTCTGGCCTCAGAGGTGGTATCGTGCATACAGTACTTCCTTTCCACCTTGCCTGGCTTGTAATTCCGTTGCTTTCACTTCTCTGTATCAGGGAAAAATTACTGCTCTCTGGTTTTTTGAACAGTGTTAAGAGTCAAAGGAGTGTGAACTCAAACCTTCCCTTGAAGAGATTCCCCCAGAGCCTGTGCAGGACGCTGGAAGGTGCAGAGAAGCATCTCTGCATTTGGGCTCGCAGGGCGTGCTGCCAATTTGTCCAAGAGGAATTTTTATGTACCATCACCTCTCGCAGGAATTGCAGCGCTCCCACACAGCCCCATGGCTGCATCAGCCCACTGAACTCACCCTTGCCTCTGTCTCCTTCCGCAGTGAGCTCTGGATGTGCTGTGGGGTTGTTACCTCCTCATCACAGCCTCAGCCACCCACTTGCTCCCCTCTTCCCTGTGCAGTGTGGGTGATGTCCCACACTGCTTCCATGCATGGACAAAACTTGTCTCTCTAGTTCCATAAAGCCTTGCCTGGCCTCTCTCACATACCATTTTAAGATGATACCCCTGCTGGTGTCAGCCTGACACTTCACGAGACCCCCTGGTTTTGGTAAGTTCTTATGACGTCCTCTTCCATATGTTCCCTCTTCCTCTTCCTGTGTTCTGCTTGCCCAAAGGCTGTTGTGATGTTGCTATTCTTCCAGTTCTACAAAAGTGTTAATAGTTCTTTACTTCAGTGTTGTTTTTACTGATGGTTTAGCTGATCTTGTCCATGTGTTGATGTACCTCAAGTACATGGTCCTTTCCCCCAGTCCACAGGTGGTTCTTCACCTGTTGGTTCCTCTTCCTGCTCCCCTTCTTCCATCATTTGCCATAAAGTTAAATATGGACAAAGGATGACTCTTCATCAGTTTCCTGGCATGGCATTTCCCACTCTTTCAGGATGAATCCAGGAATGTCATATGTCGTTAAACAAAAGCAAGGCACCTGATTTACCACTGGCACAGGGCTGGCTGTTTGTTCCTGTAGGAAGACGCCAAGGAGAGGATGGAGAGGGCAGGCAGCAGCACTGTTTGTACAAGTGAGTAATTACCTGTAGGGAGGCTGTTTAGCAGCCCTGACTTTCCCTTCTGTGTTGCTCAGGTAAGGATGAGATGGAGAAGAGGGAGATAGCTGAGTATTTTGCTTCTCATGTGTGTCTTCCAATGCCAATAGAAGCAGCTCATAGTTGGCAGCATTAATGTATACAGGACTAGTTAAAGTAGTGGCCTAGAGTACTGAACATGACAAGGAAAGAAGAAATGGGAGGGGTTTAGCTTTTAGGGTAAAATAAGTTGGAGGTTAAAGAAAAATTGTAATGCTATTCCCATTAATCTTCAACATTGGGAGTCTGACATCCATACATAGTCAATGGGAGGAGGTGAATGCCTATAACACGCCTTTATTAGAAGCCTAAATTAGAGGGTTTTAATGCCACCTGTTTTATTGTTATGATCTATGATCTTATTAATGCATTTTTAAAATGAAAGAAAGTGTCAGACGTCAAGAAGGATAAAGGGTAGGTGGAGAGCCTGAACATCTGGTAAATGTTCTGTTCTGTTCCTTTTAATAATAATTTTGGGTGGGTTTTTTCCCTTCCTCTTTCATTATTTTTAGGTAAATGAGATTGTAGCTTAGCATGAAACTAATTTTGGAAAAAAAATTGGCTGCATGCTCCTTCTCTTGCAGAGGTGGCTTGATCTCTGTAATGCAGTTTCTTGCATTAATGCATGAACTTTTTATGTATGTTTATTGCTTGTTGAAAATGTGTCCTCAAGCGTGGATCAGTACATTGAAAGGGCTTGGCCATATTTGTGGCCAGAAACATTTTTTGAGCTGTTTTACTCTGATTTTTTGAACAGTGCTTCTTTACTGGCCACATAACTTTAATAAGAGCAGATGCATTTTCTCATATTTTTGCATGACTGAACATCTTGTGTTTCTGGCAGGGAGATAACACATGGCAGAAAAATTTGCACACCCAAGCACAGCTTTCAGTCATTGGCAAAATGACTTACAAAACTTTGCAGGTGTAGTAAGTATTTAATACATCTGAGTTCGTTTTTTGTAGAAAGCCTGCAGGAAATAGAAAAATCCTTGTAGTGGTATCCAAATACAGTTTGACCATTTTCTTCTGTGTTAAAATATGACATAGTGATGTCTGGAAAATCATTGTCTTCCATTAGTGCTGTGCTAACCCTCAGACAGGTGCCTCGGTGGTGGCTGACCCCAAAATAATTGTACTGGACCTGCAGCAATCAGTTGTCCTCTTGTGTGTCCCTCCAAAACCGCCATCTCTTCCCTTAACTTTCACACTAAAATCCTGTCAAACTCATAAATGCCTTCCCCATTCTCTTTTATCTCTGAGGGCTAAACTCCTAGCTGGCATTGTGATAGATTTGCTGGGGAAACGCCGACGGAGCACATTTTTGAGAGCCGTTCTGGCACCTGCCCAATTAGCGGAGCTTACAGTGGGTGTCTCTGGGAGGCTGCACAGGCAGGAACCCACTCAGGATGAGAAGTTAGCAGTTACAAAACAAATGGTGTCTCACCTGAGTTGGTAATTACTGGCTCCTCTGGAACTCCCTGTTCCCACAGGGAAAATCGAGATGAAAGTGGTTTGTAGCCCCTGTGCCAGTTTTGGAACTGCTTCCTTCTCTTCTGCCTCTGAAGTTGCAGCACTCAGAGCACATTAATGATGTGCTGTCTGGAGGGGTTTGCAGTCCCACCAGCTCTTTGCTCCTGGGGGGTGTGTTGCTGGTGGGGTGTGTGCTCCTGTTCACAGCTCAGGATGGGAAAGGGGCTTGTAAACCACTCTGTTGCCACTGCAAGGAGCAGACTATTGAGGAGCATCCAGTAGCTGTTCAAACAGGAGCTCAGATAATCATGAGTGGCCACCCAAATTCAAAGCTACATTTATTGAAACCAGGGCTGGAACATTTTGTCCCCAAAAGTTATCTTGAAACTCATTGTGAAAGAACATTGAGGTGTGAGTTGGAATGATTCTTTTGACCTCTGTAATTCTTGTACTTTCTGGAAATTGTACTGACACTTGCAACATCAAATTAACCAAGAGGTTTTTCAGCTCTGATTTCAGAAGTGTTTTAGGCTGAATATTAAGGAGAAAAGAGCTATGCATAGAAAAAAATAAAAAATCCAAGGTAACCTCATAAAAGCCCTCTAGATAACTGTTTGAAAATAAGACATTGTCATACCAGAGCTAACACTGTATTGAACTGGTTGGAAAGTTATACTGGCTTTATTCAGGAATGTTTTATCTGTAGTACTTGTGATTCTAAGCTGTGCATGTATTAGATGTTGCCATTGGGAAAATGGACACCTATTATATATTCCTCTAAGAAAGGACAGTCATCTGGGATTCAGCACATGGCTGAGCAAAGGAAGAAGAAAGAAAATTAATTTTCACAGGCAAAGTGGGGCAGAAGATGAAAAAGGAAAAAAATATATTTTATGGAGGTGGCTGAGTGGAATCAGATAATCTAAAGACCAAAAATCACCCGATGAATTAAATAAATAATTCAGGAAGACCCTTGACCCCTGTGGATCCTGGGCTGAACTGGTGATTGAGCTCTCCCAGTCCTTTCTGGCTGGTGTGAATCAATCCCTGACAGCTCCCTGACAGCTGTGCCAGGGGCTGGGATCTCCCCCAGCTGATCTTGGCAGGTTCCATCAGTGGCTTGCGTTGTCCTGAGACAGCCATAAATCTCCTGCCTCACATAATGGTGTCTGCTCTCAGAAATTACCTCCCACTGAACTAAAGGCCAGCTCACTGACCTGCTTCTCCTGCAGGAACTTCCATGCCCTACATATACAAAGCTGAAGGTTTTGAATAAAGATTTAACATGAATAAAATACTGATCATCCAGATAAACTTCCTGATGTGGGAACCCAGGCACGGTGACAGTGGTTTGAGCACAAAGGTGTCCACAGGGTGAAGTCCCCTTGACACTTTGATTCCCTCTGCTTGGTCACATCTGAAAGCGTGATTAAAGGTTCTGAGGTGACTTATAGCCTCACACTGCTCTTAATGTTCATATTAAATAATCTTAATGTCTACAGAGAAACGTACTGCAGCCTAAGGAGAGCTGGGTCAGGCAGCAGGACCTAGTCCTTGGATTCCTTACGACTTTCAGGAAAGCTTGGACATTCCCTTGCCTTCAGGTCTCTGAAATCCAATACTGTGATGAATCTTGGTAGCTGCAGACCAAGTGGTTCTGGAAAACTAGCAATAAATGCATTCAGATTGTTGTCCCACATGGTCTGCTGGAGAAGGGATGGGTGGAGGGAAGAATGAGAAAATGAGTGCATTTTCATAAAGAGCAAATCACAGAGGGACACCCTGGCTGTTTTTCAGGCTCTATCATATAATCAGAAACATTCAAAACTGGGAAGTGTTGGAAGGAGATAAGAGATGAACACGGAGGCAGTGAGGTTGTGGGTGATAATCTGCAGCAACCTGAGAGAAGCCGACCAGTCTAATCTCCTTAGGTTTATCTCAGAGAAGAGTAAAAACAGTTATACAATATTGAGATACACAATTCCAGCCTGTGGGAGGCTGCAGATAAAAGCAGCACGGAGCATCCTAGGAGCCAGTGCAGCCTAATTAAGAGAAAATACTGAACGTAATCCCTTAAGACTCTGCTCAATGGTTCTTTGCTAAGGCAGTGGAGTTCAGCGTAAACAAGTTAAGTATGCTGATATAAAACTGAATTGTGTAATAAACATAGATAGACAGCTTTCCTTCCTCTCTACTGCCCGGGAAGAGCACAGTAAATGGGCCAAGAAGCCAGGGGAGGGTAAGCAATGTGATGTTTGAATGGTATGATCCCATTTTCCATCAAGGTCTACATTAAACCTGCGTGTGCCTATGCTAAAGACTTCAAAGGCTTCTGTGGGCTGGGGCCAGACAGCTTCTCTGTGCTGCCCAGGCTGCTTCTGGATGGGAGTCTGGGCTGGGCTAACACAGCTGTATCATCCCACTGCTGGGGGAGTGGGAAGAGCCAAATACTGGTGTGAAAAGGTGTCTGGGACTGAGTGGTGTCTGCAGGGTTCGTAACAGTTCCCAAACACAGAAAGGGCATAAATATCAAAGCAAGATGCCAGTCATACAACTGCTGCCCAGGAGTGTAACAATGGTAATGGGATGGAATTAAAAGAGTGGAAATAGAGGCTGACCATAAGGAAAAATATTCCTAGCTAATCAACCAAGGCCACGATACCCTTTTCAGATGGAAAGAGCTATTGAAACAGGACCAAACTAATCCCTCCTTCAAGAATTTCTCAAGTTTGTTAGGTGCTAACAGAGGGCTGTGTGTGGATTAGTGCTGTGTGTGATTCTGCTGGTGGAGTGGAGCTGTGGAGGAGTAGCTGTGGTGCAATGCAATGTCATCTGTAGAGGTGAAATTGGGTTGCACTGGTGAAGGCTCTGCTCCTTGGTGGCAGTGGTTTGGTGCCATGGTGTGCCCTGTGGGTAAAGCTACACCGTGTTCCCTTGCTGGGCTGAGTACAGTCTGACTGCCCTTTAGTTTGTTCCTACTGCACACAGAGCAGGTGTAAATGGAATTTCACGAGGAAAACAACCCAAAAGAGACAACATGACAGAGTAAAGTCTGAACGCTTAGTAGCACATTGCTTTGGGTAAACTGAGAGACGCTTCGGAAGCATTCAGTCTGAAGGGGATAATTCCCCCAAAAAAGCATGCATTCTTATCATCAGAACTGATGTGTCTTGATGCTGGGAATGCAAAAAATGGGAAGGCTACATTATTTGCAAAGCATCACAGCAGATTTTGCAGTAGGCAGGTAGGAGTGTTGAGTTGCCTTTCTCTCAAACTGACCATGCGAATGCTGTGGTCCCTCACGCTCCTCTGTGCCTGCCAACATCTCTGAGGTGTTGCTGGTTTTGCCCCCAATCAAAGGGTCCTTCTGCACCAGAGAGATGGAGTTTATGAGTTTTTGTTTCCAGTTTTGGCTGGAAATCCTAAGTACCAGCAGTGGGGACATCTCTGATGCCTTTTGTGTGTTGTGTGAAACCAGGTAGCTCCTGCCCAGTGTGAGATAAGGCTGTTTCCTTAGTTGCTTTGTTTTCACTTTGCAGTGCGCAGTGTAATTGTTTTCTCTGGATGAGTGAGGAAGAGAATTCTCTCTCCTCCTGGGTGGGAAGCCTCAAATATGAGCTATTCATGAAGGGCAGTGTTCTGGCAGTGCACTGCAGCTCCCTGCTCCCATTCCTTGTGTTTAACAGGAGCACATCATGCTCCAGAGCCCTCAGTCCAGTGCATGAGGAAGCCAGGCAGGAGCAGAGAGGCATAAATCTTGTGGTTTGGGTTGTTTATTTTGAATATCCCGAGTTTTGCTGGCCATCACAGCAATAAACCTGGTTTGGTTTCACTGGTGTCCAGCAGTTGCCTGAGTTAGAAAGTCAGGCATTGTCCTTGAAAAGCATCTCTCACTGCATTTAGAAGGGAAACATGGTACTTCAGGTTTCGGTTTTCTTCAGAATTGTAATGTCTTTTGTTTTTATTATGAAAAATACTTCCATGTCTAAACATATACAAGTGCAAAGAACATTGTTATTCCGTTATTTTTTTAATCTCTGGGGTGCAAAATAAGGAATTTTCTGGCACTTTTTCTCTCTGGTTATTTTTGTCGATACAACACAAGGTAACAGAAAGCAGGTGGATTATTCTATTTGACAATCTGAAAAAACCCCAAAGCAACCAAAAATCCAGCCTAAACTATTATTCATGCCAATTCCACTGGATTTTTCAGTGATCTCTACCAGGGTATATTTCTCTATACCCACCTGAAGCAATATATTGTGTGTCTGTCCTTCACAGTCTAGCTTTGTCAACAATCAGAAATGTCATTTGCAAGCTGTCTGCTGTCCATATAATAAACATGGAAGGGAATTTGCTGCCATGCTGAAGAAGTATTTTTAAATGTCTCTATGAGCAAGCAGTTACTTTCCTTGCTGTCCAGTGTTCCTCTGTAAGTCTAAATGGAAAGGCAGGGAAATGTGACTTGTTTCCCAGTTCAGCATACATGGGCAAGGGGGATTGTTGTGCATACAGTCTGTTTGCTCAGCAGGCCAGAGGCAACCACAGAGACCTTGTCACTATGTCCCAGTATATACAGGGCGGCTGCAAAGAAGACAGACTCCCTTTATACAAGGAGTCCCATGGAAAAGGTGGCAGGTAAGAGGTACATGTTACTCCTTCCAGCTGGGCACAAGGAACATTTTTCACAATGAGAACAATCAGCCATTGGAATAACCAATGGTTGGAACAACCCCAGGGAAGTGGTGGCTTCTCCAGTGTTTCAAGAGGCTGGAGAGGGTGCTGGGCTACCTTGTCTAGACTGTGCTTCTGCCATGAAAAGTTGGACCAGATGATAGTTGTGTCTGGACCCTACACACTGGAGTGTGGCTGCACTGTGGGAGAGGCTTTGATACGAAGCTTGATTCTAACACCTGCATAGCTGGCTGGAAACAAAGATTGCCAAAAGTGGCTTTGTAAAATAGGCTGAAAATAGGCATGGGAGTGTTGCCTATTGTTTGTATGTAGAGCAAACAATGGCACTGAGGTCACTATCAAACTGTCAGTGGATAGGTATAAAGGCTTTATCCTTTCAAACATTGCTGCTTTCCCAGCTATTCTGATCTCTTGCCCGTGTCTCACATGACCAGATGCTGTTACAGGACTTGCCAAAGCACAAAGGGACAGCCGAAGTTGAGCCCAGCAGGGTTCCATGAATTCCCTATTGCAAATAACTTTGTCATTGCCTCTCTGTGTGCCTCTGTCCTGCCTCAGACATGTTTTGCTTTGTGTTTTACTTTGCTAAGCCTTTGTAAAACACAGTGAGCCTCTTCCTCTAGTGTTTCCCTTTGTTTCTTTTTGTTGTCTTTTTTTGTTCCCTTTCTGTGTCACTGCCAGTATTCCTTGTTACCACATTTCTCCTCTTTTTCTTGTTTTTTCTCTGCAGTGCATTTCTGTACAGTGAATATTGCCCTTCTTTGGCAGTTGTTCTCTCTCTATTTTCTTTCTTTTCACTTTAGTGTCAATCAGCTCATATTTATTCTTAGTGATGTCCATGCATACATGCATATATTTGTCCATGTGCCAGGTACTATGCACTGACCTGCAGGAGGGTCAGGGATGCATTGCTAAGCCAGGAGTCTTGGTAAGAAAAAAACCCAGCACAAGCAGCTGTCTCAGGAGCAAACTAAAAACCTAGAAGCCTCTACCCAGAGACAGGAGACTCCAACTTGCAATTCCAAGTATTCCACCTATTTTATCCACCCCAGAGTTGCAGCTGAGAAATGGCAGAAGTCACTGATGAACAGATGCAGCCAAGGGAGTGTTTGCTTTATTTAAATAATTGCTTTTTTTCCCCCCTGCTTTTCCTCTATCCTGCATGCTGTTGGTGCCATCATGACCTTGCTAAAAAGTGTATTCTGCTGAATTCCAGTTCTTTTCTTGCTTAACATTTAGTAGCTAGAGCTGATACAGTAAATAAAATATTGTCATATTTGGGGGATCAACGTTTATGGGATGAAACATGGACTGGCTGAACTCCGGTGCTTCTGATCTATAATGTACAACTGTGGGGTTTTTGACAACCTCTCAAAATGCTTGTGAAATCCATACAAGCATCCCTTCAACTTCAACCTGCAATTTATATTGAAGGCATGTAGTGTAGTTTAATAAATGTAGTAGTCACTTAATGATTAATACATGGCTTAGAAGTCTTCTGTGGAGTTCCTCATTCAGACATCCTTAGACCAGATCATGATGATGATGGTCTGCTTGGACCTCTTGCATGGCATAAGGTCCTTGACTGCAGGCAAATCCCTGCCTATCTGTGAGGGCTGTAGAAAGGCACCACCACCCAGCCCTTTGGCTGAAGGAGGAATTACCCTGGATAAACTGATCCAGTCATTAATTTCCTTCATGCTTAAAAAGTTCCTTCTTTTTTTATAACTTGAATATGAATTTGTCCAACTGCAGCTCTCAGCTTTGGGGATGTCTCTTTACCTGCTAGCTTAAAAAGAGCTTTTCTAAGAGAAATCTTCTTTGTATGTTCTGAAAAATGATCGAGTCTCCTCTTCCCCACCTCTCGTCTGAACCCAAGAGGTGGGTTTCTTCATTTTGTTACTTTTAGGCAAGTTTTTCAGACCTTGAATTATTTTTCTGGGTTTCCTTTAAGCACTCTGTCATTATCAATGTTACTTCTGTAATGAGAAACTGGGACTGTAGGCAGTGTTACAACAACAGTGCTGTTAATATTTAATATAATAGCAATTCCTCCATCCTATTCCTGTATGAGGTATAAGAGCCCCTGGTTTCCAAAACACAATCTGGTAGTCTGTGATTTATTCAAGGCAGCAGTGAATAAGCCAGCACAGAGCTCAGTGGTGCTGCAGATAGATGGTTTCAAGCTGCTGGAAGATCTCTTTAAAGCTCTCTCAGGTGTCTTTTTGCTACTCTGCATCTGGTATGGTGCTGCAGAGTTATTTCTTTTTATGGCTCAGTATTGCTATTTTGTCTGACAGTGATACCATGCTTTGTTGACAGACCTGCCATCGTATAGATTGTCACTAATTATGCTGGTGTTTTAAATGTTTGCTTGTAAAGCAACAGAGGAAATGTCACCACTCACCTTGGCGATTTCATTCGGGTCTTAATCCTGTTACTGCCATCAGTTGTCCCTCAGTTGGTTCAAATCCTGCAGATGTCTGATGAAGTTGGGTGTGTGCATCTGGACCTGCGTCCTGAGCTGGATCTGTGGCATGGCTGAAGTGGTACCTCAGTGTTCTACAAACTCTGCTTTTGTCCCATCCTTTTATGATACTGTTGGATCACATTCTCTTTATGGTTTTGTACAATTTCTGGATCCAGGACAGTGGTACTGCAGAGGGGCTGTTTGTTTCTCATCCTGTGTTCGTGCTGTTGCCTGGTCAGTCTCTCATCACTGTCGTTCTGTACTTCTCTTTCAACCTACTTTTTCATTTCATTTTGCCAATTCATAAAACCCACTTTGAATTCTCTTCCTGTCCTCCAGTTGCCTCGCTGTCCCTCTCACCTTGGCAGCATCCACAGAGTTGGTAAGAATCATTTTCACTCCATCACCCCAAATTAATGAAAACAAAGAATGTGACTGGATATAGAACATAAAGCTCTGCAGAGCCATGTGTGAGGATTCCTGCCCATTTTACGCTATTACTATTCAGGATTTGATTTTCCAGCATTGTACTTACAGAGTATTAGATTAATCCAGACCGTATTTCCTTAGCCTGAATGGTGGTGTGAAAGGCTTACTAAGGTCAACAGAATAGCTGCCATTTCATCCCTATCCACAGCTTCTGTTATCCTGTTCCTGGAGAATATCAGAATGATTTCACACAGTTTGTTCTTGACAAGCCCATGCTGCCTGCTACTCATCTCCTTGTTATTTTCTGCTGCTTATAGATAATGTCTGTAGGAAAATAGTTTCCCAAGAATAAAAGTTTATATGACTGCTGTGCAGGTCACTGGTTTTTATCCCTTTCCTCCTCCAGCTCTCTCACATTGTATCTTCTAAAGGACACTAGGTATCTTGTGTCCATCATTCCTAAATAACCCAGTGACACAGAGATCATTGCAAGCATCTCTTCAAGTTTGCCCTCCTTGTTGGCCAAACTTTCTGAGTCAATACCCATCATAAAAAATTTATCCCACCTTTCTTCCCCTTGGTGATCACCCATTGGTGATCTTCCATTTCCTGCCATTCCCTCTATTATGAATTGAATAATTTTAGTGTTGGGCTTTCTCTGTGTGGCTTCTGCAATGAGTAACGGTGTTCCCCTTTATTTCTTTGACTCTTCAATACCTTTCAGATCTGCCATTCAGCTTCAGTTTCTTGTCTCCGCCTTTTCATTCTTCTCTCTCTTTCTCATCTGCTATAAGCTGAGGGAATATTTTCTTTTAGACCATTTGCATGATCTTTAAGTTACTGTGTCCTCTAATTGATGTCACGTGCTATTTGCTGTGTTGCATTATTTAATTCTCTGAAAGGTTTCCTGTAGAGTGGTTTGTGTGTACGACACACTCAAAGCACAGCTGTGTTGTGTTGTCTTCATATGCATTTGCTCTCTATTTTCTCCTTTTACTTACTGTTTTGGGAAAACAGCCTTTTCCACTCCATTATTTCCAGGATCATGGATGCGTGAAGGTGGTGCTCTGGGGAACAGCAGAGGTGTGAGGACTGCTGAGTCAGTGGTGCCCTGCCATACCCACCCTGAATGCTGCAGTGGTGCAGAGCAGGACTTGGGGCACTGGTGGTGGCTGTGACAGGGTGCAGTACCCACTGGTCTGTGATTTTGGCAGGGTTCCAGTGTCAGAGACTCACAAACTCCTTGAAACCAAGAAAACATAACCATGTGCTAGATGCTGATGTTTGCAGTGCATGGGCATACGTGCATGAAGGGTTATGCAATTGTTCCTTCATAGAATTATTGAGTGGTTTGGGTTGTAAGGGACCTTAAATATTGTCTAGTCCAACCCCCCTGCTCTGGGTTGGGATGTGTTCCTTGTCAGATTTATTCAAAAAACCATCTATTTGGGTTTTATATAGCTTCTCCTTAATCAGCAATATATAGGCAGTATTGATGTACATTCTAAATAAATACACACTGCAGCAAAAATTCACCATGATCAATACTTTTTTCCCCCCTAAGTTTTAGTGATGTGCCTATAAATGTTCAGACATTCCTGGCTTGCCACAGCATGACCCAGTGGAATTAGTGGAAGCCTTTCCATTGATTTGCGTGGATTTGTACAGGCCCATGTAAAGCATTTAACCCCAAACTACGGGTCAGTGATAGAAATGTAGGAAACTGAAAATACATATTCCCTGCTCTGAAAGAAAGGAACAGAAAGGCAGAAGAAAGATAGGCAGAAGTCCTGAGACATCAGCTGCCCCACAAGGTAGTGGCTCGCAAGCACTTCCCTCTTATCTTTTGGCTCAGGGGCAGTGGATGTGCACTCTGATGTTTGAAGTAGGCTGGGTAGAATTTAACTTTTGGCTCAAGGGAGCTTTTAGGCTATTAAATATGGATGTTCTTGCAGGTAGAAGCATGGTTTCTCTGTGCAGCACAGCACTTTACTTGAACAGATGCGTTTGGGAAAGAAAGCTCGGCTCTTTTGTGCCTAAATCTTTTCTGTCTGGACCAGCCTATAAGAAATACCAATAAAAACTGTCAGGTTGTAACAACTGCAGGATTTCCAAGAGGGTGGTTGTAGCTGCCTTCAGGTCTGTGCATCCCTCTGCCTGGTCCCGAGGCTGGCCTGTGCAGCATTGCTGGGAGCTCTGCATACCTGTAATTATGGGCAGAAAATCGCTCAGGTTAATGCCGCGTCTGAGCGCAGTACTGACATCTGCCTGTCTTGGCAGTAAGGCAGCTACCACAAGCAGGCGGTGCAACAGGCTGTCAAATAGCCTGCCTTCTGCAGCAACTTGCTCCTCTAGGAAGATTTTCCCAGCTCCAGTTCCTAATCAGGCTGTGGGTGATCTTTCCGAGCTCTGAAGCCACAGGATCTATCACTCATCCATCAGCGCCTGTCCCGCTGTCCCTGCGAGCATCCTCTCCTGCCTGGCTGCTGAGGAGGAATGAGAGCTGCTGCTGAGCAGGCTGGGGTAGAGTGACAGTCTCATCCTAACGAAACAATCAGGTTATGAGCTGGTTTGCATTTTTGTTCCTGCTTTTGCAGGAACACAAACCGGACTGTTTCCTGCTGTGACTGCAGGAAGCCTCAAGGAGCAGTTTGCAATCCTCTCTGCTTCCAGCCTTTGGTGTAGCCTCAGAAAACATAACTTTCAACTCCCTGACACTTCCCAGTCTCTTCTATCTCTTGTCTGTAGTGCTATCAATCAAATTGTTCTTGTCAGCTAACTGGTTTTAAATCTCGTGTGGAAAAATTGTCAGTTCAAGATCATACTACGGTAAGGACAAACCTGACTGGTCTCATTGCGCTAATTCATTCCTGCTTAAGACATGAAAATAAACTGATAGAATATCAATTTGAAGCTTTTAGACCTTGAAATGATTTAAAATCTCTTAAAAGAAAGACTAGGGCTGAAGCTTTGTCTCCAAGGCATCATTTTTAACTTAGCAGGGAGCTCGGATGGTCTTTTCTTTAAATTGCCTATTGTCCAGATGCCCACAAAGAAAGTGCTTCTGTGGGACTGTTTGTGTTTAGTGCTGGCATTTATTTCATTTCATGTGACAGATGACTTGGCTCCTGGATCTAGTAATTACTTGCTCATATCCCATCGGGGCAGGTTTTTGACCTGCTGGAAGGCTATGATTTGGTCTGGGAGCCCTGGCTGGCTGGGCAGGGACCTGAGGCAGTGCCGGAGCCCCAGGCCTGGATGGTTCCTGGCACACATCTCGGGGGGCTTTGCTGGGTGTTCCAGTGAGAGGAGAGCAGTGGGAACACACAACCTGCAGGCTTTACTAATGACAGAGCCACCCAATTAAGATTTAAGCGTCTGGAAACCTTTTGTGTCTGTTACGATTGTTAGTCTGTAATTTGGGATGTCTTAGCAGATTTCAGGTCAAGCTTCATAGATTTTTTTTTCCCCATTTTTTTATTATCCTCAACTTTGATTGTGAGACACAGTTATGAACTTCAGGGGACTGCTGGATGGAGCTGAATGAACTCTGCTTTATTCTTCACCATAGTTGTGCTTTTCATTCGCTCACAAAGAAAAGCCTGATTTCTGCTTGAGGGATTCTTCTCTTTTTCTTTTCTTTTTTGGAAACATGGGGAAATCGAAGAGTTGAATGCAACCTTACATTGTGGCAGTTTTATTTTAAGCAGATTTTCTTCCTTCTTTTTTTTATTTTTTTTTATTTTGCAGTATTATCATACAGCAGCTAAACTAATGAATATATAATTTTCTTTCCTTTCTGCTTGTCATGCCCTGCTAACATGGACCTCTACAAAGGCTCAGGTTGGTGTTGCAATCTGTCTTCATCTTATTGTTCTCATTTAGTAAAATGAGGCTTCGATGTTGTTCTTCATCAGTCAGCTTTTTTCCCTTTCCTCTCTTCAAAACTGGGTCCAACATTATTACTACATAACAGATTCATCCAGAGAGGTGGCACATTTGTTTGTTACCCCTGAAACTTCAGCTGCAGCAAAATGTGCTGTTTCAGAAACAAGGGACATTGATTTATTTATATCTACTTAAATTTGCTATGCCTGCCTAGCTTTGTGACAGGGAGGCAGCAGCAGCTGCAGCACCTTCAACTTCTGAAATCTGTAAAATACACCAAAACTCCCACTAACGAGTTTCTGCCTTGCTTTAGACCCCCATATTTGACAGCCTAGTAAAATGACATTTGTTAATACCTCATCTGGATTCAATACTGCCTTGATAGTGATGAAACATAATTAAAAAAATAAAAATAAAAAAGCAGGGCCAGGGGAACTGGCCATTTGTGATTGTGTTCTCGTATCCCCCATGCCCACTTTAACTCCTCCATTTTTTTGTATAGGTCTGAGAGTAAATTGTTTTGCCTGAGTATTGCAGGCAGAAATAAATGCCCAATATCTGCAAGGTTATACTTTGTGCTGTGTCCTGTCCTCAGAGGCTGTAGTGACAATAAAACCAGAGAGGCAGCTTTGGGGCCAGGAACTGCATGTTCTCCCTTATTTTCTCATGTTGAATGATGCCAACTTGGTATTTTAATCTTTGTGAAGGAGCACTCATGCTTTACCATGTTACAACTTGGTGTTTCTAATGCCTGCACCAATCTCACAGAAAATAAAAGTACTTCCCACCCGTAAATATGAATTAATAAACCTTGCTGAGCACCATGTTAGTTCTATCAGAGTGAGCTGTAATGACTGGGGTTCGACAGAGCTCGCCTCAATTAACTTTTTAAACAAGGCATTTTCCACTCATTGCACTTAAGAATTTGAAATAAAGCAGTGACTGACTTTGAATATTTAATTACCCATTAGAAGAATGTAAGGGATTTACTAGGGGCATTTTGTAAAGTCCAGCAAAAGATTAGATACAGTAAAGGCCATGGTGAGGGAAAGTGGAGCACCCAGATATCTTCATAGCAAGAATACCCTGCTGATTTCCTAATTTCTCCTCTTTTCCTCATTTTACAGCCAGAATTTTACAGTGCTGCTTTTTTTGATGGCTTCATCTTGAAATGCCTTTATCTGAACTTTTCAGGGTCTGATTTTAACCTGAGATGTCATCCAGTTAGTGCAAGGAATTGGGCATTTCCAGATTCAGTGCCCCACTCTGTGAGGGCTCCCTTGCCAACCTCCAGTTCAATCTCCCAACTCTTCAGTTTTCTCATGTGTAAATTGGGATTAAAGCTGAGCAGCTTTGAGAGTCGGGCTATAAATAGGTAATCAAGAGCAGGGGAAACTTCTGAGCCTTTGTAAGTGTGTTCACCCTTCCTACTCAGAGGAAATGACTTTCCAGCAATTTTTGAAGTAGTGGAGTAATGGTGAAGGGTCTCTTTCTGTAGGGGCTTCCTTACTGCCCGCAGAGAATTCCCACTGGGAATTGGTGCAGCTTTCTGTCTGTGCTGCCATAATTCCTACCCTGACCCAGAACTCCTGTTTTGCAATTGGAATCAAATGGATCCCACCCCTTTGCCAGCTGCAAAGTTTTGGGCAGCTCTAGGTTTTCTTGGTTCAACGCCAGCGAGGCCTTTTCAGAACCTCAGCGAAGCTCTAATTGATTTTCTTTTTTCCGCATCACAAAGGAGGAAAAAAACCACAGACTCCTTTGATTTGGGTGTCAATGAAAACTAAAAGTGCTGAATTTGCTTCGTGAGTATTTGTGCAGGTATCTGCTAGAGCCATAAAAAATCCAGGAATTCCGATAATTTCAAAAGTCTCACCGCATAATGATCTGCTCCAGCTTTTGGGCTGTAAGTCATCTTGAGCAATTTTTTTTTTAATTTTGGTGGCTGTTTGCAGAATCCAAATACCCAAAGACAAGTATTCGTCAGTGAAACCGCTGCTTTGCAAAATCCAAGTTGCTTGAAAATTAATTGCTCAACCAGTTTTAATACTGGTGAGTGGTTAGCATATTTCTGGCAATCGTGATCAATATATAAACTGGCATGAAATAAAATCAATTTTATTTTAAAGAGAACTATTTAATGTTGAAATTTTAATGAGATAATTTCTGTGATGTAGTGTTTGTTAATGTGCAAGTACTTGTCCTTCAGATATACAGTTAATTCAGTAAAGCTTTTAAGTGCGTGCTTAGATCTGCCAAATCAAACACGCAGTTAAGTAATTAACAAAGCAAGTACTCCATTTTAATTCAGTTTTAAAGAACTAAATAAAAGAAACTGATTGTTAGAAATTATTTAGTTTAGATTAAACGGAATGTAAAAGCAGTATTGCAGCGTTATGAAAGTTATTCAGTTAACGTATAGGCGTCTTACAAGCAAAAAAGAGATTTGTATGAAATGGATGGAGCCAACGCAGCAGTCAAGTTTGCAGCTTATTGCACTGAATGGACTTTTTTGGAGATGTGTTTCCCACCATGCTCTGGATCCATTTGTGTCAGGCGGTTGCAAGGGAGTGCTGGCTGTGGCCCAGATGTCACCAAGTGGTGGCCATAAGCCCTAAGAGGAGGGCAGGTCCCTTTTGCACTGTGACATCCCACTGCTGCCTCCTCTTGCAGCCTGGATATGCAGGGAACATGAGTGAGTGTGATGAAGGTATTAAAAATGAGCAAATTGCTGGTCAGTCTCAGTAGGAAGGGTTTTTAAATCTGCACTTGATTTTACCAGCAAGTGTGTTTGCAAAGCAGAGCAAGTCAGCTCTCTTTCCTAAAAAAATATCCTTTCCAGCTTTACTGTTACTCAAGGTGGTCTCCATAGTTTAAAAATATGTTGTTATTTCTTCGGTTCTGGCTGTTTCAATGTATTAGGTCTAATGTAACCTTGGTATAAGGGCAGCGATGTGAAATGAACTTATGTTAGCAATGAATTTATCCCATTTGTATTAGAAATGAATAGCACAGGGGTAGTCCTCAGGGTCTCAGGCAACTGCTACAGTGATCAGTTTGGTTGTTCTAATATAATAAGCAGATATTGACTTAGCTGGAGTGAACACCAAGATTTACTGTCATGAAAGCTAAAATATCGACTGAGGGAAAACCAGAGTCAATATATACCTTGAGGGACAATAAATCTTGATGTTCACTGAAATATGAAGTCACTATGATTTTCAGAAGCATTGAACCTTGTTCTAGGTGCTCATCAGAAAGGCTACCTGAAGTATAGGTAAGAATTTTTTTTAATGAATCACAGCAGTTGAGCAAGTGTGCTTGTTTCTATACATCCCTTGCAAGATCTCTATCATTCCTGTCCTACAGTTAAATAAGTAAGTTAGAGAACATTATAAATCACACCAAAGCTCCTTGGTGGTTAGATATTTAGACTTTTCAGGAAAATGTAAGTACGAGCTATTAAAAGAGAAAATAAATAGATTAACGTGTGTATATCTTGTTGAAGTAACTGTTGACATCAGTATTCTTTATCAAAGGCTTGGGGTTTGCATTGGAGTGAAGGGGAAATGGCTTCTTTTGTTAGGGCAAGCTTCAGCAGTCTAGCTCTTAAAAAGTAGCTTTTGTCCTTTTTTTAAGAACTGTGCCTATCAACTTGGTTTTAGGATTCACATGTTCAAGTCCTATTCTAAGGTAGTTGTGACTACAAAGGGTGATACAGTGGTCCTGTGAAAGTCAGTGGCAAAACTCCTTTTCACCCCTTGGTTCACTGAGCCCAAATCCCAGCTTGTAAATGTGAAAAAAATTGAGGAAGGCAGTTAATTTCTTAAACTGCTAAAAGATGGTGTCTATTTCTTGAGGCAGTAAGGGATGGAGCCGGGCTGGTCCCCTGGGCACTGAGCTCTGCAGCTCCTCACAGGTCTGCAGCTTCCAGCATCTTTCTGCCCCCTGAGCCATACAGAACCCTGTGCCTATCACATGGAATTCATTTCATTTCTGACCTTCAGGAGATGGACTTTGATGCTACAGCTCCATACATGTGTTGGGGGCTCAGTCTGAAGGGGTTTGTAAATGCACTGTCATAGTGGGTTTGCATAAGTTTGGGAAGGGTGAGCATCAAACAGCTTATTTTCAAAGGAACTGCTGTCTTTGCTTAGGAAGAGAAGTGGCATAGCTGGACAAGAGACTTCTGCATTTTGGATGCCAAATTGTTGTGGGCCAGGAGATCTAAACTGTGTGTAAATTGAAGCTTGAACGCACTCTGTGTTATAGCCAGGGATCCATGGGAGCACATCCCAACCCTCCATGCTCAGGCACTTTGGGTCCCTGGGTTGCTGAGGAGTCAGGACACCACATCCCATCCCAGGCTCGGGACAGGGGTGTTCTTGTGGACCCAGGAGGTGAGAAGTGAACTTAGGTTGCCCTGGTAGGTGGCACCCAAAGAACAGCAAGGCCTAGCAAAAATTCTTTGAAAATGCAGAATCAAGAGCATCATCTGACCATCTTTAAGTACCACAGCTCATAGCAAAAGATAAGAATGAAAGGATTTAAGGTTTGTTGTGTTCTTTTTCCAAATAAAATAAAAAGGAATTGGAGGTGACTGAAAACAAATTATGGCAAGCCAGGAGAGAGAAAAGGGAGGAAAACATTGTCCTGTGGAGGAAAGAGCCACATGCCACATCACTGGGGTTTTTAAATGCAAAGATGGAGACACAAATTATATTCACAGCTTCCTGAACGCATTCCCACAGAATTCCACCCATGGAAATCTTGCATCTCTTTGAGGCTCCCATTTAAAAGCTTAGCAGCAGCCACCAATGCATGTTGTAACTTGTTCTGAAGAAAACTCTGCTTGCCAATGACGTGAGGTGGTTTATTTACAAGTCCCCAGTGTCCCAGAGGTATTGCCAGAGGTGGCAGCGCTCAGTGCTGGCACAGGGCAGAGGGGAGAGGTTATTCAGAGGCAGGATGTGCTGTTTGTCAGCACAGAAACTCAGGAAAACTGTTGTATTTCAGGGTTTGGTGGGGAGTGTAACCTGGGCATCCTGACCAAAGTGGAGGTACTGAACAGGTCAGCAGCAAGACTGCCCAGGTGTTGAGGTACTGCAGGGATATGTGGCCAGTGCTGTGTGTCCTCCCTCCTCCAGCACAGAATGGGCTGTCTGTCTGAAGAGGAGGAGAGCTGACTTCCTATGTAATTGTACCAGTCCAACACAATCAGACAGCAGTCTACGAATGCTCTACTAATGCCTTTGTTACTGTGATCCTGACTGCTCTTGAAAGAGCACATTTGAAGTTTCACTTCGTATTAAGTGTATTTGTGTCACTGCATATGGGATTTCTGTTTTGACCTCGCATGCTTCCTCAGATGCACTTTAGATCACGTGGCATCTCATGCCTGCCCAACCCTGTCTGCTTCTCCTACACAGATACCACATCAGGTTACATACTGCAGGAGGTTTTGAGCACCAAAACACATTTACAGCAAATGCCTGATGTTAAACCTCTACTGGTGCCCACAGGTGGGCTTTGCTGGTTCGGAGAGGTCTGAGGTTTAACAGGTGTTAAGGCAGAGCAGGCAGAGGTCACTGAGACAATGAGGTGGGATTCCCAAGCTCTCGACCTCATCCTGGCTGCAGGCAGCAGGGTGAGCGCTGAAAGGCTGGCTGTGCTGTGAACCTGCAGGACTCACAGCAGTATCCTAGAACTCTGAGGGAGAGTTATTAATTAGAGCCAGGAAAAGAAGCTTAAATCCCCAAAGCCGCTGTTTGTGCTGCCCCTGCTGCCCTGCTGTGTCTGTGGAGGGAGGCAGCACCACACCGTCACCTCCTGGCTGCTCCCAAAGTCGGCTTCCCCTCCTGAAATCTGAAGAGCAGGAGCAGGTCACCCAGCTCTTAATAAACCTACCAAGTTTTACCATCCTTGACACTGCCCAGCGAGGCGCCTCCTCCCCGGGCTGCAGGATCCCTGCCCCTGGCAGCCAGTTTTCTCCAAGCAGGCTCTTTGCTCTCCCTGGTTTTGCCTTCCCTGTGTGATGAGGGAAATGCTGCTGATGCCTCAAGCACACGTTTCCCTCTCACTAATCGTCTCCTGCGGACAGCAGAATGTTTTGTCAGGCAACACAGGCAGGCTGCAGTTTTTCCTTCCCCCTGTGGAGTAGGGAAACTAATAAATACTGCCTGTCTCTCCATCCATCTCCTGGATGGATGTCTGTGGGGAACACAGAGGCTTCGCAGTGCCCGGAGAGGGATTGCTGCTGTCCCTGGGGTGTGCAGGAGCCAGTGGCTCTCTGGAGGTGAGAGGCTGGTGGGGCAGGATGGTGGTTTCACACCTTCACACAGGGTGGGTGCCTCCTCTGTGTGCTCCTGTGTACACCACTTAGTGTTAATGAGTCCGACTGCACTGCTAATTAGCAGCGCTCGTGGTGCTGGTTGCTCAGACCGTCTGGGAAACTTGGCCTCTCTGTGCACCTCGTGCAATCCATGGACACCTCTGTAAGTCAGACCAAATGCACTGTCAGGTCATATCAAGTGCCTGAAGAGCACCATGATCTTTCAGAAACCTTTGTGCAGGTCCAGCAGGTGCTGGGAGCACCACATGCACCCTGGGAGCCCCAAAAAAGCATGTGGGTTGACCCCACTCCCTCTGGCAAGAAAGATCCTGGAGCAAATATCATCACTGAGTGTAGTTTATCCCTGGTGTGGTAGTGCTCTTGTGTTGTTTGTGCACAGACCATGAGAAAGGATCTCATAGAGTCACAGAACCATAGAGTGGTTTGGAAATGGGCCTTAAAGATTGTCTAGTTCCAACCCCCCGATCATGGGCAGGGACACCTTCCACTAGTTCAGGTTGCTCAAATTTCCATCTAGGTTTATAGTTTGTGCTTAATAATATGTAGGGAAAATGGTACTAACTGTACTGCTGTCTATGTCCCATTTGTTCCTCTCCCTTTCCTCCCTCAGCGTACAACGCGGTGATCTTGCTAGTTCATGTTGTTCTTGCTCCTTACCAGTCCCATCTTTGGCTTCCTGTTTTTCTTTTTTTTCTCCTTCGTGTGTTTTGCACTTTTCAGCATCTCCTTTTCTCTCTGCCAAACCTATGCACAGCATATAGGCAGACCCACAGCTGAAATTAGTTTCTGACATTTTCTGTTCCTAAGGGGTTTTCCTTTGCAAGTTATCTTCCTTCTATTTGATATGAAGGTGGTTTTCTGATGGGACACCAATTTTATTCTCAGACTGGTGTCTCAGTCTCCTTGTCTTCCCACCTCCAAAGTGTTGCAAAGAAGGCTTCTTTATTCTTGTGGCCACAACGTGCATAGTCATAATTTTCATTTTTAAAGTTAAGCTATACATTATTAAACTAGGGGCTGAATTTTTTGGGTGGGATAATTAGGAGGAAGGCTATTGATTTTTAGTTATTTTAATGGTGAGAATTAAATGGCTCCACAACAGCAAGGCTGAGGAGATTCTGGTATGTGGAAGAAGAAATTTTAGGTGCACTGTATTTTTCCAGGGCAGCACATTATGCCTCATACTAAACAACAAGGAATACTGTATCTTCAAATCAGCTTCTGCAGACAAACCAGATTCAAAATAAATAACTTTTATTCATCACTGTAATAGAACAGTTGATGCATTCATTTATTTAAACCTAAAAATATGCTGAAGTGCTGTATCTCAGCATGCCGCTTTTAACAACCTGAATATCCGGCCCCTTTTATCAAGCTTTTGGCTGTATTTTTCTCTCTCTGTAGATACCATAGTTCAGGTGAATACACTGTTGTGTTTGATTAGCAGATATGGTAGACATAAGTCACTTGCAGGGAAAAAAAGCTTTTGCAGTTTTTATGTATAAAAATGAAATTTGTGGGACACATGAAATTTCATTCTTTTATGGTAAAGGATTTATAGGGATACATTAGAAGCAAAGGTAAATGAGTGCTGATTTTAAGTTTGTACCTTCTGAAACGTGAAAGAATGTGGTACATACGGTCCTGGTGAAAGACGTGATAGATTATGGTGACAGCAGGCAGAGCAAATGAAATTGTAATGGAGTTCCTCTTCTGGCTGCAGGAAATAGCTGTTATTTATCCTGTTTCCTAAGATGCTGCATGCATACCATTCTTCATTATATACTTAAAAATCCCTTGGCAAGTCAATAATGAATAAATTAACTTAAAGCCATTACAACACCCCTAGCACACAGAGTGTAAGGCAGGGTCTCTTCAGTGTGCCTTGTCCTGGGTTTGGCAGAGGTGTTTCTGCAGAGGTGCTGACCTGGCTGGCTCCACTGAGCAGTTTGGTTCTCTCTCCTGGCAGGTGCACGAGGCAGTCCCATGCTACAGCCAGTGCAATCAGTATGCTTGGGTAGTAGAACCGTGGTCTCCGTGCAAAATCAACAGCGAACAAAATTCCCTCCACTGTGGAGAAGGAATACAAACGAGGAAAGTCAGGTATGTGAAGACAAAAGCTCAAGTACTCCAGATCAAAAAGAGCTGATGTGTACTTGAATAAAGCTGGAATATCTGACCATCTGACAGTGAGTATGTTACTGAGGCCAGTGTATTTTGAATGAATGTGTTTATGTGCAATGGTTTACAGGAAAAGCATCTCAGAGTTGCAGCCTTGGTTTTTCAAGAAGATGGCATGATATTTAAATTAGAATTCTTCAACCTAAATGCCATGTATACATAAAGCTCCCTGAGGTGCCTCCATATTCTGATTTGCTAACATTTTCCCAAGTAGTGGCACTGCACGCCACCAGAGTGGCATTCATTATTACTGAATATTCATTCCCCAGGCATGGGGAAATGCTGAGTTATTTCCAAATGTTCAGATGTTGCTAGCAGGAGCACAAAGGTTTATTCTTGCTGGTTGTCATTTTCTGTTTGCTCCTCTGTCAGCCGATCAAAGTTAAAATCCCTCGGTATGAAGTTTGAAATGTTTATTTAAAGGAGTTACTGAAATCTGTGAGTAACAAAAGCATGTTGTCCATGTAGCTGGGTTTGATTTGCATTAACATGATTAATTCTGCTTTTTGATGAGCCATGCTGCTTGTAGCTATTGTCATGTCTAGTGTCCTGTATGGGGTCGAGCAGACTTGTTGATACCCATCACATCCGTGGCACTCTAATGAAAATGTCTGTTTTCTGTGCAGGTGTGTGAGCACTGCAGAGGACCATGGAGGGGAGACTGTGCCCAGTGCTCTGTGTAACCAGGCTGACATCCCAGACACAGTGCAGAAGTGTAGCTTGTACTGTCCCGGCGAGTGTGCAGTGTCTGACTGGGGAGAGTGGAGCAGGTGTCCACAGGTAGGCAGTGTGTCACTGGCAACGCTCCTCTTGTCTTTCAACCATTTCATGTCACAGTTATTTCCTAGGAAAGTAAATTATTTTCTGAGGGATGTCAGGCTTAATGGATCCTGCCAGCATGGTTGAATCTGGAGATATTTATATCTCTACAGAGACTGAGCTATAGAAAGTTGGTTAGTGAAACACACAGTTATTACTGTGACAGTTGATTCAACACATCCCTTCCCTTTGGTCTACGGGAGAGAGCCCACACAAGCAGAGTGGGTGAAGGGAACAGTATTCAAGCAGCAGTAAGGGCTGTCTGTCTGAGGAAATATTTGCAGGGGACAGCTCTGTCAGTGATGCATGACTGCTGTAACAACCTGCTGGTAAACCGTGGTGGTGACACTCCTCTGGACAGGTCTTAGTCCTGAGGGAATGACAGCTCTCCCCTCCCAACACACTATTTCTGTCCAGCCTTTCCTCCTCCTCCTCCTCAAAACCTTGAGAGAAGATTTGAGGCAACAGCAGCAGAAGGGCATGGCAGCAAGGTGCCTGAACAATTTGTCATGTCATGAAATACTCAAAACTTTGTGAATTTTGCAGGGATTCAAGCCACTGCCAAGTGCTTTGTCTTTTCCTAAGTGTGCAAGATGGAAAGAAACTGCAAATTTTGTATTGTGAAAACTCTCTGGCCTCAAAGCATGCGATTTCAAACCTATGGTTTGTTTCTCCCTGATGGCTGTTGAAATAGGTGCCAGGTTTAATCTCACAGGGTTTTTTTAATAGACTTGCCTGATGTGTTTAAGTGACAAACATATATTCATTGCCCCTGTGTTAACAGGGCCATTATCGAAAGTCTGAGTGGTTATTGGACAGGTATTTATACTACTGCTGACACAGGTAATTTCCTTCCATAATATTTTGTGTAGCGTATCAATATACTCGGTAAGAACATGTCAAATAAAATCTTGTGTTTCATTTCCTGCATTCACCTCCTCCTGAGCAGCATAGCTTTGATGAAGTATAATACTCTTGCAACCCATACAAATGCTTGGATACCTTTCAAAGTCCCATTGTGGTTGGGCTGTTTCTTTGCCACTGACTTTTTCAGACATAGATATTCATAGTTCATTTTCATGTGCACTGGACTAATGCAGAGACCCTCGAGGCCGTGGGGTGTATTTCAGGTGCCTTGGTGACAGTTCAAGCTGAAGGACTGCTTGAAGCCTTAAGCACCCTAGGATCCTTAAGACACCCAGGCTCTTTGCCTGAAGGCTCCTTTCTGGCAGGAGTGAAGCAGGAGAGGGAAATCCAGAGTTCATGTGCTGCAGCCCATCAGGCAGCACAACCCTTGGCAGGCACAGCGCCTCATGCCACAGTCCCTACGTCTCCTTGTGCATCCTTTTGCCACAGTGGATGTTAATTCGTAAATGTGAGGGCATCTGCATGCCAATGCAATTAACTGAACAATATGTTTTCACAAGCTGTTCTGCAGTGCTGTGTTGTGAAACTGAGACGACTGTGTGCCGACAGAGCATGTGTTTCAATAGTTCTGTCCAGATACGAGGCAATAAACAGCTTGAAGTTTTATGGGCAGATAAAACCCTCCTTTTGATGAGTTTACAGCAGCGCTGTCTCCCTTTTACAGCTACTCCGGCTGTTTATGTTTGGTTTTAAGAGAGAAGCACAGAACACAGTCCCTCCCAGGCTGCACATGCTCAGCATCCTCCAGGCAGTGCAGAATGACTCTGTGTGCCAGTGGTGTGTCTTTGGTACGTGTGGGGCCAGAGGGGGGATGAGGCAGGGATTAAGGGAATTGTGGTGACCAGGAGCGAGGCACTGCCACCACCAGGGGGATTAATGGAACCCTCCATCTCCTGAGTCACCACTAGGAAAGGTGGACACTGAGAACGGCCGTGAGCCAGTGGGCATGGTCTATGGAGCTGCAAAGGCCCCTGTGGAGGATCCCATTCCATCTGTAAGGGAAGAGCTACCTGTGATCAGTGGAGCAGCTGCCCTGGTTGCAAGTGAGAGCTTAGGTCTGGACTTTGCATGGAGACCTGCACATAGAAACCCAGATACAGGAGTCTGCACCTGGAGCTGAATCTCGTGTTAACCTTCTGGTCAGACTTGTTGTGCCTCCAGTCTTGTGTCAAATGTCTTGCCACAGAGCCCAAAATACACATCAGTAAGTTTGCGCGCACAGAACCTCTTGCCCATTAGGATTGTCTGTTTAATTGTGGTTGAGAGAATTTTGCTCAATAGCTGGTATAATCATGCATGGTTTCTGATTCATGCCAAAATGGAAGGAAATGTCTGTCTTCTGAGGATGTATAAAATGCTTTTTGAATATTCACCAAAAATATGTTTTCTAAGTATGGCTCCTTTCTCTTCCCTGAGTAGTCCAAAAAATTTGAAAGATCACATCATATTGCAATGGAAAAGCAAAACTCTAAATCCTGGCTGTTCTTTTTCAAGTGCATTTACATTTCATACCAAAATAGTTGGCACTCCTCTAGTCATAGCGCTCTCGTGAGGCAGCTGCCAAAGACCATTCCAGGATATTTTCCTGGAGCTCTGGTCATGTTTGGCTTGCTGGAGATAAAGAGGATTTATGAAACTTGACAAATTCTAGTTTGTAAGAAATGAACAATCACAATTTCAGCCTCATGTTTGCCCGAGGAGTTCTTTGATTTGAGTTATTTACCGAAGATTTTGCTCAGGTGAGAATTCTTTTCCAGTGCTTTGGTGTTCTGCTCATGTTTTATAGTGTTGATAATAAATTCATCTTGATAGCAGAATAACTAACTCTTATCAACTGAATATAAAAAGGTCTTTTAGCTTATCTGTTGTACCTTTTGTCAATATGTCATTGTACTCAGGGTACTTTCTAGGGTATTACTGGGGTTTATCTTGTAGCAATATTCTTCCCATGTGAATTTTCCACTTTCAGGATGGTAAATGATCTTGAATCATGTTGAAATCAATGAGTCATAAAGGTGGTGACTGCTTTGTCAGTGGAAAGTACTTCAATACTTTTTCTGTCTAAAACATTGTATTTGTTCTACCTTTGGTGGGTGCGTTTCCCTTTTGTTTTAAAATATTTGTGTTCTTTTACAATTTCAGATGCTCCTACAATTCTTTTATGTGTATTTTTCAACTGAATTGCAATTTTTGTGTCTTGATTATGGTACTATTTAACACTGCTGCAGAAAGGTAAATTTTAATATTTCATCTAATGGCCATGACCCAGAAATGCAGCTGTCTGAAATACAATATCTCAAGGTTACTTTTGAGGGTTTTTTTACTGTATTGGATTCAAGAAACTCACAGTTACTGATTTGAAGCTGCCCTATTATTTTCACTTTCTCTGTTGCTTGAAGTAAATTCCAAATGGTTTTCCCTTTGGTTGAAGACTATTTTTTGGCTCATAGTTTTCTTCTTTGTCACTAAGTAACATCCACGTAACTTAAACATGAAGTCTTTAAAGCCATTTAAACTAACAGTTTGAATCCTGCTGGTTAAAAAAAAATAATCATAGGCAAATTAGGTTGACTTGCATTTCGCTTCAGAGATTTCGTATTTGTTCCAGGGACAATAGCGTGTTCAGTCAGACACCATCACTTGATTGCTCAAAGACCCAGCTAAACAATCTGGAAGCTGAAATCCTATCATCTCTGTTACATATTCAGCGATGGAATTACACACACTTCCTGCGGCGTCTCGACTTTGTATTCATCTGACTTGGAAATGTAATTAATTGACTTCAATTGAATTCATCAAAGCATTCTTAAAAAGAGTTAATACGCGAGTGGTGCTACAAGTCCCTGAAATAATTACCTCAAATGTATTTCGTTAGCTCTCTGTTGGGTGGGTGGATGGCTGTCACAGCCCCCGGTGCCGATCCGAGTGGCCTCCTTGCTTGCCTCAGCTGTTGGCATTTCTAGCAGCTAATTCCAAGAGGTCTGAAATTAGTTAATTATAGGAGCTTGCATGTCTGGTGAGTGAGAACAGCTGTCTCCGTTTCAGCCAGCATTTTCCTCATGGATCAATAGCCATGTGCCGCGCTCAGGACTTGCCACGATTGAGTTATTATTCCCTCCAGTCTGCGGGGGGTGGTGTGACTGTGCCACAACTGGGGGGATTAGAAGTGTCACCAAGCCATGCAGCCAGCCCTCAGGTTTGCAGCGACTTTCATCGTGGATGCAGGTTGCAGTCTCTACAGTTTGGAAATGCCGTCGGGAAGAGAAATTGCAGATTCTTGGACATGCTGGGGCTCAGTTACCAAAGTCTTCATCACAACTGGTACCTGCACACAGGGGCACAGAATGGGCAAGGATGGAAGGGACCACTGGAGGTCATCTAGTCCAGCTCTGTGCTCCAGCAGGATTCCCTTGAGCACGTTCCTCAGTATTGAGTATCTCCAGGGGAGACTCACCAACCTCACGTAAGTTTGACAGAGCTCCTGCAGTGTGGAGGCTGGACTGAAGAGTGGGGCTTGCAGAGTTGTGTTTCTAGCCCAAGAATTAACTTATTCAGATCAAGCATGAGAATTATGCTGGTTGGAGTTTTTTTTGAAGAACATGCACTACTCTTTATGCATGGCTGTGACTGGGATATTTTTTTAATAGCTTTCAAAATATATGGTAACTGCTGTTTTTTAGATTTGTTGTTTTATTTTTATTCATCTTCATTAGCAATCATTTTTTGAAGAGTAATGGTTCTGTCTAGAGGCAGGTAAAATTTCAGAACCTAGATCTGTCTGAAAAAGAAAATTTATGTAAATGCATTCTTATTTCAAAAGATTGCTTGTGTTATTGTAAATGGCTTGTTAAATTGTTACAAAACATCCACACTGGCATGAACAATGTAATGGTTCACTGCTCTGTTAAAAACAGTCAAATACTGTTGCTGCCTTTGCATTTACCTTATTTTGAGGTTGTATGGTTCCTTATGAATAGCCAGTTAAAAATAATGGAGCCAGCTATTTATAGTGCAGGATGCATTATACAAGCTGCTTGATAAATTAAACAGCTTTAAGGGCCCTCTAATGGGTTACAGCCTTTGTGTTATACAATTATGATGCCTATGAAAGCCTAGATCAATGGACACCTTTTAAAATCCATCACAAATAAGGTCTAATAGTGTATACTAATGTGTGATATGTTAGCAGCTCTTGCACTGGAATTTAGCATTTATAACCTTGCAGTTTTATTTAATGCCCTTCTCTTCCAGAGCAAACTTTTGGTGCTCTGTCTGTTCCATTATGGTCTGGAACAAAGGCTGGGTACATCCTTTGTGTGTGGTTTTGTCCCTCACTTTTTACATTACCTTAAAATAGTGACAGGTGGTCGTGGTGAAAAACTGAGATTGGCTAAAAGAAATATTAAAAAATGCAGTAGTCAATAGTGCCAAGAATTCCCTCACAGAATCAAGATGATGGCTGTTATAATTTCTAAATGGTCCTTTGAGAAAAAACTTTGATTTATTCCTCCCTTGACATTTTATGTTCCTCTCATTGCTTAAAAATATTTTGTTTCTGTAGTGGTTTGTATAATCTGGCCTATAGGAACTTAATGTGTCTCTGTATGACATCCTACTGCTGTAGGCTATTAATGTGCCACCTGAGGTAGGTCCCCATTATTGTTGCCATCTAGAAATCAATTCCATTCCTATCACCAGTTCTAAAGGATGCACATGCCAGAATTACTCTGTTGCTTACAGTCATTAGGAAGGAATCTGGACAGACAACATAGTTTGTAAAACTTAACAGCAAAACTGATCTGGAACCTCACCTTGAAGCACATAGAGCTCTCCAGGGCTCTGGGCCTTCTACCTCTGTGCATCACAGCTACCTCCATTTCTTAGGACTTGTTTCCTCTCCTGTATTTGTGGCCAGTCCATTGTCCTTCTTTGATCCATAAATCTTTAGTCTGGGTGGTGTCAGAAGTGGATTTCAGTTGTCCAGAATAAGGCAGAAATCGGACAAAGGTTTTCCACTTGCTAAGCAGATGCTAAAAACTTGGGTGGTCCCCAGGCTGCAAGCAGAATGTCTCCTCCTGCCTGGTGGCAGAGCAGAGCCTCAGTTTCCTGGAAGCTCAGGTGAAGGTGCCAAGTCTCCAGAGCTGTTTTATGCACCTCCCTTTCTCTTTGCAGTGTTGTAGGTACACCTTTTCCTCTTTCCTTGTGCTTCCACTGCAGAAATATCGGTTAATATTGAGCACAAAGCTGTTGGGATAGCCTTACAGGAGGTAATGGCTGACTTAATGTAAAATATAATTAAAAATGCTTCTTCTGTCATCAGTGAAAGCTGTAGTTGCTAATAGAGCAGTAGGAAGTAAAATAATGTCTTTGGAAGTGTAGCATCCACTCAGTGGGAACAGAGGAGTTGTAAATGAAGATACTCAGTAGAGCATTGCTGAGTCACAGTGGGTTTTATTCATTTAAAACCGCCAAAATTGTAGGTCCATATATGCATGTGATTAGAAACTTGGATTCCTGGGGCAGATCCAGTCTTGATCCGTGTATCTGAACGGCACCTTTGCTGTTCTGTGTGGAAGATTATTTGAACAGTCAAATTCATACTGCCATTTTCTTAATTTGTGAGAATATTCAGGATCAACCCTTTCTGTTATCTTGCCTTAATCTTAATTAATTCTGTGGTAATTTCTTACTATAAGTACTCAAGAAATATTTCTTTAATTTGCTGCCTTTTCTGTAAATGTTTCTATAAATCACTGCCATTTCTGTCCTGCATCCTAAACATGGGAGTTGCCACTGATGGTGTTTGGGTTTGCTCTCAGAACTTTTATACATCCAAATTCAGGACTAGACATGCACCACTGGTAGTGATGGCAGTGGTGACAATGGTGACATAATATCTTCCTCCTGCTGTTCAGATTACATGTCTCTTTATTATTGTTAATAATACCCTCAGCATCTCCCCACTGGAAACAATTCCTCTTCTTTGTCTTTCACTGTTCACATCCCCTAATGACTCTGGGTCTGCCAAGTCATTCCTCAACCTTTGCCATGTCGTAAATACTTCATTCTTTTCCTGCCTGGGTTTTTGGAGGGGTCCTGCAGGAGCTGTGCACCCAAGCCCTTTGAGATTCCAGGGTAGCTGGATACTCGGCTTCCTCTTGCTCCTTTGAAAATCCCAGCTTTCATCTTTTCCTTTGCAAGTCGTTCCCTCCTGCCACTTACTCAGTTCCATAAATATTTGGCTCAATTTTTTACATAGTTAACTTGAAAGAGTAAGGCCAGAAAATCAATTATAAAACTAATTTGACTTCTCAATTGACGTTAAGAGAAATTCAACAAATAATATTACAGGATATTAGTTACAGTTTGCTGCCTTTGAATTCTTGCATGTTTCCCATGTACTCAGCTTGATTAAATGAACGCTTTTCCTACAGAGATTCCTTGTTATTCAAAACTGGTAAAAGTGAGGAGCTTATCACATCAGCTCTGGCTTCTGAACACGGTGGCTCATCAGCACAGCGAGAATTCCGGCTTTGGAGCAGCAATAAGGCAGTTGTTTGTTTGGATCCTGGCAAACACCAGATAGATCCCGACCAGTTCGGCTGCTCTGCCGCCCACCGGGAGATGTCTGAGAGGAGGGAAAACAGTCCTGGCAGCCAGGAGAGCTGGGGGGGCTCTGTGACACCACTGCCCTGCATCAGTGCCCTGTAATGAAGCACCACGGGGGGCTGTTTTAATAAAAGAGTTGACTTATCTACAAATGATGCATATTTTCTGTCTGCAGGTTCTCATTTGGAAGGGAGCAAAAGCAGGTATTTCTGAGCTGGCACAGGCAACTTCTGTCACAGCATCCATTGATTTTTTTTCTCCCTTTGGTAACATAATTCAGAGAAACATTAATTAGGAGTAGCTACTGAGATACCTGCTTTGATTTTTTTTTCTTACTCATTTTGGTTTATTGGCAAATCATTTAAGTTATTAGTGTTAGTTGTGAGGATGAACAATCAGATTAGTTGAGAAAAAGGCAATAAGCTATTGGTAAACACTTAGCATGGGTTTAATTTTCAGATAATTAAAAGCAATTGGGTATTTTCGCTGACCATGGGTATTCGAATAAGATTACCATTTAAAATGATTTGACAAGATGTGTGTCAGCAGTAAGAATATAATAGAATTTCTTTCACATAGCGTAAGCATAAGGAAAATTGGCCCTGGCAATGTATTTTAAGACCAATCCAGACTTTTTTCCTCTTTGTCCTGATATTTATTCCACTCAGTTATGCTATGAGCTGTGCAACTAATCCAGGTTTACATCAGTCTGAGATCTAGATTTATGCTGCAAGGCCATTACATTTCCCTTTAATATTCACAATACAGGAATTATCCACACTTTCACCCATACAGGGTTCAGTGTTTGCAGGCAGTTTGTTGCGTGATAATAAGCCCGTGGTTTTAAACTGTTAGTTGTTATTTTTTGTAATTAAAGTACTCTGTAGAAAATCATTTTGTAAATTTCCAAGTATTCGTGGAAGTGTATTTGTTTTGCATTGTTTTTTTTGTTTACTGTTCCTGAACAATCCAAATGAGAAACTGTTAGGAATTAAATAGGTCATCTTATCCAATAAATGGCTGTGAATGCCTTAATAGGAATTTATTTCCATTAGGTTTGCTGCAACCACATGCACTTGCTCATTCATGCTGTACTGCAAACAGCCCCATGTCACAATGCTGAGAGAGTGAGGATTGAGGGCTGCTGAAACCAGTCTTCATGCCTGTCTTGCACAAACATAAATGAAAACCTGCCTAGTTGGTTCATATTCCCATGAAAACATAAACAAGCAAATCCTGGTTTATAGGCACTTGGACATCAGTATTGGTATCACATACTTTGAAGAGTCTTGTCAGCATCATAACTGATAAGCAATTACAAATGTCCTTCCTAGAAATGAAAGCTTTCCTGTAACATCAGTTATTACTTAAAAATGCATTATTTGTGCCAGAAATCCTGTCCCATTATTCAGTACAATGGTATTTTACTGGAAGTCTTGGAAAGAGGTGCAAAGTAGGGCACAGCAAAATGGCAGAGTCTTTATCCCATTGTCCCCAAGGATTCTTACCAAAAAAAAAAAACCCACCACGGAAATAAGTAGTGTAGGAGTGCCAGGAATAGCCAAATCAGCATGGATAAAACATGACCTGGATTCTTAACACTGAACTGTTTTTCTTTTCCTTCATGTGCTTTTAAGCAGCTGGAACAGGAGTGGGATTGCACTGTGCCTCGATGTGGCTGTGCCTGTAGCAGCTTGGGCTGCGGTGTCTGTGTGATTTACTGAGGTCTCAGTGCTGTCCATCCCTTTTGCATCCAGGTGTGTGACCCCAGTGTTATGCAAACCCGAACTCGACAAGTGCTGAGGTCCCCTGGCGGTTCAAAGCCCTGCCCTGAAGATTCCCAAATGAAGCCATGTGTTCTTAACCAAAATTGCTTCCAATATCAGTACAACCTAACAGGTAGGTGCAGCTTTCTGATATACCCTTAGGATGTGTTTTTAGTTATGTTTGCTTGTGGTGTCGGGTTAAAGCCTTGACATTAAAAGAGCTCTGTGTAGACCTCATTGGTTTCAGTGAAGTTAATTACTTGCCTACATTTTCACAGGTTAGTGGACAAATGCACATTTTTTGTATTTAAGCTGTCATTGCAGGTACACTGGAAATAAAGCAAGTTAAATGAGATTCTTGATGGGTTATCAACAGAATTACAAAATTCCAGTTTAAAGAGCATCCACCGTGTGGTTCTGGTGAAGCCAATGATACAGACAGAAGTCTGCTTTGAAGGTTATATGGGTGGGTATAGGATATTCAGAGCAAAATGCATTATTTAGGACCTCAGAAGCAATTAGATCTGCTGCAAACAAACCACCAAAACAAAACAGGAAAAATTCCTTTTGTTTTGACCAGCTCAAGTAAATAAGAAAGACATAGAGAGGAGAGATCTAAGAGGAGTTTGGGGGCTGGTGGGAAAGGAGAACAAAGCAAGATAAAATAGCTGAATATAAACTCAGCCTGTTTGTAATAAAAGCCCTAGAAACATAGGCAGCAGGACGATGCCTTTTTTATCATCACATTTCAGAAATGCACAACATTTATGTGTTTGTGTTTATCAGAGGTGGAAGACACAAAGTAATAGGTTTTCTTCTCATCCTTCTTATTTATTGGTGGTCTATGGAAATTTTAATGGCTTTTGTTAGGCTTTTTGTTTATTTTAAATGATGTTTTAAAGCTTATTTCAGTTTAGTTGTATTCTGACCAACATAATTTCAGACATGTAATAAGATATTAATTTTCTTCTGCTAGAAATACTGTTTCTATTTCATGAGTATTAAGAGTTTAGTTTTAAATAATGGATAGCATTGCCTTGAGACAAAACCCAGTTAAACCAGAGTTCCCCTTCAGAAATTCTTCCAGCTGCTTTATCAAAGTTGAATTTTACTTCAGACAGTGCAATCTTGTGAGAATGCCAACTGAACTGAACTGATACCCTTTATCAGTGTTCAGCATGTGCACTCAGATGTACCAGTTTTGTAAAGGGCTATGATATTGGAGCGAGAAGCGAGTGGTGCCTCCTCTGAGACTTGCCTGGTTTTAAGAACAACATCCTTCTGTGGGGATTGTTCCCAGGTTTGGGAAGCCCTGACTTGGCAAAGTGCTGCCTTAGGTAAAGCCACTTCTTCGAGGCTTCAAATCCAGGCTGGATGGGGCTTTGAGAAACCTGCTCTAGTGGAAGGTGTCCCTGCCCACAGCAGGGGCGTTGGAACAGGATGATCTTTAAGGTCCCTTCCAACGCAAACCACTCTGTGATTCCGTGTTGAGTGAAAAGGTGACCTGCAGCAGTGCACCCTCTGCTTTGTGTCTGCAGGCTGGAGTGGATGCCAGCTGGGTGCCAATGCCACCTGTGGGCACGGGGAGCGGCGCCGCCTCCTGAGCTGCCAGCGTAGTGATGGGGCCACCGTCAGCCTGCAGCTCTGCCAGCAGGTGAGCAGGGCTGGGCAACCACAGGGGCTCACTGTGCTTCCAGAGGGCTGGGGCTGCCTTCTGATCCATGCCAAGACATCACCCATAAATGGTGGGGAAGTTGTGTTCGGTGCTGGGAGTGTAGCACGTGGGTGCTTTGGTGTCCACAGGAGGTTTTAGTGGTTGGTTTCACTCCTTGACTGGAATGCACATGGCATGGCTGCCAACCCTGCACCATCCCAGCACCTCCGACAAGCTGGTGACTGGGGAGATTGTGCCCTACTACTAGAAGTCTGGAATTATCCTTTAGTAATAAGACCCAAAGGCTGAGGGAGGCTGTCATGGTTCAGTCCCAGTCACCAGTGAAGCCCNCTTCCAGAGGGCTGGGGCTGCCTTCTGATCCATGCCAAGACATCACCCATAAATGGTGGGGAAGTTGTGTTCGGTGCTGGGAGTGTAGCACGTGGGTGCTTTGGTGTCCACAGGAGGTTTTAGTGGTTGGTTTCACTCCTTGACTGGAATGCACATGGCATGGCTGCCAACCCTGCACCATCCCAGCACCTCCGACAAGCTGGTGACTGGGGAGATTGTGCCCTACTACTAGAAGTCTGGAATTATCCTTTAGTAATAAGACCCAAAGGCTGAGGGAGGCTGTCATGGTTCAGTCCCAGTCACCAGTGAAGCCCCATGCAGCCACTCACTCACTCCCAAACAGAGGGATCAGGGAGAGAATCAGAAGGGTGAAAGCTGGATAACTCATGGGTTGAGATAAAGACAGTTTAATGGGGAAAGCAAAAGCTTCGTACGTAAGCAAATTAAAACAAATTCACTGTCCCCCATGGGCAGGCAGGTGTTCAGCCATCTCCAGGACAGCAGGGCCCCATCATGTGTGATGGTTACTTGGGAAGACAAACGTCATCACTCCAAACATCCCCCCTTCTTCCTTCTTCCCTCCCAGCTTTAGGTATTGAGCATGATGTCATATGGACTGGAATATCCCTTTGGTTGGTTTGGGTCACCTGTCCTAGCTGTGCCTCCTCCCAGCTTCCCATGCAGCCCCATCCCCCTTGCCAGTGTGGCAGTGTGAGAAACAGAAAAGCCCTTGGCTCTCTGCAAGCCCTGCCCAGCAATAACAAAACATCTCTGTTATGATCACTATTCAGCACAGATCCAAAACACAGCCCCATACCAGCCACTGGGAATAAAATTAACTCTACCCCAGCCCAGATCAGCACATGGCATGAAATGCTGTTACCCCTTGGGACAGGTCCTGGGTGCTGGCGTGCTGCTGGAGTGGCTGCCACTGTGGGTGCTTGGCTGGGGAGCTGATGGCTGTGTTCCCTTGTCCCTCCCAGCTGCGCCTGGAGAAGCCCGTGCAGACGAGCAGCCGCTGCGTGGTGGGCTGTGCCGTGGACTGCCAGCTCTCCCCGTGGTCAGCCTGGTCCCAGTGCTCCCACACGTGTGGCACCGGCGGTGAGTCCCTCCCTGCCCTCCTGCCCCCCACAGCTCAGCAGTGCCGCACAAACTGGAGCCCCCAACCCCACGTGGGCTCAGGGGGTGCTGAGCTCAGGGGTGGCCCCGAGCCCCTCCGAATCCTGTTTGCCAAGCATGCCAAAGTGAAAAATGCAACTTAGGAAACCAGTGGTAGGATGCGTGGAGGACTATTTATGAATTAATTCAAACTCTCAGGATTCAGTCATAGCAAACGTTAACCCCTGAGATGGGGAGTGTTAGAGGGTTCTTAAGAGAGAAAGAAAGAAATAGAAATCCTCTGGTGGAGTAACTGTTAGTAACTTAATTGGATGCCATTGAAGAAAGCACACAAAGACTATTTGTCATCATTTAGTATATGCCTCTGTCTCCATCCTCTATCCACAGGTCCCTTAATACTTGTATAACCCCAGTAACTTCAGCAAGATTTTCTGTAGCCAATAATGCCCACCAGCATACAAAAAGGAAAAGGATTAGGACCTTTTTCAACTTATAGGGTGTAAAAAACCCTTTAAGTATTGACATGAGAAAATGCATTGAAGGTTTTATTCAAAATAAGCTGGAGGCATTATTTCCCAGGCTTCTGATGTGCATTAGATGTACAACTAATGGTCTTTAAGATTCAAGAGCTATAATGTATATTTGAATCGAATTCACTTAAGGTCAAAAAGAAAAAAGCTCTTAACTTCCATAAAGTGATTCCTTCAGATGGATTCCAGAGATCAAAGCATGTTACAGAAAAAGCTTAATATTTGGATTAGTGCTGTTCTTCCTTTGCTGAGCTTTTAGCCCGTTTGTGAAGTAGTGCTTTCTTAACAGAAATGAATAATTCATGGACAGTGTTTTAACAACAACACACTGGGAGTACTGTTAATTCCAAATTTTATTTTTTCTTCAAAATCCATTTTGGAGTGTTAATGCTCATGTTGCTGAATAAACTTAAATTAATTTTTTGGGTGTTCAATCACTTGCTAAATTAAACAGTACAGTGCAAAAGCAGGTTGTAACTTTTTTATGACTTTTAGCACACTCAAGGAGCTATATAATGCTCCTCACCTCACCCTATATAATGCCTGAAGGCTTTTTAATCCAGGGCTCTTAAATTGCACAGTTTGAAAAAGGATGTCCTTGAGTGAAAGTATGTCTTCTATTCTACCCCTGATCCTGAAATGCTTGTGCCAGTTCTGAAGGCTGGTTAAGGAGCTGATGGCTGCCAGTGCATGCAAGGAACTACTTCATGTCCTAAATCAGAGGAAAGTTGGAAACATCACTCCCTGCTGAAGAGACCTTCCAGCAAGTGTCCTGGCTGTAGGTGCCAAACCACACCAAGGCTGCTTGAACCACACAGTCAAGCCCAAGCTCAGCTCAGTTTATGGGTCATCTCCTGGTCCTCAAAGATCATGACTGCTTTATGCTGCTAGCTAGAGAGCTTTCTGGTACCAGCTACAGACAGTTACTGTTCCTGTGGTTTAACATGGATTTTAAAGCTGGAGATACTGTTTTGTGAACCTACAGCAGCGAAGCAGTTGGGAAAACTGTCCTAAAAATTGTGTCGTAAGGAAGCCAAGTTTTGCTCAGTCCTTCCCTGCCATTTGAATAGCTTTGCAGGGACTCAAGAGTGTTCTGAATCTCATGCTGAAGCATCAGTGAAATAAAAGTATTTTGCATCCAAATTATTCCTGCACGTTTTGTTTTCCTGCATCCTCAGTCCTGATGTGACTTTTGCTGCAGCAGCCCCAAAGTGTGGAGCTACCCTGATGTCAAACATCTGTGATGGAGGGGCCTTGGCACCAGTTCTGTGGCCATGGCCTTTGTGTGGTTCCAACAACACAAACACCATCATTTCAGCTTCTTCACCGAGTCCCAGTTGGTTATAAATGCTACTTGATGATGGCCTTAACAGAGAAGACATTAATTATGCACTCATCTACAGGTGGTGCTTCAGAGATGAATACAGAGAGAGTTTCCTACTGGAAGGTTCATGGACAGCAACACCTTTGAAATCATCGTGAGTTTCTCACAGGCATTTATGTGAATAGGGTGAAGCCTCAAATTAGACAGGAAAAAACAAAGGATGGCACTAAATGAGCTGTGGGAATTAGCTGTAGTAAACACTCATACTGCCTTCCCTTTGCCAGTAATTGCCCACTGTTTGGTACATCTGAAATGAAGGACTTAGATGCTCGATGCTTAGAAATAATTCACAGCAAGTTGAACACACCATTACTGGATCGACCCACAACAATATTTTGCTCTTCTAGCTTTTCTTGGAGAGCGCACGAAGGGCCTGCAGAAGTACCATAAAGAACTTCAGAGAGAAACATAATTTAAATATGATCGGGATCAAAATTTAATATCACTGGATTTGAGTTTTTGTGTGTGTTTCTAGTCTGGTGTTGTTGCTGACATTTTTATTCCATCCATCTCTTCCAGTAACAGTCTGCTGCAATATATTTTAATGGATGGTCCCTTTCTCTTGCACAGGTTTTATTGTAGGGAACAATGCATTTAAACATGAAGTGGTGCTGCTGTGCATGTGGCACTGACATCTAATACAGTTCTGGTACACAGCAGCCAAAGGCGAATATATTGATTTTTATAAATGATGATGAGTGAAGTAGATCTCTCTTTCCTGCCTGTGCTGAGCCTGTGGAGATGTGTAACTGATACTTGCCTGTTGCAGCTGTGGTTCTGGGCAGCATCTGGCCAGGATGCTGGCTGGGGCTTTAGGCTGACATTGGGTTATATATAAGGGTTCCTCCTATCAGTTGCTGTACTGCTATGAAGAGATGTATAGCGCTGCCTTAATGGATGATGCTTCCATGGCCTGAATCAGTTACTGGGAAGGATGTTTGGGAAAGATAATCCCCAGCAGACTGAATTTCCTTTGTTAAGGCAAATAAATGAGGATGCTGAATGTTTCCATGTAAATGTTTTCCAATCCCATGTGATTTCTCCCAAGTTCTCTAACAGGAACGCTAAATTTGTAAAACCCTAACTCTGTGCTTTGCCACGTACAAAGCTGACTTTACCAGGCAAATTGTGGGATTTAGCTGAGTTACCCAGGGCTGAACATGTTGCTGTGCCTAGCTCAGTCCTCAGAGCCCAGAAGAGCCCACAGCAGGTTGTGGAGATGTGCATCCCAACACCAGACTGACCTGTGGGACAGAAATGAGGGGGAACAAGGATGTGCACAACCGAAAAATTTGGTGGTTACCTTCTTCCCTGATTCATCACCAATTTGGGAAAACACTTTTCATGTTGCCTTCTGAAGAAGAACTTTTTGTGACACTTTCTCACTTGCTACTCAAGCTTGGCAAGGTCCAGTCTGACAGTCTTGGGAGATGTTGCTGCAAGAGGGGCCACCAAGATCTCTTCCTGCTCTGGGGATGCTCCCGTGTCTTCTGTAGGGACTGGCATTGGGAAGTGGATGAAAAGCCCCGTTTATCATCTGTCCCACTTGCTTGTGACTGGACCTAACCTGACCTCCAGGGCTTGTTTAAGTAACTGGATCCCTGCTCTCATCTCGCAGTTCCCTGGCAGAGCTGTGTTTCATGTGCTCTGCTCATGCTCATCAAACTGGTTACATCATGTGGGTCTTTTTGACTGGGATGAACTGCAGCAGGAATTTTAATCATCTTGGTTTCAGCCGTGACACATCACTTTGTGGGGATAAAGTGCAAGGAATGGCAAGAATTTTTTGGGGGGTAAAAAAAAAATCTTACTATTCTGGTTTGACAATATGATCTTACGTTTCTGAGATGAAATTCTGGCTGCTGACGTAAGAGAGAATTCTAAGTGACGAGTACTAACAAGACCAGCCTCTTTTTTTTCCCCTTTCAAAATTAATTTGAGGATATAAAGAAAGACTGACTTTCAATTTTCAGCACACTTTCTGTCTTAATTTTTGTATCATTTAACAGTGCAGAGCAGAGGAATCAGAGATGTGGCTGGTTCATTGGGGAATTAAAGAAAAATTCACTGGGAAATTAAAGAAGCAACTAGGATTGCTTCGATTCTTCCAGAGTTTGTGTTGGAAGCAAGTTAATTTCAGATGCAGTAAGATTCTGTTCTGCATAGGCAGCAAAAGATAAGGTATTTAAAAAGAAAAGACAGGGAATTTTTCTGCTACTTGAGTGGTAATCGAGCACCTAGATAGTATTTGTGGAGTGGAAAAGAAAAATCAGACCTTTAAAAAACTCTCTGCAGTCATTGTGCAAAGAAATGTCTTTCTTCAGTGATTTATTCACAATGTAAAAACAAAGTGATAGATTAAATGGGTCAAGCCTCAGCCGACCATTGGGACTGTAGAGAGTTTCAATAGTTTGGTTAACCAACTGCAGGAAGCCAAAATGGAAATAAATACAGAGAAACTGTTAATTCCTCTTAAAAGGAAAATAGCGTTTTCTATTCAACGCTCTTCCCATTTGCATTTTGCTAGAAACATGTTAAACAGAGTGTACGAAAGGAAATTATTTTGTTAATTAAAATAGCTTGATGAATGCTTCAGGCTTTCAAGTGTCTCCTAAGGAAATTGGATCTTTTAACCTTAGGACCCCTCCTTTTCCATGGCTCCGTGGGGGAAGGTGGTGGTGCCTGGCAGGGCTGCAGAGCTCCCCGCCCCAGGGTGTCCCTGGAATATCCATGGGCTTCCCACTGTTCCCAGAGAGCCTTTCCCTTTGCTCACCATCCTCAGCATTAAGAAGAATTTGGCAAATTTGATCTCTGGCTGGAGGGGAAGGAGCAGCTAATTTTGGCCAATTCAGCTAGAGAGGGCTGCTGTGAGGTTCATGGACAGCAGGCTGGGAGGTTTCTCTTCCCTTGCTCTGCCTCCCCAGTGAACTGCAGGAGTTTCTTTCCTTTCCTCTCCTCTCAGCTGGCAGGACTTTTTCAACCTCCTAATGTATCTGATTCTGAGACGGCTGAATGCACAGTCATGTGGATAAGAGCTTTTATCATCACTTCTGTTACAAACTCCCCAGGTCTAGATTAGAATTGGAAAAGGAAGAAGTCTTAAAATTGGTTTAAATGGGTTTCAAAATGGAATTCAATGGATCAGAGCAAGGGAATAGCATTGTAAAGGTAAGAGAGCTTGCTAAGGTATCCCATCAGGACCTTTTTCAGGTGTGTCTGCTTTTAATTTTTATTTGCTAAAACGTTTTTGGAAACCCTGCTCTTTAGGTGGTCCCAGTGACAGTTACTAGAGATGTGCCTTACACCTGCTGTATTGTTAATTAAAAAGGATGTGCATAAATAGCTGGATATTGCAGCCTCCTTGTTTTGCAGGGTGTTTGCTCCCCCCCCATTTCCCTCTGCTCACAGAAACAGCTGAAAGGCTGTGATCCCAATGGGAGAGCACCTCCACAATAGCAATTACCACTCACCTCTGCCTTGTTGTTTGTGCCTGCCCTTAATGCCCAGACCTTTCTGTTTTTAACTCAAATCCACACATATTGAAAGACAAGGCAGAAATTTTATGTCCAGCACAATCTTCTGCATTCCATTGTATAAGGGCTTTTTCTTTTCCACTTTTCTTTTTAATTGGAGCCAGAATTCTAATTGAAACATTTTGAGTGAAAACATTCCTGGACATAAATGGACAGCAAAGGAGACGGAAATGGAATTGCTGTAACTTTAATGAATATATTCAGTTTTATTAGTTCAAAAGTAGTAACATAATTGCTTTTTCCATTCAGTGGCTGAAGAAGTTTTCACCAATAATAAATAGGATTTTAATGGAAATGGTAGAAGTGGTTATGGATGGTAATAGCCACTACAGTGTTTGCAGTTTTCAAATTGGGTCCACATAATTGCTCATAAAAAGAAAATTTCATTTGTTAAAAATCTCTGGAAACATATTGAATGGTAGAAATGCTGCTGCCATAGGAATTATTTTCTTGTCATATTTAATAATCAGGATTTAGTCGAGTATTTAAATGCGCTGCATAAACAAATACTATATTTGTGTACACAAAACGGCTTCTTAAAAAGCATGCTTGAAAATATCAGTGGCTGCATTGCTTAGACTTTGCAATCGCAGCCACATTATCCGGACACTCCTCCCAATTAATGCTTTTTGAGCAGGTCTGAGCGGTGGGGGACGAGCTGGGAACGCTGCTAAATGACGAGACCTGTGTTTTCTCTCTCCCCATGTGTGTCCTTCACTGTGTGCTGTGCTCTCCCCTGCCTAGGCCAGATGGTGCGTGGGCGCTCGGTGGTCGTGCGGGCAGCGGGCGAGGGCAGAGCGTGCCCGGAGCAGCTGAGCCAGCACCGGAGCTGCCCGGTGAAGCCCTGCTACAGCTGGCTCCTGGGGCCGTGGTCTCCCTGCAGACTCCAGGTACGGCTTGCCCTGGGGCTCTCCCCGTGCCCGGGATCGAGGGCAGAGCCCCTCGTGGCATTGCGGGATGAAGGCAGGCTGCTGGAGGTGTCTCTGTGGCCACTGGAGGGGTGGGAAGATCCATAGGGGAGCAGGGGAACTTTGGGAGAGGTAAATCTCTGCACCTCATCTTCCAACCACCAGCAGCCCTTCACAGATGGCAATATGGGTTCACGTACCACGAGCTTATAGGGCTGTTAAAGGGGATTTATGGAGGGAATGTGTTTGAGTGGGCATAGTCATGGTGACCTATATTATATAAAATAACTCTAACAAGGAAATAGATAAGCTAAATATCAAAAGAACTTAGCCTTTTAAAATCCTTTTTAATTTCTTTTCATTTTTAAGTACCTGTATAGCAGGTATTCCCTCACCAGGTCTCCAGTACGTTAGTATGAGTTATTTATTAAGGGCTGTTTTCTACTTTCTCCTTACCTTGGCTATCTTTTTAATGATCTGAACTGTCTGGATTCATTTCTGATGTTCTGTCCCTACACTTGGCACTCCTGCTCAGCACCAGAGCCATCATTTTTTCACTGTCAGTAGCTTGAATCAGGCCTGAATTGACTTTTTTCCCCCCCTCTGTGCTTTTTCTTCTCTCCTTATCTGTTAGATCACATTTCCAATATTAAAACATATTAGCCAGTTTAAGCAGAGGTGAATCTTTCACAGTGAGGTTTATCAGGCTGCTTAAATCTGGCTTTGCTGAAATGGAGGTGAGAGAAGTGTGGTTCAGTAGAAAAGTGCCCTGCCTGGTCCCAGGGCACAGGCCCTGTGCCAGATCTGTGGCTGCTTCTCCACATTATACCCTGTAAGAGACTGAAGCCAGTAATGCACATAAAGACACAAAATTCTTGTTTTCTGCTCTGCCCTCTGCCAATGCTTTGAATTACCTGTGTGGTTTCTAGATGTGGTGGGTGAATATCTGAGTGGCACAACAGATACTCAGAATTTTCCCAGGTTTCACACGTGAAGTCTGGAGTGTGGCAGACTTTGGACAGTCCAAGATCAGAGAAACAGAAATATATTTGTATTTTCTGTAATCAACAATTCGGCACAACTAGTGAGGTGAATATGGTCCTTGTATGTGCTGCATTCAATATTTATTTATGTATAACATAAATAGAACAAAATGATAGCATCAGCTGATAGCTAATGTAAGCAAATCCTGTTAAACATCAGGGAAGAGACCTTCAACCACAGCAGCTAACACAGCTGATAAAAGAATTAGTAGGGAAGCTGAATTAAGGCCCTGGCTTACTCCAGATAAATAACACATTGTGCAGATTAAGAGTGAGCTCATCCAGAACCCAGCTAAATTTCAGCTCAGAGCAAGTAATCAGAGCCTCCCCTAACCCAGATACCATCCCCGCATTCAGGGAGACAGAGCCTGCTTCCCTCCTTGAATTACCACAGAGTAGTTTCTCTAGGCTTTGCTTTGTTTTGGAGAGGAGCCATTCTATTCATGTTCACTTCTCTGTAATGAGCTGCTTAGGAATTAAATGTAGTTCATAAATACTGGGTGATTTATTCCTGTGCTTTACTGGAAAAGAAGCTTAAGGCTGCATTCTAAAGGCAGCTTTCAAAGTCCTGTTTTCAAGGATGCTTTGTGAAATAAGGTAAATGCATCCTATGGTAAGACCAAAATGCATAGGGTGAAAGTGTCTTCCTGTAATAATAGAAATGGGACAACTAATTATAAGGCTAAAATATTTTTCCTTGTATTATGAGATAACTGAGACTCTATTTCCTAGTTGTAGAAGGACTATTTTATGCTAAATTGACTTCATGTGAATAATTAGAGGTGTCTGCATGTTTAGAAATAGAGCCTGCTAAGTGTTCTGTGTTGTTGATTGTCACAGTTTGGAAATCAGTGGTTGCTCTCCAAGGAATTATACATGTCCCAGGCACACCTCTTGGTGGCATGGGGCATTTCCACTGTGTTCAGGGGGATGCAGAACTTGGGACCTGGACAATACACCCAATCTTTAAGGGTTACAGGACATTAATCATTATCCTCCCAGGGCTGAAGTGGTTTACCCTGATTAGCTTAAGAAAGAATTTTATCAGTGGTTGATACTGTTGATCATTTTTTCTATGAAAGGGGTATAAGCGAAGGAGCTAGGCCTCACCAAACATCAAGTCAGTATGTTGCTGAATTCCGAAGGTACCTGGCTGTCAGACACAGTCCTGGTATAAAACTTGAGCTTATTTTACCACTTGGGGCAAGGAGGTCACGAGGTGGAGGCTGCATGCAGGTGCTGGTGGAGGGGCACATATATCCAGGCTGTATTTAGGGAACCCAGGATGGGTTCTGTCCCCCCTGTAGGGTCAACATAGAAATTTTTGCAGCCAGATGGCAGGAATCCCTTCTGGAAAGCAAATTCTCACAAATTTCCAGCAAGGAAATCATGACTCAAGAGGCAAATCCTGGTTCTGGGCAAACCTCAGGGGATCACACCTTCCAAGGAATAGCATTTACAATACAGATTTGCTTTCCTGAGTTTTGAGTGTGTGGTGGTTTCCTTGGCAGCTCTCCTCTGATGAGGAGCTATTCCCTGCATCCTCAGTGTGCTGTTGCTGCCACGAGCTTCCTCTGTTTCCACACCTATTAATTAGATCTTCAAATGTATAAGTTTGGGGACATGAATAATTTTGAAGATGATAAGGAAGTCAGTGCAGTGCTCCTGCATTGCTTAAGACCTTTCCAAAAATACCAAAAAGGATCTCCTACTGTAAGTGGCAGGGTGACATTTTGTCTTTTAAGGATGTTCAATTAAGGTCTTGAAAGAAATGCAAGCAAATGGAAGCCACTGTTAAAAAGAAAACCTTGATCTTTGGGATTGTCTGAGAGTTCATGGTTTATATTTATTTTTTATTCTCAGCACTGGAAAATATGAATGTAGTTCCACTATTGCAGATATAGAAATGAAGAGTGTTGCATGTAGACTTTTACAAGAGACACTTGTGCTGAAAAAAATTATTGGTTTGACCTATTTATATCTCAGTATTCTTATTGCTATTTATAGGTTGATATGTATATAAATACTTCTATATTGTTTATAGAAGAGTAAGTATGTTTTGAAAACTTTTTTGTCCTTCGCAGTCATTTAGTCACTCTTTGAGCCACTTTGAAGTGGAAATGATGCAGTTTGATTAGTGCCCATTTCCCTCAAGATTTTTCTCCCATGATCTTCTGTTTCCACCAGCCATTTCTAAGCACTCTAACCCAACTGACAGCTGCATGAGTTATTCACACACCATTAATCTCAGACCACAATCGAGGCTTCAGCAGTGAAACAGTAATTTAGAACAGTAAGTTACATGCTGTCTGAAGTGAAACATGGTGTTATAATCTTGGAATCTGGCTGCATATAGTAAATGTACACTAATCTTTAAGATGCTTTTGATTAGCAACTGCTCTAAGTCCAGGTAGTTATGCTCTTATTTCCATTTGATTGTGTGTCTGCAACAGAAAGGATGGAGAGAGTGAGAGGCAGCCAGGTGTGTGCAGGAGAATCATTCTTGAGATTCCTGCTAGCAAACCTGCTGCTGGGTGAATGCACTCGGTAGGAGCCATTCTGTTCTGCAGATGAAGTCCATTATTTTAAGAGAATCCACTGCTGAGAAATCCAAAGGAGCAAGCACATCCCTTGGTTATGTAAAATCAATGTTTCTTCCTTCTTCTTGGGTTTTGTTTACTGAATTTTGTGAAGTGCCATTCCCTCAAGGCTTCAGGCATGTGTTCATAAGGCATCACACACGTTGAGGGCACCCACCTCCACAGCATTGCAGCTCTGTTTGTCAGATGAGAGTGAAACAATTCCAGCCTCTTGAAACAGCCTCAGCACTTCAGCTCTTGCAGTGTCCCCAGCCCTTGACCAACAATAGCCCAACAGTATTGATTTTGCAGTAAAGGAAGTCATCTTCAGCAAGTAGTTTGGTGTATGACTAAGTATTTCAGAAGTGGGCTGATGAGCACAGAGTGGCTCAGATGGAGCCTCCTTTACTTGTTCAGATGGGATTTAGTGCTGACAGGTGATGGCTGGCTTGGGTTGGTGTTTTGGTAGAGTGTGTGACACAAGCTGGTGATCTCGTGTCTGCTCCAGACCTGGTCGCTCCCTTTAGAACATGACACAGTAACCCTGGCAGCCCAGTTAACTGTGCTGGACGATTTCTGCTCTTGCAAGGTTTAAACCACATAATTGCTCTTCCTGGGCTGTATCATCAAAGAAGGATAAAGGAAATGTCCCTTCCTTATGGGCAGGTTCTGCTCTTGGCTTCTTTAGAGAAGCCAGAAATTTCTGTGTTCAGGTAACTTGGCACTAATTAGGAATCAGTAAATTCACTGGCTCAAGTAAAAGGCATGAAGTGCTGACCCCAGAGATGGTATTAATCCTTCATAACACCCACCTCTTCCCCAGCTTTGCTTGCATTTCCCAGATTTTTCTGTCTGTCTCTGCTCCTGCCTCTGAGCTCCTGCATTGGCACATACAGAGATTCTCCTAACTATTTCAGGGGATACTACTGCAGTCCAAAGACCAATTTTGTATCTTTGAAGACCTTTTAAGTGGAATCAAAGGTGTTTCTTCTGTCACCTGATAATGTCAGTGATGCCTCTGTTCCCTTTTATCATTTTGTAGGGCGGGCAGTGTGGAGACGGATTGCAGGTGCGCAACCTCACGTGTGTAGTGCATGATGCAGCTGTCTCTGCTCCATCCAGACCAGTAGAAGATGCACTGTGTGGTGAGCTGCCCTCGAAAGAGACTGTGCTGCAGTTACCCTGCTCTGTGCCTTGCCCAGGTAAAGTCTTTGGGAAGTCACGGTGCCTTTCTGCCTGTGATGGCTGTCTGAGGTGGACGTGCTCCCACAGCTCTGAGTGCTGTCAGCTGTTGTAGGAAGACTTTGTGCTTCAGCAAATCAGTTAAATGCTCAGTCTGCTGTTTCTGCACCACCTGAAAAGATTTCCTTTGTTTTTTGAGAAAATGAGATTCCCTGTGAAGCAGAAAATCCGAATATTGTGTACCACTGGGTATCTGAGATATTTCACTTCTGAAATATCTGAGATATTTCACTGTTAAAGCTGTTGTGTGCTTAGGTTGTCCTTGTCCCTCAAGGCTGATTCTTTTGGCAAACCTCTGATTTATTCTTTCAACGTGCAGGTGACTGTCACCTCACGGAGTGGTCAGAGTGGAGCTCCTGTGAGCTCACCTGCATCAATGGCAGGAGCTTTGAGACAATGGGGCGCCAGTCTCGATCCCGGGCGTTCATCGTTCAGTCTCCGGAGAACCAGGAGGGCTGCTCGGGGCAGGAGATGGAGACACGGCCCTGCTCAGGTAGCTTGGCCACAGCACTGCCTTCTCCCTTTCAAGAGTTTATTCTGCATTTGTTGCAAGGTGAAGACTAACTGGTATTGATGTTGCAGGAGGGAAGTGTTATGACTACCTGTGGAAAACCAGCCTTTGGCAAGACAACGTCCGCACAGTGTGGTGTCAGCGCTCAGATGGGATGAACGTCACAGGTACATCCCCAGATTGCCTCACACAATTATAAATGAAATGTCTCCATCCAGGCTTTTCTGCTTCTGCATCTGTTGCTCAGAGGGAGTTGGGCATCCTTTTTCACTCTTCCAGAATTTCGGTTTAGATTTGTGTGTAAGAGAGACAGATGGGAGCTCACCACCCTTGCTGTCAGATGAACATCACACATGTATTACATGGGAGTATTTGGGCTGGTTACCCTTGCTGGTGGGCTGCTCATGAGAAGAAATGAGTGTGCAGATCCTAAAGGGCTGCCTGGTCTGCCTTGCACAGCCATCAGTGCAACCTCCCTGTAGCTGTGGAGAGCAGAAGAGAACATTGCATGTGTAGTAGAGACCCCAGCTTCTGTGCCTCTTCTTTTCAACACACAGGAATCTCAAATCACTCAGACTGTGAGATTCCTGCTGTCACTGTGACCTACACATTCTGCCTGTGCAGGATGAAAAAGGAAACTCATGATGAGAGCTTTGAAGCTCCGTGAGAGATTGGCAAAGGCAGTAGGGCTTGGATATCCATGGGATCTCTTTCAGTATGCACATGGTGAATGAGGAGGGAGTAGAAATGAAAATGCGGATGTTCTTATCTAGTTCTATTTATAATGACTAGTTAAGATAATAACAAAAGTCTTATGTGCAAAGGATGCCAAGTATTTAAGAACTCATTAACATGTTTTTATTCCTATCGAAGCACAGGCTTCTCCGAGTGAGGATGGGCAAAGGCGTTCTGTGGATTATGTCTTCTTGTATAGATAAGACATTAATGAGGACACAGAAGATCTGCATCTAATTCCCCATTCTGCCCCTAACTTCCTATGTGGCCAGTGGCAAATTGCTTAAATCTGTATATCCCTGTTCTCCATTAACAAGATGGGTATGATAATAATTCCCTGCCTCATTAAGGCAAATTAATTAATACGATGCCTACAGATATTATGCTAATGTGCTTAATAGACTAGTATTTAACTATATAAAATAAGCAAGCAAGCAGTTCCCACACTGTGGTGATCCAAGTGAAAAGAGATGCCCTTGAAGGCACTCAGTGTTTTCTTTTCCAGGAGGGTGTCCTCTTCGGACGAAACCGGCCGAAGTTCGGCACTGCAGCCCGGCCTGCAGAAAGCCATTCTCCTACTGCACACAGGTAATTGCAGAGTCTGGGGAGGAAATTAACACTGCAAAATCTAATCAATTAGCTCCTGGATCTTAAATGCATTCCAGGACCCAGGAAGGAGTTTGGTGTGTTCGTGGTACCACCTCGAGGTAGTTGTGAGAAGTTCATCCTGAAGGGAAACTCTAAACCCACATAGAGAGTATTTATGTGGTGTTAAAAGTTTGGGCTTTTTATGTGGAGGGGTTTTGGGGACCTCTTGGTTTAATTTTCATTGAATGCTATTGTACTGTCCCATAGAAAATGGATTGTTTAAATCTTCTGTAAAAGAGGAGGTAAAAGAGTCAGTCACCTGTTTGGATCATAACAAAGTGTGTCAGGCCCTCAGGCACACATTATAAGGTAATTAGCAAAGACAAATAATATAAAAAAGCTGTTTTAAAGTAGAAATCCATAAAATGGAGGATCTATTTAGCCAATCACAGACTTCTAAAAAACCTCTTGAGGAAACTGCTTAGACTGATCCAGGGCAGTGGATATTTGGCCATAAGAAAGCTTCATTTTAGATAGCCCTGTGAAATACTGGAGTGGAAATACATGAGGAGGGTTTGACTCTGAAGGGGAACTGTTTCTGGTTTGTCTCTTCTAATGCCCAGCAGGGTCACCAGGAAAATTGTTACTGACGAGAGGAGTTTGCCACAGATTCCGGTTATTAAGTCTGTTGGGATGAAAATGTTTGTATGTTTGGTTTCTCCATAATTACAGACTCTTTTTCAACCGATTCCCCAAATATATCTGGCTTTTTGAACTGAAATGGGGTTTCAGGCACCAGTTCCTGGGTGGTTTGGTTTGGTGGTGGTGGTTGTACCGTGTGGTTTCCCTACAGTGTGCACTGTTGTGCAAGGGGGCACTGTCTGGTTTAATGCTGAATTCCCTTTTATCTCCCAGAGAGGAGTCTGCGGTTGTGAGCGAGGATACACAGAAGTAATGAGATCAAATGGGGTCCTGGATTACTGCGTGAAGGTACCGGGTTTAGAAGATAAGAAAGCTGATGTTAAGACCATTTCTGGAAAAAATAAACCTGTCAACTCAAAAATGCATGACATTTTCAAAGGATGGTCTATTCAACCTTTTAATCCAGGTGAAAAACTTAAATATGAATGGAATAAATGGTCTTTAAAACGTTTCTGTAGGAGAAAGGGACAAGCTTTGTAGCTCATAACATCAGAGATTGTGTCCGGGAGCTTAACAGCAGCCTCCCAGTTTCCGACTCGCGTGTTGTCTTTCATGCCTTTGTGCCTGTACAGAGGAATCACAATCTCTTATGCTGAGAGATAGCAAAGACACAATGAGGCAATAATATTTTGCAAAACCACAGTCATATGTGATTTGGGGGGATGCTTGGAACTATTATCTGATGATGTTTCTAGAAGTAATATGTTTGGACTCGGAAAGATATTGATCACCAGCGCTTCAGAAGATTCAGAGCAGAAAGTGCTTACGTTTTCATTAAAACATTGGTTGTTTTTTCATGTTTCAAAAATATATGAAAAGAAAGTGTAGAGTTTAGAATTTTAAGTGTTAAAGTTGTGACAATAAAAACACCCCACAAAAGCAGGAAAGCTGCTGTGCCCAAGCAACTCATCCCAGATGGATCTTTGACACCCACAACACAAAATCCTCCCCAGATGGAACCGTGTACTGGATGTGCCCAGACTGTTCCACAGGACTAGTGCTGTAGTAATAGCTGATTCCCATTCTGACTGTTCTTTTGAAGATGAATTCATTCAAAATAAATTTCTACAATGCAAATAGGACTTTAAAATGGGAAGCAAATGTGTCAGATGCATCAGGTTTTACTGAAGCACATCCATTCTCCTGGTATTCTGAAATACTGGCAGTGCAGTCGTCTCCCTCTTCTGCTACCTGACATTGCATTTGTTTGCAATTAGTTCCTAATGAAAACAAGGCTTTAGAAAACATGTAACAAAAGGTTGTGTTAGGGGATTCAGGGAGCTGTAATTCTGTCTGATATATGTGATCACACTTTGAATGTTACATTTACATATTTGATCTGCATACAGTAGTTAACCTTTGTGCTGACACTCTCTGGGCTCAGAGAGCTCAGTCCAAAGCTGCCTAAAGTTGTCTGGTTTTCGATCAGACCCTTCATCCAAAAGCCCACGCAGTTCACCTGCAGTTTGAGTCAAAGGTTTGGGGTTAATTGGCTTTTTTTCAGCATCCCTGGCTCTCTGTAGGCTGTCTTAGTTGGGTGTCATCTCTTCAACTGGTACCTTTATGGGGTTAGAAAAAGGGAGGGAAGTGTAGGTGGATGCTGCAAATCCTCTTTTTAAATCAGCATTCATCTGCAGCCCTGAAAGCTTCTGGTGGGCTTGACCTCAGTGCAGCATCTGTGAGCCAGCTCTCCCCCAGGGACTGTAAGAGAAATGGGGACTAAGGAGCTTTTACAGTACACGGTGGTACTTAATTTTAGGGCAGAAATGTTATAGAAACAATATATGGGAGAGGAATAAAGGTGTTCTGTGTGTGCTACGTGTATCCCCAACCCCATGGCATCCTGCAGTTAACTCTTCAGTCTGTATGTGCTCTTCAGACCCCAGCTCAAGGCTGGTGCTCTTCAAATCACTCCCCTTTGTCTAATTTCATGGCAGAATATGTATTTACTGCCCTTAAAGAGGCTCTCAGGCTCCCTAGTCTGGGGGTTTGCAGTAGTTAGTGCTGGCTCAGCCAGGAAACCACTGTTGCCCTCAAGTTGTGCTCTTGGTAGCAGGTCTGTGGTGAATTCTCCCTGTATGGATGGCATTTACCACCCTGCAGCACCACAGTCCTTGACATTTGTGTATGTCTAAGGGCTTCTATCTGTCAGTGAAAGCATATGTGCCTTTCTCCAGCTAATTTGTGGTTTCCCTTCCCACTTACAGTGTGGAACACAAATTGTATTATGATTTAATGAGGCTGATGTTTTTATTCTTCTAAATGCTCTGCAGGAGTGCACAGAACTGATTGCAAATCAGGCTGTGTTTTTCCTCTCTTTACCACACTCTGGGAGGCCAGAGTTCAGGTACAGAAACTTTTTTTCAAGTAGAGAGGCAATTTAAATAGCACTGCTTAAATTGGCAGATGACATGGTCCAATGCCTTTCTGCTGGGGATGGAGAGCAGAGCTGCCTTCATTGCAGACATGCTGTGACGCCTTTTTGTGTCTATGACAGTCCCTTTGCAGGACTGCTAAATGTTTCTTGCCCTCTTCAGTTGAGAGGGCAACAAATTTCCTACCTAGACTTCAGAAAAAAAACCCCAAACAAAGCAACCCAGGCCTGACAAACAGAACTCTTCTCGCATGGGAGAGAGTCTGCAAGTGTTTCAGAGGGCAGAGAAAATGTGTGAGAGGTACTCAGCCTTTCCACAGAGCCTGGAAGAAAAATGAGGAAGAATGGGATCTGATTAAATGTGTTTCCCTTTGAAAAAATTCATCATTCAAACATAAAATGTAAACCAGGCTCAGTGATTGTCCCTCTCACTTGGCTGAGTTTGAAATGGCCTCTGTCAGACCTTGTTTGTGGGCACAGCACAGGTTCCTGTTCAGCCTCCAGTGTGTGTTTGCAGCTCTGATGATGCGAGTCAGCTCAGGATGCTGCTGCATGGAAAAACACCAAAGCACCTTCTCCCCTCAAGGAAAGCTGCACAGCCAGGGCAGAGCAAGAAACAGAAGTGTTGATCTCTGAACAATTGTTGTAATTAATGCAGAGCTTGTAATGAAGGACCTGTCCAGCTGAAGGGTTCTGAGACAAGGGAATGGTTCAACAGGCTCGAGCCCATGTGTGCATGGAGGGGTTCCTCCAAGGTTCCCTGATCATTGCAACCCAAACAGCCTTACCTTGTCTTAAAGCCACTTATGTCTCCTGCTCCTGTGGCTCAACCAGAAAGCTCTTTCACAGCTTTATCCCTCTTACTGTTACAAAGCCTATTCTTGTTTTTATTCTAAGCTGAATTTATTCCCATTTGTTACCCGAGTGTTTTCCAGCTCAAAGCAGCTTGTCCACTTGTGCTCTCTGGTGTTCGCCCCAATTGACCCCCAAGTATTTATGGAGAACAATCCTGTCCCTTCTCAACCCTCTTTTCTTTGGGCTAAGCACATCAGATGTTACCTCTGTGTGTCTGGGTCAGCTCAGCATTGAATTGCCTGTGCCAGAGCAGTGCTGCACTGGGGCTCTGGAGCAAATGGACCCCAATTATCCCATGTCCCTGCTCCTTTCCCTGGGTAGGAAATACCTGGGTTGTGTTTCTGTGCTGCACCATAAGCCCAGGCTGTCCATAATGAGCTATGGGAGCCCAGCCAGAGCAGGGGTAGGAAATAATACTGCTTTGGAAAACTGGGACGAGAAGTTTAATTTCAGTTTTCATTGAAGATCTATGCTCTTTACCAAAGTCAGCATTTTGTCTTCAAAATGATTGATTTTTACAGAAATCTTCTTTGCTGTCAAAAATACGGGGTTTATGGGTTATTCCCAGCCAGTCCTTGCTGTATTTCCCATCAATGATGCTACTAATCTCTCTTTAATTAGTCTCTTGAAAATTTGTGTATTTTAGAATAATATTTTTTATTCTCCCCTTTTCTCCCCTGTCCTTTTTCTTCATCTTCCAACAGATGGTAAACTGAAGATGTGGGTGTATGGAGTATCAGCTGGTGGGTTCTTCATCATAGTTCTCCTGATTTTTACATCCTACCTGATGTGGTGAGTATGGCATGTATTTTGGCCTTAAACAAAAGCTAGTTTGCTTTTACTTAAACAACCCAAAATATATCACAACATGCTGTGTGGCAGAGATTTGATCCTCAAGGCTTTAGGAAAGGATGGAGATTGGATTACCTAAGCGCCTTCATTTGGCCCCTATCTCAGAGTAATTAAAACTGCAAATTGTAGCTGCTAATGGGACATTATTGTGAAGAAGTTTGGTGGTCATGCAGGGAAAGAATTCTTTTTGGTTATCAATAGGACCTTATATTTATTCAGGTTTCTGCTGGGATTAGAAAGGGGTTTTATTGTATTATTTAAAAAAAGATAAAGTAAATCAGAAGAAAGGCAAGGAGAATGATTGGATCGAGGAGCTGGCTTCTGCTCAAGGAAGGACTAAATAGAATAGGGGCATTCAGTTGGAAAATGATGTTTGATGTGGGAATACAATAGAGATCTATGAAATCACGAATGTGGGAGAAAAGGGTGCTAGGGAATTTTTATTTCCCACAATAAAAGAAGTAGGAGGCATCTGATGAAATGATCATTTAAAATAAACAAAAGGTATTATTTTTCACACAGTGCATTATTACCTTGTGGGCTTACTGCTGCAGGGGACTGTGCATGGCAGGAAGATAAATGGATGCAAAGATGGCATAACAGTTCATGGGAGATTGGGTCTCTTGGTGTTAATTGTGGTTTTCGGGATGTGCACTCCAGCTCAGGAAATCCCTAAATAGATTTTTGCAGTGAATATGTCAGGTGGAAACATGTCCTGTGTCTAAAGCTGCTGTTACCAGCCACTCTTAAAGACAGGGAACTGGGCCCTGGCCTACACCAGTGTGTCACTGGTGGTGGGCTTTACTGGGAGGGGGGTTGTCTGCCCTTCTCCAATGCAGCTACCACAGCAGGCAGGGGTGATGGGCCTGACTTGACAGAGCTCATGTTGCACCCCCTGGTCTGAAGATTTGAAAGGCAATGCCCTTGGATTTGGCCTGAATTTACAAACATTAATGGTGCAAGCTGGCCCAACCCCTGTTAGATCAGGGCAGGCAATGAGAGTCACAACTGTGCTTGACAGTATCATTGCCCTCTTTCATCCAAGATCAGTTTATTCCCTCTCACTCTTCTGGTCTTTCTCTCAGTCTCTCTCTTTGGTTAAAAGCTCAAATTAACAGCATTTGGATGCTGCTTTGGTGTTGCAGCTCCCTTGTTTCCAAGCCATGTAGCTCCATTTCTCTGTGGCTTCACAGTGGAGGATACAGAGGATTTTTTAAACAGCATTACACACTTCTCCATCACTTGACGGCTGGTGAGGAAATGTATTTCTCAATAACAATTATTGTTGCTTCGATACCACGCCAAAGAAAAACGAGAATATCCCACTCCTAGACAGCTTGTGTTCCCATTTTTCTGTGAGGTGTTCCTTGTTTTGTCAGCTGTGAGAAGAGGCAGGAAACAAATATGCTTTATTTCCTCTGCAGATGAGGAGCACAGTTGGCTGCCCATTTCTGTGCCTGTGTCACACACTTAAAAAATTATCCAGTGGGGGATGTTGATTTTTTGTTGAAGTTTGGGTTTTGATGGTGTTTCTGAGCTTATTCCAGGTTATAATTTTGTCTTCTGAACCACTTCTCTTGCAGCAAAAAAACGAAGCAGCATCAAAGCCCTCCTCCCCAGCAGAAGCCTCTGACCTTGGCCTATGATGGAGATGTTGACATGTAACATGTTAAAGAAATCCAAATCTAGACATCAACTGCCTTAACTGCTTTCTTTTTTGGAACTCTCCGACTTCTCAGTTTTTTGAGGAATCTCCTGATGTGTAATATACCGGGCAGAACAGAAGTATTGCAAGCTTAAAACTTTGCCACTTCTTTATTAAAAAAAAAGAAAAAGAAAAAAAAGAAAAAAAAAAGAAATTAAAAACTTGGATCCTGTGACACTTTTCTGAAGAGACCAGAAAGTACATCTCTTCCTGTTGAGCAATGGGAATGAAAAGGAATCTACAGACATCAAAAGGAATTAGCTAAAAAAAGAAGGCATGACAATCCCAAGGAAAATGTGACATTTACTGTAAATGACGAGTTTGACACAGCATCATTATGCACTATATTAGTGCAGGGTTCTTTATTCTTCACATACTTCAACAATGAGTTTTCTAGTGTTTACATTTCGTTCAAAGACTTTAAAACCAGATCATGTATTTTGAGAAATGCAAGAAAGAATGAGTTGAAGTGTCTGAAGTTACCAGGTTTTTTAAAGTTTCTTCCTTCTTATCCTGTTTTCTAGTCTGGAATATGATTTTGCTTCATTTCCACCTACAGGACAGAATAAGGATTGTTATGAAAAAGCATAGGTGGTTTCTTAACCAAGAATATTTTTTAAAGAGTTGAGTAGATAGGTGTTTTAATGAATGGCTAGAGGATTTGATTGTTTAAAAAGTATTTTAAATTAAATTAAACCATGTAGATACATTATGGCCAGTTTAAATTGTAATTCAGTTTAATTAATACAAACTCTGCTTTTGTATTTAAATTTTCTTATCTGAAATATTTATAAATTCCTTTTTTTGAATTTAATTACCTGACCTCATTTAATATACATCAAACACAAATGCAGTTTGTAGAAGGTCTTGCTTTTTTAAATGTTTCAGAACCACTGAGAGTTACATGTCGTAAAATTCTGGGAACATTTGAAGAGGGTAAGTGTTTATAATAGTGTGTGTTGCAAGTAAGAAAGTGCCATCTTGTGGTATTGACTTGTATTTATAAGCAAATAAAATGCTAAAGAGAGTGAGAAAATTGCTTCTGGTATGTTGAATTAAATAACATGCGTTATTCGTCATTTACTGTGACTGAGATTGCACTTGGATTTCAAACTTTTCTGGCATATTTTGTGCTGCAGTGATTACTGAAAGAAGTGTTACAGACAAGTGCAAGTAAGAGAATAATTGCAGGTCTGGAGAACAGTTGGTCTTATTTTTAACTCAATGCTGCTGCTTATTCCAATCACCAGAAGAGAAAAGAAAAAAGAATTGTTTCCAGCCCAGCACCCACGTGGTCCTTCCCAATCTGCAGTTTCCTGGATCATCACAAGAGGTGGGTATAAATGGGGCAGCATTGCTCATGTTGTTATGTTGCTTATCACAGCCTTTGCAAAGTTTGTTTGAATATTACAGTTTTTTTGAAAAAACAATGGAATTGTGGATATGTTTCCTTCCTCAGGTCAGGATCCCACAGCTTCGAATTGAGATGGTGGCGTGTCACTAAAGCAGGGGCAGGAATGTGCTTTTCTCTTCCCTCACTGGAAAGAAAGGCTGATAGAATTCCAAGGGGAAATGGTCTCACTTGTTTTTGGCCCTAAAGATGTTCTGCTGGCCCTAAAGATGTTCTGTTGGCCCTGCTTTCCACCTTATAGCTGTAACTGTTTAGGGTATAAAAAGCAGGATCTGGTGTTTCCCAGTAGCATTGGGGCCCTAAATCTTTTTTGAACAGTGCCCTGTACTGAACTGCTGAGTAAAATGTACAGAGTAAGAGTTACAAGGGGAATAATGATCTAGTGTTATTAGGAAGAACACTGCCAGATATTAATATATTTTGTCTGTGGGATACATGTGAGGAGAATGGTACTCTCTGAATAATGAAAGAATAAACTCAATTAAGCATGCTGTTCAACAAGACATTGGAGTGAGAAAGTTTGTGTAATAATAGCAAAAATGACAGCTGCAACACGTGGCCATTGCCCTCAGCATTAGGGTAAATTACAATCCAAACTGTGATGAAGAGAAGGCTCTGGGGAGACTGTCAAGCACCTGCCAGTACCTAAAGGGGCTCCAAGAGAGCTGGAGAAGAGCTTTGAATAAGGGCATGGAGAGACAGGACAAGGGCAAATGGCCTCAAGCTGGCAGAGGGCAGGGTCACATTAGGTATCAGGAAGAAATTAGGGTGGGCAGGCCCTGGCACAGGTTGCACAGAGAAGTTGTGGATGCCCCATCCCTGGAGGAGTTCAAGGTGAGATTGGATGGCACTTGGAACACCCTGGGCTAGTGGAAGGTGTCTCTCCCTGTGTCAGGGAATTGGAACAAGATGACCCTTAAGGTCCCTTCTGAGCCAAACCATGCCATGACTCAGTGATTCTGTGTCCAGTGCAGGAGATGCCAGCTGTATGCTCAGCTGCTCTGGGAAGGCAAGGAGCTCCAGGTACAACACTGCAAAGGGTGTTTATATTGAGCAGGTGGATCTGGGGGCCCTTCAGCCACTCTGTGTCCCCCCATGCACCTTCTGGCCAGGAGGGACTGGCCACAGTTTCCAGCAGGGCTGTGCAGGGCGCTGGTGCTCAGGGCCCAGGAGCAGCATCTGGTGCAGAGCAGTTGTAAGGCCCTCTGGGGAAGGAGTGCACCTGTCTGACTTTGTAAAATGGGATGGAACAGCAGGGAAGGCTCGTGAGGCTGCTGTTGCTCACAGCTGCCACGGGCTGTGTGCTGTCTGCTGTGACCCCGTGTCCCCTCCCCGTCCAGCTCAGACAGCACGGTGATTCAAATGTCACAAGGTAATTGTGTGTATTTGATAATTTGGGATTGAATTAAGCTGTGAAATTGAAGCAAAGAGCTGGTGGCCCTGCAGAGTGCATGAGGCTGAGAATGCAGCCCAGTGCAAAGCCAGGGATCAGTTGTTTAGACAGACACCAAGGTTATTGCTGTTTGGGAGAGCCCTGGGTGTCCTGCTGCAGGGGGAACACTGGAGCCAATTCCTACCATTGTCCAAAGTAAGCCATGACGTGGAAAAGGGATTACACCCCATTCTTGCCTGTTTGGTATTTCTAAACCTTTTGCTGAAGTAGCTGGTGCTGTCCCCTGCTGAAGGCAGGACAGAGATCTTGGTCCCATTCAGGAAGGTAATTCAGTACCCCCAGCTAGGGCATCCCAGCCAGACACATACATGATTGTGAGTGAAAGCATCTGAGGGTGAAGAAATTGCTAAATGCCCTGGCAGTTTGTCTCTGTAGATAATAACCAGATAACAAGAGTCTGCACTTTGTCATCATTTATTTCAACTCTATTGATATCAATGTCCACTGCCAAGTGTTTCTTACTTTGGTATTACAGCTGTAGGACCTGCAACTTCTCTTTTTTTCATGCATGGGATATTTGCATACACAGGTACCATGTTTATGCATGTTATTGTGACTAAATACTGCCAACATCGGGACTTTTGTATGAGGTGGGTAAAATTAGACTACATTTGTCTTGTAGAAATATCCTGAAGACTTGGGAAGCTTTCTCATTCATAGGGCTAGATCCCAACTGTATTCTCCCACAGCAAGCACAGTCAAAGTCTTACTGTACACTTGAAGTGCTCCAGTCTTGAGCAAAGGCTAATTTTCTTTGCTTTGGAAGCAGAGTAGTGTAAACTTTTCTACAAGAAAATGCAGCTAAAGACTTGTAAATTAGCTTATGCTTGCATTCATATGTGTCAAAGAAGAGCCTAATTGCACAGTTTTCTTTGCTTAAGTGCACTTGCTTTCATGGGAAGTTTCATTGGGAAATGAAATCTTGTGGGGAAAAAATCATTTGAGCACTTCTATTTTGGATTAATGCTGATAAGTATGAAGTCACTCATATTTGCTGCTAACATGGCATAGCTGCTTTCCTTAAAGATTATCATAGAATGGTTTGGGTTGGAAGGGACTGTAAAGATCATTTAGTCCCAACCCCCTGCCATGGGCAGGGACTCCTTCCACTAGCCCAAGTCACTCAAAGCCCCATCCGACCTGGCCTTGAACTTCCAAGGCTGGACCATCCCCAAATTCTCTGGGCAACTTGTGCCAGGGCCTCACCACCCTCACAGTGTGGAATTTCTCCTTAATCTAAATGTACCCTCTTTCAGTTTAAAGCCATTCTCTCTTGTGCCATCACTCCATGCCCTTGTGGGGCTGCAGCTCTCCTGTAGCCCCTTCATTACTGGAAGGGGCTCTAAGGTCTTCCTGGAACCTTNGAGGGTGAAGAATTTGCTAAATGCCCTGGCAGTTTGTCTCTGTAGATAATAACCAGATAACAAGAGTCTGCACTTTGTCATCATTTATTTCAACTCTATTGATATCAATGTCCACTGCCAAGTGTTTCTTACTTTGGTATTACAGCTGTAGGACCTGCAACTTCTCTTTTTTTCATGCATGGGATATTTGCATACACAGGTACCATGTTTATGCATGTTATTGTGACTAAATACTGCCAACATCGGGACTTTTGTATGAGGTGGGTAAAATTAGACTACATTTGTCTTGTAGAAATATCCTGAAGACTTGGGAAGCTTTCTCATTCATAGGGCTAGATCCCAACTGTATTCTCCCACAGCAAGCACAGTCAAAGTCTTACTGTACACTTGAAGTGCTCCAGTCTTGAGCAAAGGCTAATTTTCTTTGCTTTGGAAGCAGAGTAGTGTAAACTTTTCTACAAGAAAATGCAGCTAAAGACTTGTAAATTAGCTTATGCTTGCATTCATATGTGTCAAAGAAGAGCCTAATTGCACAGTTTTCTTTGCTTAAGTGCACTTGCTTTCATGGGAAGTTTCATTGGGAAATGAAATCTTGTGGGGAAAAAATCATTTGAGCACTTCTATTTTGGATTAATGCTGATAAGTATGAAGTCACTCATATTTGCTGCTAACATGGCATAGCTGCTTTCCTTAAAGATTATCATAGAATGGTTTGGGTTGGAAGGGACTGTAAAGATCATTTAGTCCCAACCCCCTGCCATGGGCAGGGACTCCTTCCACTAGCCCAAGTCACTCAAAGCCCCATCCAACCTGGCCTTGAACTTCCAAGGATGGACCATCCCCAAATTCTCTGGGCAACTTGTGCCAGGGCCTCACCACCCTCACAGTGTGGAATTTCTCCTTAATCTAAATGTACCCTCTTTCAGTTTAAAGCCATTCTCTCTTGTGCCATCACTCCATGCCCTTGTGGGGCTGCAGCTCTCCTGTAGCCCCTTCATTACTGGAAGGGGCTCTAAGGTCTTCCTGGAACCTTCCCTTCTCCAGGCTGAACAACCCCAGCTCTCAGCCTGTCTCCGTAGCAGAGATGCTCCAGCCCTCTGATCATATATTTTCTAGAGCTATAACTTAATTTGCCCTTACAAGTGGAAGGAGAAATGTAGTTCAAATATAATTTGGGGGCTTGTTTTCAATTGGGAAGTAATAATGCAGAGAAAAATTATCTAACTCAGGACCTTTTGAAAGATGGATCAGGCTACCTGATGTATGAACATGCCTCAGGACAGATTACGGTTCTGTCTGGTTTAAAATGTAATTTAAATGAATTAACTTCCACATTTTACAGCTGTGACATGCACCTGTCCTGGACAGGAGCTTGATTTATGTTACTTTTATGAAGATATATCGTGAGCACAGGCTATTACGTGCCATCAATATGTATGTGTTACTTGATTCCCGGAGCCACGACCCGACAGGTGACTCTGTCACTGTCACTTAACTGCTGACATGACTTGTGCCACCAGCCATGCCATTAAGCCATTGAGATGTGACACGACCTGATCCGTAACGCTCACGACGGGCCATTCCTCCTGCTTCTGTCAGACATGGAAGATTAAGGAAGTCACAAGTGATTCCTCATGGTTTTGCTGCATCTGCAGGGAAGGGCATCTCCCTGGGTCACAGCTCAGTGCAGGGATGGGATGGGATGGGGTGGGGTGGGGTGGGATGGGGGGTTGTTGTTGCTGGTTGAAAAAGTTGTACAGCTGTGAGGTTGCCTTAAAGAAATCTGTCTGACCCACTGGAATAACTGGGATTAGAAACATGATTGTAAAAAGCAAGGGATTCACATGAAGTGCCATCAAATAAATGGAACTGTGCAGTCATTTCTTGTTCCTGCCTGGTAGAAATGAAAGACGTGTCTTGCTGTGAAGTCTGATAGCAAGGGACCCCACTGTCCCTTGAAACAGGTTAATATTTGGCCATGCATTGTGATTTGGTTGTATTTACATTTGGGGAGAAAAGACTAGATTTGAATGAATAGTTATAATGGTAATCACTGTGGTGGGATGTTTTCTGCATGGATTTTTAATGTGTACCCTTTTATCACCCAGTCTAATATAGTTTATTCATATTTTTAAATGTAAACCCATGGCAAAATGGTCACATGAAATGTCTGAGGAAAATAACCTAAACCCTCATATTTGAAGTCGTTGGTAATTATGCTCATTTACTTTGATTACATGCTTTGTTGCAATCGTGTCTAGAATGGACTGTAGGTGGATACATGGGTTAAAGCAATTTATGGGATTTAGCCTGTCTGTGAAGTGATGTTTTGATGGAATGAAAAATCAGATTAATTTTCCTCTGGTAAGGAAGAATGTTAATTTCCTCCTCTGCTTCATGAAGGTTCCCCTGCATGTTGTGGGTATTGGGGCTGTTACATGCCAATGTGACATTTGGAAAAAACTCTTCAAACATAATAACAATGAAGAATCTTTTGACAGTGTGGGGGGGAAGTGCATCACCAAGCATTCCTTTTGCAGATGAGGAAGATGGCGCTTGTATTTTATATTTTTGGGTGCAATCTGCCTCCCTACCACATGTAAGTGGTTTTCCTTGCAGGAGTGTCTGAGTGGACGAATGCAGCCCAGAAATGGTGCTTCCAGGATGCTGCTGTTGCCCAGTGATCACAACACGGTGCAGCTGCAGGATTATTGGCGGAGGAACGATGTGACATTTCATCTCTCCATTACAAATAACCTTTGGTAACTGTGTTCTGGAGCTCAGTTTTAGCAGGAATTAACTTACAGTTAGGGTCACTTCTCTTGTTGCTATTGTAGCATCAGGCGAAATGATATTTGGAGGTGGCAACAGAGGGATGTATCTGATCCAAAGTCAGTGAACGATGCTTATTGACTTCATTTAGAGATGATCAGACCATTCAGAGCTTGTTATCTGCTGCTTCCTTTGAGTTTTCCACTGTCACTGACCTTTGTGAATATGAGTACATTGATCCTGAAATGCCTCATCTGGCAAATTAAGTCATTTAATTACACAGTTTGGGTTTGCCTTCTACATTACAAGTCAATTTAGTTCAGTGAGTGAATTAGACAAACATCCCAGCAATTGATGGGTCAGACCAGTGAAAGATGCAAGTGTCCCCTGAGATATGTGGTCTGTGGCTGCTCTTCTGCAGCACACACTCTAATCTTCTTGGCCTCTGTGCATTGGGTAGACCAAGTGCATCCAAATTTATTTAAGTGAAGTGTTTTTCAATGACCGGATGCAACAGGTTTAATTGATGATCATCCATACTTTGAGAAAAGCACTTGTATCAGTCAACATCCATGTTTTTCCTGTTTGTAGTGGATGTTTTTAGTCTTTCCTCTGGTGAAACAGAAGCCTTGTCCTCAGAGAAGCAATCCAAATCGGGACTTTGGAGAAGAGATTCCATTGTGATGGAGGTTTTTGTTCTTCCAACATACACTACATAGAACGTGTGAAGGTTGTAGCCCAGCTGAAGCACCTGTTTGTTTTGAGGGGTGCAAGAAGGACATTTGCTGAAACCCTAATCCTGTGCCTGAGCCATCTCTCCCAGTGACAAACTTGCTAAGGCATTGCCAGGAAGAGCCACAGTGGAGACAGTTCATACCAGAGCATGACCCCTCTAAGAGCCCCACATCACCTTTTTAACTGGGTAAACCACTTTATATTCCAGTGTCCGACAGTCCTGGAGCAGAGAAAATGGGGGTTTATAAGTCAGCCCAGTCCTAGCTCTGGTTTCTATTGCAATGGGCTGTGCTCGATGGGCTCAGCAGAGGAGCATCAGAGACATACATCTATCTAACCTGTACCCTGTGCCTGACAGCCACACTGTGGTGACAGCAGTGACATTCAGGCAAGTTCCTCATTGCTGGGAAGCATCAGGAGATTGCTACTTCTCCAGTAGAGATGGGTGGAAAATATCGCTTCATACACTGAATGCGAGCAGCTGATGGAGCCTGTGGAAGACAGAATTGAGATGAAAAGCTGTAATGCAGATGTGTCACATCACAGTTGTGTTGTCACTCCGTTTCTTTGTAAGATACGGCAGATCCACAGCAATTAATTTTAAATGCAGTCTCTATTACTGCAGAGCGGTGACTTGAAATATTTACTACTTTATTTGCTTCATGCCAAGTGAGATTTCACTCAATTTGTCATTAAAAACACTGTCCCCTTCTGAGGAAGGAGTATATTTACATAAACTGCTCTCCAGTAATTCTGTGTTTTCTGCAGGAGAAGATTTTGTGCACAAAAATCTGTGCCTGTGGGACCAAAGACAGATGTCAGGGAAAGGAGAACAGATCTGTTCATTGCCCTCAGTGGGCTGTAGAAAGGCCAGAGGGATCGATCTCCCATTCCTTAGTCACTAGTCCTCTTCTCCCTTAAACTTACGTGGCATGAGCCACTTTTTACCCTGGAATCAGTCCAGCTTTATTTCATGGTTGCAGTGGATCCATGGATGCAACTGGTTGGGAACTGCCTCCAGGCCTGTGTTACACCTAATTTAATCAGAAAAGGAAAACCTGCTTGGAGCAAACCCTGCTGCCAATGCAGGGACCGGTGGCTGGCAGCCACAGGCCAGGGACAGCAGCAGTGCTGGGGGCTGTGAGAAAGAAATCTCCCTGTTAAGATGCTGTCAGTGCCCGCAGTGTGCCTTGGTGCAGTCAAGCATATTCTGTGTTTCACATTTTTTTTAATATTAGACACTCTGTCTCCTGTGTGCTTTGTTTCTATTAATTATCTTTGGTTTTCTTATCAGCTTTGCTTAGGTTTTTTTTTTCATGTAAAACTTTGGATCAGCTTTCTAAGGGAGAAAAAAAAATCAGTGGAGTTTTTTTCTCCCTTGCTGACACTGAAACAATGAATATGGATCAGAATTTTCATTTCCTTTTTTTACCACATCCATTTGCTTGATAGAGCAAGCTTGCCAGCCTAGTTTTACTTTGATAAACCTAATAAGGAAAAAGCACTTTCCACCTCCATATTATTTTATGCCTTGTTTGTGACTTCAGCATCCCTTATACAGGTTTAAAGACAATTTATACTTTATTGCCCTTGAGTCATTTCGGGAGAGCATTTGTGTTTTTCCCGACATAAAAATGTCCTCCTATAACGTGATGAATATTAAATAGGTGCTTGAATGAAAATGAATCAGCGTGCTCTGACCTGACAGCTCCATTTATCGCAGCACGACTGGGCGGGAGCCAAAATGTCAGTGTTGTCCAGCCGTGGATGCACCCAGATTATTTCATCAAGTGACCAATTTCACGAAGAGACCCAGATGATGGCATGAAGTCCCTTCTGTCCTGCCTTTCCAAGAAGTCATTTGCTGGTTCCAGCGCCTCTGCTGCTGCCTGTGTAGAGCAGGGCTGGTCCAGGGTGGGTCTGCCAGCAGGCACGAGGGGAAACATCTGGGTTCATTTGTGACGGTGATGCTTGTCCTGAGACTGATGGTTTTGCTCTTTTGATGTGATCAGCAAAGAGGGATCAGACCCTCACTGTGCCAGCAGCTCCCCAAATCACTCATTTCTCTGTGTGAGGGGGGCAGGGATGAGCATCCAAAGGAAAAACAGCTTGTGAGCATGGAATACCCTGGGGAGATTGAAAGGCCAAGGCAGGGAAGCGGAGAATCTGCCAAGGAGCAGAGGAGGAATTGGTGGATCCTTGTGCTCGGTGCCTCAGCCCTGTTCCTGGCCGCCCATGTGAACCTGGGCTGTGAGCACTGTTGGGAAGCACATGGGGATGAGATGGCTGCAGGCAGGGCTGGAGCCCGTCCCCTCTGCAGGAGAGCTCAGCTCCGTGTGTCCTGTGTCACCCCGGGTATCACCCCTTCCAGACAGAAAGAGGATATTTCTGGCTGGGATATTATCTCCTGCTACCAGCCAGCCTCAGAGAAGGCAGCTCAGAGCTGACAGCTTCCTAGTATGAACAAGAATTCCAGAGAAGTGAAATCCTTTTTTGTTCCTGTACTCCAAAGACAGGGAATGTCCAAGGAATGTAAGGTTTAGATTAGATATTAGGAGAAATTACTTCAGTGAAAGGGTGGTGAGGCTTTGGAAGAGGCTTCCCAGGGAAGTGATGGAGTCACCATCTTTGGAAGTGTTCAGAAGGTGTGAGGGTGTGGCACTTGAATAAATGGTTTAATGGTGAACATGGTGGTGCTGGTTTAACAGTTGGACTGGATGGTCTTGGAGGTCTTTTCCAAGCTTCATGATTCTGTGACAGTCCTGGAAGTGTTGCCTTCCCTAACCTGTAATGTGTTCAATCAGTCTTTGTGCACAGAGCTGTGGCTGAGATGTGATCTCTCCCATTCCTTGTGGATACATCCAGCTGCTCCCCATGTGGAGGGTGCAGCAGACAAAGGCACCTTACACACACAGCAGCACTTCATACCAGTGTGGATGGAGCCCTGGCGTTCACATCCATGAGGCCTCCCAGCAACTTCCAATCTTTCTCAGCCAAATATGTACCATTTCTAACATTTCAGAGAGTCAGTCTGTCTTCAGGGTTAAAATGAAGCCAAATGAATTCCTCTGGGTGCTGAGCAGCATGGCAGGGACCGAAAACAATGTGCTGAGCCCTAACTGTGGTGCAGAACTGCTGGTGCTGGTATAGCCCAGGTAGTGGCATTCCTTCTCCTCCCCAATCCCCAGAGGCCTCAGGTGGGAGCTGTGCTCCAAAGCAGAGTGTTTTTGTTGTGTGAACCCTGCCCAGCGCGGGGCCGGAGCGGCTGTACCGGCACAGCCCTGTTGGCCACACCACTGTGCACAGGGTAAGATCACACACAGGATTCACTGGCAGCTTGCTTGCCTTCCTTTGTTATCTTCAGCACTTGGCCAGTCAAGGATTCCACTGTGGATATGTTATATATGTAACTGTGGCCATATCTTTTAAGTGTTTGCAGGGTTGGAAAGGAAATGCAACTTGTTAATCATTTGGTTCCTCCTTCAGCTCATAAGAGGTTTTGATGCTCCCCTCCCAGATGTACTAACTCGATCCAGATGCTCTCACTTCCCTGGCTTACACCTGTTCCAAATCCAGATGCAGGTCCTGTCCCAGTGACAGCACAAGTAATTGTGTCATTGCAAAGGAGTGACAGATATCCGGAGTGGCCCTTCTGTGCTGCAGCTGGTGATGAAGGCGATGGGGTCATTTGAGTCATGTGGTGTAGGCTGCATTTATTATTCTTTTCTCTCTAGGTTTTTCTCCGAATGCTGCATTCCATGAATTCATATTGCACTTGCTTCTGTTCCATTTGGGAACCAGTGGAAGGATGGCTGTGCTAACAGGGTGCAACACAAGTGTCCTTGCTGAGTCAAACATGCTCACGTTATGAAAACCTCTTTTCCATTTGGAAAGTATTTAAGGAATAGAAAATATTACTATATCTGCACTACCTACAAATGCAAGGAGGACAACCAGATTAATTATTGCTTGCTTTAGCCAAGATGGCTGTGTAATGGTGCAGAACAAATAGCATAAATATGCCAGAGATTATTTTAACTGACACGTTCTCTCGATTGAAATAAAAAACCTGTCATGTAGGGAAGCTCCTTGGCCACTCACAGTACCAAATGTGACTGCCCCAAACACACTGTCCTGGTCTTCTCTGGGACCTTCTTGTGCTCACCCCTGCCCATCACCTCACTCACCTGGCAGTTCTGCACTTCATGGGAATGGGAGAATTGACAGTATCCTTGCTGGTCCACATTAACAAATAATAAATTCTTTAAAACTATTAAGCAATAATAGATCTGACAGAGCTAATGTATTAATATCTCGATTAATGTTACCCAAAATAGTGTATATTTCATAGAAGCACAGGATGGGCTGGGTTGGCAGGAACCTTAAGGATCATCCTGTTCCAACCCCCTGCCATGGGGATTTAGTATAAAAAATAACACACTGCAATAAACCCAGTGTGAATGCAGCAAAGCAAATGAAGATTCATGGTGGTTCCCTGCACCAGTCAAGACTACAGAAAACAAGCAGTGGGAAAATATCCACACTCAGTGGAGACACATCCTATTCCAATTTGTCAAGGCTGTTAAAGGTAAGAGCAGCTTTGCTTTGCCTCGAGGCCAGGCTGAACTCACACAGTGCCTGTGCACCCGAGCTTGTTTGTCTGCCCTGATGAATGGCTTGGGTTTATTTTAAAAATTGGCTTCCCAGATCTTCCACAGACCCTTGAAGAAGTCAAGCCCTGGCACCACGGTGTGTCTCACCACTGTGTGGCTGTGGGATGAGGTGGGTGACAGCAGCCTCCTGGGGATCACGGCACAGATGTTACTGCAGAGCAGGCAGGGGAGACAGGGCCAATGTGGGGTCACCCCGAGGAGCTGTGGAGAAGCCCTGGTCCCTTAAGGAGTTGTAGAGAGAGCAGTAAAAGGGGGTATCCTCAGGATCAGGCAGTGAAGTCAGCCCTGATGTGATGAGCATCACTAGAATGGCAGCAGAGCTGAGTGTCTGCACCACTTCTGGTGCTCTTGGGTTTTGTAGAGGGTTAACCCTGGCTGCACTCCAGGTATCCACCAAAGCAGCTCTCTCACTCCCCTCTGCAGCTGGACAGAGGAGATAAAATACAATGAAGGGTTCATGAGTTGAGATAAGGGTGGGAGAGATCCCTCACTGATCACTGTCACAGGCAAAACAGACTCAAAGTGGGGATATTAATTAAATTTATTACTAATAGAATCAGAGCAGGAGAATAAGAAGTAAAATAAATCTTAAAGACACCTTCCCCTCCACCCCTCCCTCTTTCCAAGTTCTACCTCGTCCCCCCAGTGGCACAGGAAGAGGGGAATGGGAGTTAAGGTCAGTTCATCACAGGTTGTTTGCTGCTGCTGCTCAGAGGGAGGAGTCCTTCCCCTTCTCCTGTGGGGTCTCTCCCATGGGAGACCATCCTTCACAAACCTCTCCAGTGTGAGTGCATCCCATGGGCAACAGTTCTTCACAAACTGCTGCAAGGTAGGTCACTTTTTCATGGGGTGCAGCCCTTCAGGCACAGGCTGCTCCACCGTCAGTCCTCCACAGGGCCACAGGTCCTCCAGCATGGGCTCCTCTCTCCACAGGTCACCAGGTCCCTGCCAGGACCCTGCTCCATCATGGACCTCCCATGGAGTCACAGCCTCCTTCAGGCATCCCTCTGATCCAGTGTGGGCTCCTCCCTGTCCTGCAGGTGGATCTCTGCACCCCCATGGTCCCCCCTGTCCTGCAGGGGCACAGCTGCCTCCCCATGGGCTGCACCAGGGGCTGCACCCTGTCCTGCAGGGGAACCTCAGCTCTGGCACTTGGAGCATCTCCTGCCCCTCCTTCTCCACTGACCTCAGTGTCTGTAGAGTTGTTCACATGTTCTCACTCTGCTCTTCTGTGGCTGCAATTTTAATCTGCCCAACAAGTTTTTTTCCTTGTTCCTAAATATGTTATCCCAGAGCCATTGCTGTCATTCCTGACTGGCTTGGCCATGGCAGGTCCATCCTGGAGCTGGCTGGCATTGGGCATTGGCTCTATTGGACATGGGGGAAGCTTCTGGCAGCTTCTCGCAGAAGCCACCCCTGTAGCCCCCCCTCCACTGCCAAAACCTGGCCATGCAAACCCAGTAGTTTTTAACACCTTTTTCAAGCTGTTGTTTCTTTGCAAAGCACCAGTCTTGACACGTGGTAAGACCAGATCCAGCTGCCTCTGGCAGGTGCTGATTGCCATATCCTGGCATCACTGAGAAATGGGACCTGCCCTCCCAACTTGAAATGCATTTCTTCTCTAAACTCTGACTTTGGCATGCATGGCAAAGCCAAAAATGCAGCATTAATTGCATTCAACTCTGTATATCTTATCACAGAACAGAAGTAAAGCAGGTCCCTCCTCTATTTTGCTGCCCGTAAGCTCCTATAAAGGTGTTTTGCCACCCTGCCGTGATGGCAATAAGCCTTTAACTGAACAAATTGATCCTGAGATACTGGAGTTTGTACCTTGTTTGCTGCTGCCTTTCCTGCTGTTTCCATCCTGGCCCTGGGAAGGTACAAATAATGAATTAACTGCTGGATAAGCCCTGTGTTCGCCTGAGCAATTATTCTGGCTTCTGCCATAGCAGACTCAATTTGTCCTGCAATAAGTACAATTTTCTGAGAAGTTAGTTCTGGTTCAGGGGATAATCATCCATATCTGTGTGGCACGGGTATTTTTAGGGGGAGGAGCCAATGGTGAGTCAAGCTGTGAGATTGGCACATGAAAAAAAGCACATCTTCAGAGTGCCGTGGTGCTTTTGGGGATACAAATAGACTCCCAGCTCTGTGTGGCCTTAACTCAATTAGTGGAGAGTAGAACAGCATAAAATGTGCGATGATCTCGAGCACTTGGATAATGTGTTTGCAACCCTTGCTTCCCTATGCCTGGGAGATCAGCATTAATGATTTAACATGAATTTAAACCTCAAACGTGTAACATTTATTTGCAGAAGGTGCTGCAGGCTGGGAATGGAGGTGCTGGTTAGAAAGGTGATTTCCTACATCTGCTAATTAGTTCTGGGCAAGAAGTGTCATTAGGTAGAAAGCAAATCATGCCAAACAGTATTTGAGCAACAGCTGGCACGTAGCTGGCAGGCACCTGTAAGCCTTACACACACACATACACCAGGTGAAAGGGGAAATCATGGTAGTGACTGGGAGATCCCAGTTTGGAGATGCTGACCTGCTCAAGGCTTTTCTCCCTGTGTTTTATCTTCAGGATGCTCAAACAAGGTGTAAAACAGGGCAGGGTTGGACACAAGCTCCTCATTTTGCTATTCATCAGGTTTATGGACTAGACTTGTGTACTATAGTGGATAGGCTTTGCCCATTTTTCAGTTGCAAAGAAATCAGTGGGATGAAGACAGGCTGAGAAAGTTGGGGTTGTGCAGCCTGGAGAAGAGAAGGCTCCGGTGAGGCCTTGGAACCCTTTCCAGTGCCTAAAGGGGCTATAAGGGAGCTGGAGAGGGCAGTTTGGGCAGCACAACCTTTTTTTCACCCTAATTCAGCCTATTATTAGCATGAGCAGCATGAAGACCTCAACCCAGCTTGTGTCCAGAGTGTTTGACCCACACAGTGGTAGGACCTTGTGTGCACAGCCTGAGGGTGCCCGTGGTCCTTCCAGATGTGCATTGGCTCAGAGCCCTGGGCCTGGCTGGGGTGAAGGGCAGCCTGGGATGGGCACTGAGTGATGTTTGGCTATTGGCTTGAGATGAGCTCCCTGGAGTTTCCTCAGACATCACCTGCACATCAGAGACAAAGTGTGCCCTGACTGCTAATGGCCTTTTAGGGGAAAAGAGGAGAAAATAGCTATTTTATGTCTTCCCTCAGAGATCCAGAGTTATTGAGTGCACAGCAACAGAAGAGCTCTTCAAGGCCTCCCCTGGATAGGGCTCTGCAGCAGGTATAATAATCCCACTGGTTTCCGGCCCTGGACTGGGTGAGAAAATTGGCAAATTGCCTCTTTGCTGGCTCTGGTGAAATTAGTTAGAGTTTCTGCACCAGCTCCGTCACTGTAACCAGTTTCCTTCTTTGCATAATGTTTTGATGAGTCAAAATTGCCTGGTGTATTAAAACAAATGATCTCTGCACACAACAATAACTATCTGCATAATTGGTGTTAATCAGTGCTGAAACCTCTGAGCATCTCCAGAATACAACTGATGGCTTGGGTGTATATACCGATGGCTTGGGTGCACACAGCCCGTACAGAAATGATGATCCCAGGATCCCAGTGTTGTCCAAAAAGCAAAGTCAAACACTGAAATTCTTTGGCAGTGGGATTTTATGGTCTTCTGCCTGATCTTTAAATAGATGCAGAATCACAGTCAGCGTTACATCCCGTTTACTCACTTTGAATATATTATTAGGTGTTTATTGGTACCAAAAGAGCATAATTAAATAGCATGTCAGCTGCAAATCAACACTATATTGATGAGAGCTTGTGGCACAGGAGATGTGTGAATTTTATTAAAGTTGTCATTTCCAGTCCCCAGCACCATAAAGGACTTGGACGTTTCCTGTTACAGTTGCAGATCTACCTTAACATTGCTAAAGCAATCACAGTGTGGGAAATTAGATATAACCTGAAAAATAATTAAGGCCTGGTGACAACTTGATACCACTGAATAATTGAAGCGTTGGTAACAAATCTTGAATTCTAATTTTCTCAGTGTAGTTGATACTAGTAATTGAGATCAAAAGCAACTTAGCTGCTTTAGGAAAGCTCGCTCACATATGTACCATGTAAGGAGGGGAAGGAAAGGAGATGAAAACCACAGCTCTGAGCTAGGTCTGCTAACAGCTCAGAATCCCACTAAATCCTGCAGGATGGGAATGTGCCAGAGCTGCTTCCCTCAGGTGCTCTTTGAAGAGCATTAAGGTGCAGGAGGTACCTCCGGGAGCCCCTGCAATGTTATATGTATTTAGGATATACTCCTTGGGGAATACCTGAGTGCAAGTGATCGGGGTATTCTCTTTAAAGGAGATGGACACTACGTGGGGGCAAACACGAGATCTGCAGCACAGACAGGGGCTGTGCAAGGGTGATCCCCACGGCATGAGCCATGGGGCACAGCTCAGTTCAGAGAGCAGAGATGTTTGGGTTTCACCAGAGCTGCTTCATTTGCTTTCATTTCCTGGCATTTTTGAAGCAATTATGGTCTTGACCATTGAGGTTACTGAGATGTTTGGTCCTTCGTGACTCTCCACACCTGCTGGGAGCTGTGAGTCACCTCCCAGCTCATCAGTCAGACCCTTTCCAGGGTAAGTAGCTAAAATTTGGCTGGGGAGAAAAGAAATGAGATTTTGTGACCACATGAGAGAAGAGGAGGGAGCTGGGGCCATCAGGACCTGTCATCACCTTGGTGGCCATGAAGGACTTATGTGCAATAAAAATTACTGTTTCTGTAATGATGACTTTCATCCTATTCATCCTGTACATTTTTTTCTGTGTAGGTAGCTGGGGCTGCTGGGGCTTGTCCTGGACCCCTCTGCTGGCCAGGGTCACCCCACAAGGGTGACACAGGGGTTGCAGGGGTGTCTCTGCTCTGTGGGACATTATGGAGCGCCCACCCCAGCTGGGTCTGGCCAGGGTGAGGGACTTGGGGACAAGCCCAGCAGAAATTGGTCATAGCTGGAGGGAATGGCAGGGGTGCAAACAGCTCCTAGAAGATCTTTCTTTTAAAAATCAATAGGTAAAAAGAAACAAACTGCTGAGGTGTGTTACAGTGGTACACGACTTACAACTGGACAACATCCAGCATTTCGCAAGGTTGCCTGTACCTGATGTTTGCAGTAAAATAAACCCATTTTTTTCTTCAATATGCTGTATATTTATTGATGTGAACATAGGCAATTTGGAAATTACCTCTTTGCTCATGATGATGAAACTAGTCATTACTGTAAATTCTTTTGGTCTAATAAAACCGTACAATAATATTTTGACATAATTTAAAATCCATATTTAAATAAAGCTGTTGGAGGCTGTAAGTCACCATCCCTGGAGGCATTTAAAACACATGCAGATGTGACACTTGGGGACATGGTTTAGAAGTGGGTTTGGCAGTTTGACTCTGATTTTAGAGGTCTTTTTCGACCTAAATGATTCTGTGGCTCCAAAGAGCTGAAATGCCGAGCATCTCCCTCACTGTCTTTTTCCCACTGACAGTGTGTGACCCAAAGGCAGCACAAGGAGGTCTGTGTGAGCGATGCCTTCCCATGGTAGTGCTCCTTCCCCTGCGTGCCCTGTCCTGGCATTCACCTGTGTGTGTTTATTGATCAGCTCCATCGAGCCGATCTGACAGAGAGCACAGCACTGTTATCTCATCCGAGGGTGGGGACCACATAACGTGTGGGCAAGAGCGTTTCGCCTCCGGTTGCACATTTAGGGCTGGAGGCAAGTGCTTTATCTCCTCTGTTATCTCCTCCACTTCTGATCCCTTGTCAGTGATCTTACTATCCATTGTATCCCACCTGACCCCTCATTTCAATACCTTTGAATCAGGTATTGGCTTTGCTACTCTGTGTTCATTTGGGACTCCAGCAAAAAGCAAATTGTAAAAATCAAAAGGAGGTGTTTCTATAGGACTGGGACACTAGAGGATGTTTGGGGAGAGACTATACACCCGACACTTTGGCTGGCCTCCCAAAGACTAGGAGATTTGGGGATGAAATAAGGCACAGAGTTATATTGAGAGCAAAAGCAAAAGCTGTTGAGAGGCAAAGAAAAAATTTGGCTGAGGTCCTGCAGTAGAGACCAGCAGCTTCTCTGCTGCATGGCACCTCATCTACAGCAGACCTATGTGTGGGAATCAGGGATTCCTACGTTAGCTGGCGGAGAAGCAGAACCCCGACGGAGACCAAAGTGGAAGAGGAGATAAGTGTGTGAAAGGGCCAAGCACGAAGAAATATCACACGCGAGAAGATACCAACTTGACGTCTTGGTTTTAGCTAGTTATTCCTCTGTATTAGATTAGTCATGCAATTGTAATTATTACGAATGTTCCTATTGGTTGTACCCCAGTTCTTCCCCAGTTTCTCCCCTAGGGATAGTCCACCATTGGTTAGCTGTTTCCCGGGCTTGGGTACAGCTACCATTGGTTCCCTGGTCGCCCATGGTAACGGCACGTAGGCCTTGCCATATCGGGCAGACCACTCCTATAGCTCCTCCTATTGCCACCCCCGGAGGCGGAGTCTCCGCCTCCTACCCAATCAGATGTCTTATCCAAGTTGTCAATCCCTCAGATCCGCCCCTTTTTCTGGAGCCTTCCTATCCGAGGCTATAAAAGTCGATGCTCCCCTCAATAAACTGGTTCTGTTGTTCTCCTCGTTGGCTGCAGCCACAACCCCGCCTCCGCCTCTTTTCTTCCCGTCTTCCCCTTTTTCGGGTCTGCGACGCGTATTTGTGCGGTTTCCCCCCGCACCTATGCCCATGTTTACTGAGTTTGCTAAATATTCCTGTAATTTAGACATTCTCTCCTAAGAGCTGCTGCTGGAGCAGGTGGGACAGGGGGTGCAGGAGGTCCCTGAGGCCATGCCCACACTGGGGCAAGAACGTGCCAGCCATTGCAGATGGTGTCAGTGCCCCATGGCACACCAGGCACTCCCTGCTGCATTTTGGGGATACCTGCAGTGTTGGGGGAGCTTGGCTCCAGCAGTGCCAGCAGCAATTGGGGTGGGGAGGAGTGAGACACATCTGTCACATCCTGTGCTTCAGGTGAGTGGCTTTTGCCACGGTGCAAAGCCAAGGGCAGGGTGAAGGTATATTTTCCAGGCGAGGGTTTCCACGAGGTTTGGCTTTGCTGGCTCTGTTAGAGCTGAGCAGCACAACGGCAGGTTGTAAAGGGATGCCAGGCCCTGTAACTCTATCACTTTTGATCAATTTTTCAGTCGAGTTAGTAATACAGCAGAGAGTGTGTCAACGTGCTTTATGGAGGTCTGCAAGTGCCTACCACGGCTAATCCATAAAGCTCAAATGTTTTCCTGGAAAACAGACATTTTGTTGTCACCATGAGGAGATTGCTAAGCAGCGAGGAAAAAAAACACAGAAGAAAACCAGATGGACTCTGCAGCACGTGCTGAAGGTGCTGGGAACACCCTGGTGGGGATGGTGGGCAGCACCTGAGGGGCTCCAGACAGGTACTGTGGTGTCCAAGAGCCAGGGAGTGTGGGGACATGGCCACTGCTGCCATCCCAGTGCTCCTGCAGCCCTCGCCCTGTAGCCCCTCCACCCTCTCACCCAGGGAAAGCAATTGCNTTGGGGATAATTATCATTTGTGTCGTTGTTGTTTTAATTACCTGTGTTTTGTTTTGTATAAAAAGCTTTTGTACCAAGAGCCTTTCAGCCCTCCTACAAAACAAAGAAGGGGGAGATGTGGGAATCAGGGATTCCTACGTTAGCTGGCGGAGAAGCAGAACCCCGACGGAGACCAAAGTGGAAGAGGAGATAAGTGTGTGAAAGGGCCAAGCACGAAGAAATATCACGCGAGAGAAGATACCAACTTGACGTCTTGGTTTTAGCTAGTTATTCCTCTGTATTAGATTAGTCATGCAATTGTAATTATTACGAATGTTCCTATTGGTTGTACCCCAGTTCTTCCCCAGTTTCTCCCCTAGGGATAGTCCACCATTGGTTAGCTGTTTCCCGGGCTTGGGTACAGCTACCATTGGTTCCCTGGTCGCCCATGGTAACGGCACGTAGGCCTTGCCATATCGGGCAGACCACTCCTATAGCTCCTCCTATTGCCACCCCCGGAGGCGGAGTCTCCGCCTCCTACCCAATCAGATGTCTTATCCAAGTTGTCAATCCCTCAGATCCGCCCCTTTTTCTGGAGCCTTCCTATCCGAGGCTATAAAAGTCGTTGCTCCCCTCAATAAACTGGTTCTGTTGTTCTCCTCGTTGGCTGCAGCCACAACCCCGCCTCCGCCTCTTTTCTTCCCGTCTTCCCCTTTTTCGGGTCTGCGACGCGTATTTGTGCGGTTTCCCCCCGCACCTATGCCCATGTTTACTGAGTTTGCTAAATATTCCTGTAATTTAGACATTCTCTCCTAAGAGCTGCTGCTGGAGCAGGTGGGACAGGGGGTGCAGGAGGTCCCTGAGGCCATGCCCACACTGGGGCAAGAACGTGCCAGCCATTGCAGATGGTGTCAGTGCCCCATGGCACACCAGGCACTCCCTGCTGCATTTTGGGGATACCTGCAGTGTTGGGGGAGCTTGGCTCCAGCAGTGCCAGCAGCAATTGGGGTGGGGAGGAGTGAGACACATCTGTCACATCCTGTGCTTCAGGTGAGTGGCTTTTGCCACGGTGCAAAGCCAAGGGCAGGGTGAAGGTATATTTTCCAGGCGAGGGTTTCCACGAGGTTTGGCTTTGCTGGCTCTGTTAGAGCTGAGCAGCACAACGGCAGGTTGTAAAGGGATGCCAGGCCCTGTAACTCTATCACTTTTGATCAATTTTTCAGTCGAGTTAGTAATACAGCAGAGAGTGTGTCAACGTGCTTTATGGAGGTCTGCAAGTGCCTACCACGGCTAATCCATAAAGCTCAAATGTTTTCCTGGAAAACAGACATTTTGTTGTCACCATGAGGAGATTGCTAAGCAGCGAGGAAAAAAAACACAGAAGAAAACCAGATGGACTCTGCAGCACGTGCTGAAGGTGCTGGGAACACCCTGGTGGGGATGGTGGGCAGCACCTGAGGGGCTCCAGACAGGTACTGTGGTGTCCAAGAGCCAGGGAGTGTGGGGACATGGCCACTGCTGCCATCCCAGTGCTCCTGCAGCCCTCGCCCTGTAGCCCCTCCACCCTCTCACCCAGGGAAAGCAATTGCACTTCTGTTTATGTTTAATGAAGCATAGCAATCAGTTTTCAGCAATTAGTGGAGATGCAATTGAAACTACCAAACAGTCCCCACTGGCTCTGCCCTCCCGACCCTTAAAACATGGATTACCATGAGCTGGCAGCATCAGCTCCATGTTTCAAGCATATGGAGTAGGAAAGACATTTCATCACTTGAATATTTGAATTGTTATCCCAGTTTTCTGAATTTGCTATTATGATACAAATTTAATTTGGTTTTAGGGTATTTACCAGAGCCTTCTTTCTCAGGCTCCCCAAGACACCCTGACACCCACTCTCCCTCCCTGCCAGCCACTGAAAGTTTTGTAAAATGGCTTTAAAATTCATAAATTTTTTATTTCTTTCAAAGGGTTTTGAACCCTGGAATGCATTTTGGGTACCTTAACGTGCCCCTGAAGCTGGAATTTAACTGAAAAATTTGCTATAAGAGTTTTTTTTAACATTCACCTGACTCGGAGAGCAGGGAATTATAAGTACCAAATCTCCTGACATCTGAGATAAAACACTAAGATAGGGTGCCCTCTGCAGAAGCCCAAGGTTACTGGAGGTCAGAGCTGACTGTTCCTGTAAAACTGACTATTTCTCCTTGCTCCCATGGCATTGCTGATGCTTTGCACGGGCTGCTGCATCCTCTGTGTGCTCCTGGTGTGCACCTGTGGAGTGTTCCTGCCCTGAGGAGCAGGGCTGAGCCTGCCTGCACCTCTGCCAAACCAATTTCCATGACTTTAGCTCTCTTATTCATAGCAGAACTATGGCTTTCAAAGGAGAAACTAAAAAACGAAAAACCCCAGAGGTTTGACTATTGAACTTGAGGAAAACTCCTGGGTTTTTTGGGTGTTTTTTTCCCACAGTAACTGTTCCAAAGTATGGACATTTTCAGAGATTACCACTTTGCTGAATACCCTTTTTTTCGCCCCACTGTGTTCAATATAAAGTACTTTTCCTTTCCACAGCCTATAAAAGAAGACTAATCCTCAAATTGAAAGCCAAATCCTTTGCTCTTCCCTCTGCTGAGTCTTGGTGCAGAGAATAACATTCGTAACTGCTGCCTGAGGCCCGATTCCTTGTGGGATGAGAACTCAGCGAGTGATACGTTTCCAAATGACCTCTGTCAGCCCCTAAAAAACAAAAGCAAAGGCAACAGCAGCCCGTGTGAGTGGGATAGGCAAGTCCGAGCTCAGCGGAATGGGATCCAAGTGTAGCAAGGATCAGAAAACTGTCCTTGCATCCCCATCTAGTGGCTTTTGGTAAAATAGAGCTGCAGTCCCTTCCTTTGGCCACGCTCTCCCCTGTTACTGCAATCTGCTGGATGATTGACATGCATGTTGCTAAACTTGATTAGCCAAAGTTGCTTGGTTTGAACTATTTTTATAGATATTCCTCAGGTTTAAGAGGTGGCAGAACTTATGACCAATGGAAAGGAAACTTTAACCCAGCCTTCAAAGAAGCGCTGTTTTAGCTAAGGATACTCTTTTTAGGAGTGGAAGAGACCAGAAAGTTTCACAGAACAGCAAAAGCTTCTGTTAAAGGTGAGCATCTCCCACTGGATTAATACCCACTCTCCCACCTTTTACTCTCCATGCTTTCCAAGAAAAAGGTGACTCATCATCTTACTTATTTTCCAAGAAATATTCCAGTTTTGTAAAAAATTTTGCCCAGCAGAATGACTTGTCCTGAGGTACTTTGGCTGCTCTGAGCATTCAGGCCCCTTCCCTTCAGAGGTGCCCCATGTGCTGTGATGGCTCAGCCCGGCTCTAAGAGGAGGCAAGTAAAAAGGGTTTAAATCCTGATCATTTCAAGTGCAATTGAAATGTGACCAGTAACAATAATTCAGTGCTTCTTTTTGCGTTGCCTGCTTTTTGACTTCTTGATGGCAGCACTGATGGGTCCCTGGGTCTGCAGCAGTTTGCATCCCTTTGCAACATGCTGTGGTTTCTCCAGACTGCCCAGCTGCACCTCCTGCACCTGCAGACTTACTTGCTCCCACTTACAGCTGGTGGGTGAGCCCTACCAAAACACAGCACACCTGCACTGTTGAGAAACCTTAACATAAAGCCAACCTCCTGTGGCACCTCTCTGGATGCACCTCCTCAGCCATCCCAGTCCTGGGAGGGTCCCTAACCACAGCCTTCTTACAAAAACCCCCTGTTCCCCTTAGTCCATCCTCTTGAACCAGAAATCCTCCTCAAGGGCCCGTCTCCAGACCTTACTACTTGCACTGCTGACTTTGAGCTAGGGACAAAATGTCTTTTGCTGGCAATTCCCCACATTTTGGTACAGCAGGGTTTGCAGATGCCCCTGTTTTGGAGCCCTGTACCTGCTGGAAGGGTTTAATCTTGCTGATGCTGCACTCCCAGCACATGCTGTTGGCAGCAGCAGGGGTGCAGCCAGGGAAATTTAAATTCTGAGTGTGTTTTCCTGGCTGGAGACACGTGAGCTCTTGAGGGGTAAGAGACACATTTTACCATACCTGTCTTTGCTTTCAGAGACTTTTTTTTTGAATGCTATATTGTCTGTAGAGCAGAGCTGATCGTCACCTTGAATCAAAGAGCCTTTTCTACAGACAGCCATGTCAGACTCTCCCTCTGCCCTCTCCTTGGCTCTGTAATTACAACTACATGAGTTATGACCTCTAGTCAAATGGTTTGAGAAGGGTAGTTTTAAAAGGACTGGAAGAACTGTACCAGCACCCAGGCTTTAATAAAGAGGCAGAAGGGCTGTGTTAAAAAAGAATAATTGATCTCCAGACCTAGATAGTTCAGGTTTTAGGGAGATTGAACAGAAATGTGACTGGAGCCCAGCAGCTGTTCCTCCTGGGGAAGGATGGGTCCTGCTTCTGTGATGTAGGGTTTTTTCAGTATTTATCAGAAATCATATTCTTTTTGCTGTAGAAAAATATCCTGTATACCCATATGAAAACAAATACTCTTGCATGAACTCCAAGACCTACTGCTGCCCAGGAGATGTTAAATATTTAATAGGATTTAAACAAAACAAAATTTTATCCTTTAATGAGAAATCTTTTCTTTAACTATCAGGAAAATGAATGCCACAATGCTTGTTATCTTTCTCTCTAACAGAGCTTGCTTGATGCAGAATACCATGTTTGCACCAAATATTTCACTTAGGAGAGTTCATAAGCTGCTGGCTGTATTTTAGAAATATGTCTAGAAAACTGAAAACATGTAGTGACGAAAACACTTCCATTGGAAAGAGGAAACTCTGCTGCAGAAGAGAAGAGCTCTGCTCACAAGAAAATCAGAGTTACATTGCATAAGCCTTAATCAGTTGACCTAGGTGGAACTGAAAAAAATAAACTACTAATCAGAGAATCACAGACTGATTTGGGTTGGAGGAGACCTTAAAGACCATCTAGTTCCAACCCCATTTCAATGGACACTGCAAAAATGCCAAGGAGCTTTCTGACATTCATCAACCTTAAAGCTGATCACTAGTCCAGATTTATTGAACTTTGATTTCTGAATACCCGCACTTTGCTACCTGGAGATGCAGGTCCAAGCTGGTGGTTTGCTGATGGAGATGGAACATTGAGGGGACCTGGGGCCATGGGCGATACCAGCCTCAGGTATTGCTTACCCTGGGGAAAATGAATGACCCATTTCTGCTGGGTCAGCCCAAACCTGACCTCCACAGCCGCAGCGTGTGGGGGAAAACACAGTTGCTTTGTTTTTCTCTCCCTGCAGCCCAGCTCTGGCTTTAGCCATCACCTCACTGATCAAAAACCCAGCTTGCTCAATTTGCATGGAAAATTTAGAGCGGATTTAGTCACGAGCTTGCCAGAACAACTGAAAACACAACTTGCAGAGGGTACATCCTCCAAAGCCACCCTGCTGCCAATTGCTGCCGGCGCGGGCAGCTGCCCACAATGTCCCGTTGTTTCCAGCCCCGGGGAACAAAGGCTGTTGTTGTAGCCTAATGCCGGCTCAGTTGTGGTGGCATGCGCCTACGTGTGCTCTTGGGGCTGGGAGGGACACGAGGGGACAGGGAGGGGTGTCAGCACCCCCTGGATGTACAAGGAGGTTTCCAAGGGCTGTGCAGCTCCTGGATGCTGGAGGTTTCTCAACAGCTCCTGGTGTTCTGGGGAGGTATGGCTTCCTGATGGGACCTGTGGGGTGTCCATCCCTGGAGCTGTCAAGGAGGGATGGAGGGGTGGCTTTGCTGGGACAAGGCAGAGGTGGCTGGGGGACACAAGCTGAGACAGACCAGGTGCATCCAGTGGTGCACAGTTGGTGTCCAGGGACTGCCACCCCTGGTGGGAATGTTTAGGGATTGAATTAACTGATTTAAAAATCATTGTTCAGGTGGTCAAACAGAGCCAAATCTGTGCTTTAGAACTAGCAAAAAGGTTCTTGTCTTTCCTCAACTATTCAAAATATTTGAGTAATTATTTTAAATACTTTGGTTAGAAGTAGCAATGCAATAATTTCTAGCTTAATGTGCTGCTGTGGACCTACCTTGGGGTGGATAAATTGAATCTGCTTGGAATCCAAATCTGGTATAAATCAAGGCAGGTCATTTGATGGTAAAGCTGCCCCACTTGAGGTCTCTGGTCTCAGGGATCTGTGCGGGGCAGGTGGTGTTTTGGGGAGCTCAGCAAGAGAGGAAGCTTTATCTGACATCTGTAAACCTGTTTTAACCACTGCCCTCAGGGAAAGGAACTGGAGATCCTAATGCTGCTCTTTCCACAAGCGGACCTCACTTGGAAATATAAAGTCTCTAAATCCTTTCTTTTTTACATTGGTGCGACTAGATTTTAGGCAAAAAGGAGCATGGTCCTGTGGATGTGGGCAGGTGAAAAGGCTGAGGCAGGTGCAGGGGGCACTCAGGACTCCCTGTGTTTGGAACAGCGACTATTGCACCTCCTGCCATGTCATCCCCTCCCGGGGACCTCCAGCCACCTCTGCCTTGGACAGCTGTCCCCAGAATTGTCTCCTTANCCTGAACCAGAGATGGAAAAAGCACTTGCTCAGGTCTCCTGGCAGTCCGTGAGCTCCTCTTCTCCCCGGAGAAAGCAGGGATCCCCCAGGCATGCCGCATCCATCAGGCAGCAGCGCCGCAAGGATGCAGGAACGCGTCCCGTCCTGGCCGGGGCGGTGAGCGCGGAGAAAGGGTTCCCAGAACACTGAAAAGTGCTCTCAAATAGCCTGTGATCTGCAGGCATCCCTCAGCCGCTTCCATCCAGGCTGCAGAGGTTTGGAAGTCCCAATGTGTCCCTTTTCCTTGTGTTTGTTTGTTCCTCTGCCGTCGGACGCCGCGCTATGGGGACATCCCCGCGGACCCCGCGCCCCCTGCCCTGCCCGCCCCTGCCCCCCGATCCTGCCCCGCGGGGCTCGGGTTTCCCCCTGTCGCCCCAGTGACGCTGCCTGTCCCGACAGGTGCCACCAGAGCTGTCACCCGGTCACCACTGGGGGCTGAGCGTCCAGCGCAGGTGGACATGCTGACCTAGGGGCCGGGCGCCTGGCTGACCCCCTGCCCAGCTGCAGGGTCACAGAATCGCAGGGACCCACAGGGATCATCACAGTCCGACTGCCGTGCCCCTGCACAGCATCAGCCCCGACAATGGACCCGGCCCCGGAGGTGAAGAGGTAAGTGGGTTTTTTGGTAGGGAGTGGGGTGGTGTTTCCCCAACATCCCACTAGCTCTGGAACACAGGTGGGTGTGTGTAAGGTGGGAGCACAGCAGATGTGCCCATATCCTGGGAAGCACGGGATCTAAGGAAGGACACCTTTAGCCTCTCTGCAGTCTAAGTACAATCAAATGTATGAGTTATGAAGATGCTCTTGAAATTTGTACAACTAGAAACAACTTTTTCAACTTAAAGGGGCTGCATCCCTTAAAGCACCACTGTGAGCTCCCTCTGTGCCCTGTACCTGCAGTCCATAATGCATCAGTTCATGGAGGGAAGAGGTTTAACCTTGCTAATAGTGAGCTCCATTTCAACTGGGAGCTGTGGCAGGACCAGCTGCCCCTGAGCATCCCACTCCCTGGCAGCCACCAGCTCAGTCCTGCTGTTGGGTATGGAGGTCCTGGGGTGGTCAGCACCAACCCAAGATATTGTATTCAAATTTTAGGATATGGGCTAGATTTTAAGTTAGATTTTAGAGGAAGTGTATTTGTTCCCATTTCACCTTCCCACCGAGTGTCAGTCAATCTTAGAATCTTAGTCCCCCTGCCTGAGGAGAAATGGCAAATGTGTCAGTGGAAGTCTTGTCTTGGCATCATCCATCCTGGTGCATTCTTGTGCTGCAGTCTGCCCAGGTCACCTGGCAGGTCTCCTGGCATGGCTGGGAACGTTTGACCGGTCAGAAATGGAGCTCATGCCCAGAGTTGTTCCTCTCTGCACAGGGGAAGCCACGCCAGCCCTCGGCATTTTACTGGGAAGTTAGTTCTGAAAACCATCTTGCTGGCTTCAGATAACTGAGGGGACAAAATAGTCCTCTGTTTTGACGGGCAGAGATGGAAGGGGGTTGAGTGGAAATTGAGGTGAGCTGAGTTCAGGCTTGTTCCTGCTGTTCTTCTGTGAGGCCTTTCCTGGGAAGAAGTGAGGCCAAGGTGGTGGAACTGAGACCTTTGACATATCTCATGGGAGCCAGTGACGTGGCTTTGGCACGGAACTCATAGGAAATCAGCTGTTCTTGCAGGACTCTGGCAGTGCTCCAGCATCTCCAAGGCTTCTGGGACATCTCAGTCTTTTCTTGCCTTCACCAACAGTGTGCTATTTGCACCTGTGGCAACTTCCTTGCTACCAGACAGCAAATCATTACATATTTGTATCTCAAAGCCCCACTGTAAGACTCCCTTCTTTACTTTTCCAAATCCTAACTTGTTTCTTCTTCACTTGGGATTTCTTGCCATGGCAGGGGAGAGTTTTGGGTTGCTGTCTGCTATCTCAGACTGCTGGTCATGAAGCATTTTCTAGCAGCAAACTTTTGGGAGCAGTGACATGACTGAACAGAGGTTTTACAGGAGTATCACCCCTAAGTCTTGCTGTGCATCTCGATACTGAAATGTGGTTACCCAGGAGGTGGCTCTTCCCTTTGCACGGACAGCCTCAGTCCAAAACTTTATTTGCAGAAGTGAGGTCCTTGCTCCAGTTTAATTTCACCCATTCCTTTTGCCAATGCAACCTCATGCTTTTTTATAGATAAGACATGTTTTCAAAGGAAAGAAGATGAGACTCCATTGCTGGAAGTCTCATAAAAAAAAGCCCCAAAAACTAAGAGTAAAAACATGTGACTGAATGAAACTATTTATGGCCAAATGCTCTCTTTGACATTTGCCCTTTGAGTAAGTGTCTTCTGCAAGTTACTTGCTGTAATATTTGCAGCCAGGAAAATCTGAAGCTAAAAAAAAATAAAAGGCAAAAAATCCAAACCAAAAAAGATCCCTGAAAAGACAGGCCAAGCAGATCTTTTAGCACGTCAGATGCTGATGCTCACTATAACCTCCTAATTTCACTTTTTCTTCTATTCCATCCATAATTCAACATTTCACAGGGTGTGTAATGTCAGTCTAATGCTTTCAACTGCATTGGCTGGTTAATGGTTCTGCAGGGGTACAAAACCTCCCATGACACATTTCACACCAACACTGGTGCAGGTGACCAGTTCTGGATGCCTTATCCCTGGAAGTGTCCAGGACCAGGCTGGATGGGGCTTGGAGAAATCTGATCTAGTGGAAGATGTCCCTACCCATGGCAGGGGGTGGGGACAAGCTGAGTTTGAAGGTCCCTTTCATCCTAAACTGTTACAGGATTCTAAGATTCTATGACTATATGATCTGTTAACAAAGAAGTTTTGACTTTAGTGAAAAAGAACAAAATCATTGATTATCAGGAGAGGAAAAATCTGTCCTGGAGCAACTTCCCTTTGCTCTGCATTTTCAATGCAGCTTCAAAAAAGCATATAGGTTCTTCAAATAACTGAAGTGCTATACTTTCCTTACAGGAATAGTTTCCCCAGCATGAACTTTGAAGCAGAGATTCTGACAACTCCACACGATAATTCAGGTATTTGGGAGAATAAAAAAGGAGATTAAAGTAAAGTGCCCACTCAGCTTGCTATGATTACAAACATATTTTAATTCTTTTGGAGTTAGAGGTTGTTAAAAATAAAAAAGAAACAGAAAGGTAAACTGGCTGCAATTCAGGTGATTTCAGGTTTATGTTAGGGTTTGGTTCAAAGTGTTGAGGGTAGATGTTGATATCTTTCTGGACCACAAACACAGCTGTCAGTGGTGTGTGGTTTTGGAAACAGCAGATGCATTCAATTTGAGATTACACAGTCCTGCATGAGACATACATAATTTTCTTATTAGTGGCAACTAGAAACAGATGCTGAGAAAGCAGCTCCTAAAAGGCAAAAATGAGGATGAAGATGTTCTGCTGAGTCCTGCACTCTGTCCTCATTTTGTCTAGGAGGAAAAGCTGATTTTTTCCCCACTGGCTGTTGCCTTTCCAGTGCTGATCTCACACACCGAGTGTGGCACTAGAACTGCCTTCCCACTGCAGCCCTGTGGCTGAGACAGACCCAGAGCCAGCACCCAGCTGCAGGGCATCTTCTCAGGAGCCTCAAGCCTTAGTCCTGTTGCAGCTCCTCACACCCAAGTAGCTGGTCAGAGATTATGCCCTGGCAACAGCACTGTCATTAGGATGAGACAGGAAAGGGCGTTTTTACAATAATTGCTTGTAACCCCTTGAGTATCACTGGGTTTCTACTCAGGGAGAGAAATCTTGGTGTCAGCCAACCACATTTGCACATGAGCCCATTCAGATGAAATGTTTTGCTATCAGTTGCCCTCCTGGCCACGAGCTGTAGTTCCCAGCACCTCCCTGGCAGCCCATTTCAGTCCCGTGCAGGCGAGAGTCACAAAGGAGGTGCACAGGGTTGACTATTTGCTCTTCAGCTGCAGGTGGCAGTGTTTGAGTTGCATCACCCCTCCTAAGGGCTGTCAATAGCTGCCCATCTCCATAACACTGTCCAGCATGGGCACGAGTGATGGGCCCCCTCCAGGTGTGGAATTGTTGTGCAATTCCCTTCACCTTCTCTTCTTTAGTCTTCCAGAAAAGCCCTCCAGTTACATCCCTTTCTGCAAACTGGGTGCCCCATATCTGGCTAAGCATTTTGGAGACATTGTCCCCAGGCTGACCTGTAGTGATGGCACACTTCACGAATATACTGGTGTCAAAGGATATCCAGGAATAATTTTCAAACCCTGAGTGTGAACAGGTTGGAAAGTGCATCCTCTGCATCATCTTCCCAAACCTCTGTCTTCTGTTGGGTTGGGTTGGGTTTCTTCCACGAGGTAAGTCCCTTGACCCTTCACTTGCCTTGAAACCACTAACATGCAATCCGTATTTGTTTCTCAAGAGCTATATATGATCCCTCCCATGAGAAGCCTTACGGCTGAGGAGTATGTGGAGGCCTTTAAGTCATTTTTGGATCATTCAACAGAGCACCAGTGCATGGACGAGTTCAACAAGGAACAAATGCCCAACATCATGGCTGGGTAAGTAATATTTCCACTGAACTGGCAAAGCCATCTGGTGTTCTGGAAAGACAACCTTCATACAAGGGTCAGCAAACACATTTAAGGATTTTTTTGGGCAGGATGAACTTTAATGCCTTTCAGTTTTAAATCCCCTAACAGTGTTTTTGAGGATATTCTGGTTAATGACTCTAGAGTACTATTTCAATTAATACACTGTGCTGCCTCTCAGCTTATGTTAAAGAAAGAATCAAGACCTCATTTTCATGTCCATCTCTTTTCATTAGCTCATTTTCCAAGGATTAAAGTTAAGGGTTTTTTTTTTTTTTCTTTCTTTTTTTTTTTTTTCCCCAAAGAAAGCTCTCTTGTGCTCTCTCCCTACTTTTGGGACTTCATCACACGCCATCCAAACAGAAACACATTCCTAATTCTCTTCTAGTGACTAATTCTTGGTTCTCTCAATCCCCTAAGACCTCCTTATTTCCATCCTAAGTCGATTTGCATTGCTTAAGTACCAAATGATAATCAGTTTTGTGAAGTATTGATGTAATATATTAAGACTGGATAACTACAGATAATTTCAGAACACCCTAAATCCGAACCACAAGAAAGCCCTTTCAAGTCTGGGTAATTTTTAGATGTTACAGTAACTGTATTCTCCATTGAGAAAAAAGTTTAGGCAGGCAAATTTTTTATTCTCCAGATCAGATTTATATGTAGAAAAATAAGCAATAAAATGACAATAATGAAAAGATTGTATTGGGAAATTTTAATTGTAAATTTAAATGATGCTAAACCTTGTGGCTTTCTGTGATGCTGATTGTGGGTCTGTCAGAGGGTCTTAGGCTCCTTGGCTAGCTCACTCCCTTCAGTATTTACTACTCATTCCACTCCTGTGGAATCACTGCTGTGGTGTCTGCTGAGACTGTGTATGGGAAACTCAATCCCCTGGCACAGTCCGTGCCCAAGAGCAGAATAAAGCTCTGAAGCGCGTCAGAGCAGGGCTCCTCATCCTTGAGCCAGGCTGTCATTAAATATTCTGCTATGAACCACAGGACTGGAGTCTTCTAATAACTAATTTTTCTAAGATAAGACTTATTGCAGATTCTAACCTTCCTCCCAATTTTAAACCAAGATCAATGTTGATAAGAGATGATTTGTGGGTCCCTTCCAACTCGACATATTCTGTGATTTCCGGTCACCTGGATAGCCTGAATGTTTTGGTTTTTTTCTGGGTATTTATATCCAATATTGTCCCTTGAGGTTGTAGAAGTTCTCTCCAGCTCACCTAGTCCCTGCATCCCCATCAGTGCCCACCCCAGCCAGCAGAGCCCTGTTACTCCCAAAAAGGCAGCCCTTTGCCCTGGGGTTCCCCAAGGCCTCTTTGCCCTTTGCCAGCCACAGCCTGAAGGAAACTCTCTGGCAAAGGGGGAGAAACACGACACCCTGGTGCCGACTGTGCTTTGAAATGTGAGCCTGCTGATACAGGGCTGGCTCCCACCACACTGGCTATAGCTGGGCTCAGAAGGGATGCTCCGATTTCTATCCCAATTCATGTGCACAGCACAAAAATTTCCGGGCCAATATGTTATCCAAGCTATAAGAACAAAAGCAAGAAGCCATGTGACATGCTGTGACTAAGTAATGTGTACTTGTCCTTTCAGTCTCGGCCATGGAAAAACGACTATAAATGTCCTGGGAGTGGGAAGTGGCACAGGTAAGGAGTGTGGCAGCACTGCTGATGGTGGGGGAATGGGGGTCCCTGTGGGCAGGAGAAGGTAGTACTAAAATTTTAGACAGTGGGGATAACAATTCAGGCATTAATGACAGTGTTTCTCACTGAAGCAGAGAAGGGCAGAAGGAAGAGTGGATCCAGAATGAGAGTCTCCCTCCCTCCATGCCTTCCTCCCTTCCTTCTGTCCCCATTTCCCTTCTGAAATGCTGCTGCTCAGAAAGATCTGAGCAGTAAGATGTGTCTGATTTTAGTTTAGTTTCTGCCTCTTGGTGGCTCTCACCTGATTTTATACATTTCAAAGCAAGGAATCCTCCTTCTGATTAGGTGTAAGAGTATCTTCAAACCTTGTCAGAGAGCTATCAGGGAGGTTCTTTCCACCCAAAGTCCTGCCTTAGACTTCTTCTTCACCTGAAGAGATCTTCCCTTTTGCTTTGCTTTTAGGGATCCCAGAGGCCAAGGCTGGGCAGTGCCCTGTTCCCAGTACTGCAAACCCAGCTGGCCACAACCATTAACATGGGGTTGCATCAGCTTTTTCAAGACATGTTTCTTTGTTACTGCTGTGTTTTTTTCCAGTGATAAGTAGGGTTTAACTGCAAATGGTATTTTTTCCCCAGAGAGAAACCCATGTTTTGGAAAAATAGCTTTAAAGCTGTTCTAAATGCATTTGTGTTTAAAAAAAGCAAAATCAAAAAACTGGTGAAACAGCCAACTTTGCTCCTAGGGAAACGGGGAGAAAATAAAAAAATAGAGAAAAGATGTGGCAGTTTGAACTGTCAGAATCTACTTTTTGCTTTGAAAAGTATTTGAAAAGTATTTTCAGCTGAATTTTAAGTGCTAAGGCTTTCAAATGAAAGTATTTTTCTCACTCCCCCCCCTCCCTCCTTATTTTCCTGAGTAAGAGAAAATTAGCATTGGATTGTTTTCCCCAACTGAGAATATGTTGGAGCATATGAGAAATCAAGCAGGAAGAAATCAGTCAGTTCTCAATTACACTCTATTTTCTTTGAGTAATATAAACCAGAAATCCTAACTTCAAGAAAACACAAGGGGGACATGAACTTTTAGTACCATCTTTAATTTTCCTTATGTCTTCTTCAGAAGAGGTTTTAATGGAAAAATAAAACCTCTATAATTCCCTGTGTTTCCTGCCTAAGTGCCCCCCACAGATGGCAGGACACTGGAACAGACCTGCACCCCTCAGCTTGCTCATGGCTGCGAGAGCTGAACTGGGGCTGGCCAGGGACTGAGCTGGGATGGCACCGAGCAAAAGGTTATATCTGATCCCTGACCTTTCCAGCCGTGGACTCTGGTTTCAAAGAGCCCCCAGAATTAGTTTAGTTGATGAAAATATTAATGGGGATTAGTGACCGACTCCACATCCTGAGAGCCTGTGTTCCGGTCCAGATCACATTTTCTCACTCCCTGTGTTTTCCCATGGCTGGTTTAACTCTGGGCTGGAACTTCCCAGTCCCAGCAGCAAGGGCTGCTGGTTGCAGAGGGGTTTCAGTCCTGTCCCAGCCTGCTGTGGTGTGTGCTGCAGGCTGGTTCCTGGCAGGGCAAGCTGCAGCAGGGAAATGCCTGCTCCGGAGCATTGGATTTTACTGCTTGGTTTTGCAGGCACCCTGGTTGAGGATGTTATTACCTGCTCATGCAAACACTGGGTTAAGAAATTTTACAGAGATGGAGTGAAAGAAAGCCCCAAACCCGCAAGCAGCTTTTGAGACACCCACTTGCTGTTGATACACCCCCTCACCACATCAGTGGCTCCAGGGCATGGGGCAGCGATGCTCTGCTGCCTGCCTGCCCTGAGCTTGCAGGGAGCCCAGGTTAGCCCCCCTAAGGGCTAGTGCTCCCCAGCCACTTACAGACTGACATTTAGGACTGTCTGAAATGATTCAGCTGCTTGCTAGAGGAATCTTCCTTCCTGTCAACAATATTGGTCCGTGGCCCCACCTTCAACTGATGCAGCCGCGGTCTCTTTGCTTGTGCCTTTGGCCAACCCTGCATTGCTGCCACTTTATTCCTCAGGGGACTTGGGTATTTCTTCTCTAGTTTCAAAGGACTCCTCCTGCCCTGGCTGTCCCTGTAGTGCTGGCATGGGTGGTATTTCCCTCCTTGAATTCTATTTACTGCAGCAGCTGCCAAAGATGATGGCTTTTCTCATGGCTGGTACATCAGCTGAAAGGCTAGGGAGGATGCAGTATCTTGTATCAAGACCTCTCTGTGTGACATTTGTGAAGGCAGGACTATTTTTAGGCCCCACCACCAGCTACAGGCAGTATTCTTGCTGTCTCAAGGTGGTCACCTCTGCTGTTTATTTACATAGTTCCATGTGATGGAACTTAATACACTTGTGGCTTTTCTGGGAAAAAACCCCAAAATGACCTGCACCATTTCCAAAGAGGCTGGAAAATTCCAAGTACAGGAGGACAGACTGCTGCTTGCTCCTGCAGAGCTTAGACAGCAACAGAAGAGCACCAATAGCTAAATTTGCAGGGCTCCTACACACAAACCTGACTCACCAGGTTAGAGGTCACCATGTAAGCCACAAGGTCAAAAATGCCTCACTTCTGCTCAGGGGATTTCCTGGCAGGAGTGGTGGCAGATGCACTGTCATTCTTCCATCACATTTGCCTACTTTTTAAAGTAATGAATTTGTGTTTATTGGACAGGTGAGCAGGATTTGAAAATGATCAGGATACTGCAGGCTGTGCACCCAGGAGTCCTTATTGAGAACGAAATCGTAGAGCCCAACCCGCAGCACGTGGCAGCTTACAAAGGTAAGGCTGTAGCTGCTGCCTGGGGAATAGTGAGGATCAGCCACCTGAACGGTGGATTTTTCTGCTGCTTTTTGAAATTCATGGTTTCTCCTGCTTTTTGAAACAGAGCTGGTGAACCAAGCTCCAGACCTGCAGAACGTCTCTTTTATTTGGCACCAGCTCACTTCCTCGGAGTATGAACAGCAGGTGAAAGAGGAAGGCACACATAAGAAATTCGACTTCATCCACATGATCCAGGTACAGATGTTGCTTTAACACAGGAGTATCAGCTTTAGCTACTCCCTTAGTTCCTGCTGTAGGCATGAAGGGTGACTAGAGCCTAGCACAGCTCTTCTGTGAGCAGTAACTTCTGCAGGAGCTCCACAAGCACCAAAGCTGATGGTTCCCAGTCCTGTGAGTGTCCCTAAATGTGCAGGCTGAGTCAGGACAGGCTGGGAAACAACTGGGACACAATTAAGAACAAGTCTGTAGAAAGGGTTTATGCTTTTGGAGGGTCACTGCACTGTGGAGGAGGAATAATGCCTGTGTGTAACTGCCTCTCCTAGATGCTCTATCGTGTGGAGGATATTCCCAATACTATCAAGTTTTTCCACAGCTGCCTAGACCTTCATGGTAAACTTCTGATCATAATTTTATCAGGTAAGGAGGACCTTTTTTTTTTGCTTCATTGCTGGAGTTTTGAAGAGACTTAAAGTCTGAGAGCCACAAATGCTAATCTGGGGATTTCAATAGCACTTATTCTGTAGCACATAACAAAAACAAGTGCCAGCTTTCATACGCAGCATGCAATTTTGGGCTTAGCCTCTTGGACCCCAGTGTCTGATGGGACCAGTTAGGCACAGCCTTTGTGCTCTCACTTCCCTGCTTATGAAGTAGATGTAGGATAGAGAAGTGTGGCTGTTTATGTATGGGGGTCAATCCTTCTTCCTGGTGAAATCAGCACTGTAAAAACACAACCAGATCTGTGAGTGGGCCTGTCTTTGGGGCTCTTATCTCGACACAGCAGTGGCCCAGACCCCAGCAGGACAACAAATACTGCCAAGAGCTGCAGGATTTATGCAGCTTTTCCTGCAGGACAGGAAAAGAGGCACTTACAACACTGTGGCACTTATTAAAAATAATAGAGTGCTTTATCCCTTGTATCATTCAAGAGCCCCTGGCTCATGGTGTGGTGGACAGAGCACACTTTCCCATGTTTGCCATTTAAACTCCCCCTCACATTGCCTGTAGGCTGTTTCCCTTGCTATTTGGGGCTACTTTTTCAGGTATGTATTCTTCAATGTGCCCTTAAAATTGAGGTTTGATGTATAAAAGCATCCAGACTCTTCTATCCAAGGGACAGTTAGCAGGTAGCATGGATGTTCAGGGTCAGTACATTGGTACCTTTGGGCAAATCCAGTGCTGGAGACCATCTCGTAGGAGTTTCCTTTAAACAGGAGAGTTTTGGAGGGAGGGCTGAAGGAGACCAGAGTTTCACCCTTCTCTAGGCACAGACTTTTATAAGTACACTGAAGTAGGGGGAAGGCTTTCCTCTTGCTTCTGTCAAGGTCTAGGCCAGCAGTGAGGGAATGTTTCCAGCTCATTTCATAGTTGCATTAGCTGGTGTTTGACTGCCTTGGCTTCTCAAAAGTAACCTTCCCTCCTTCCCTGGCAGACAGCAGCGGGTGGGCCAACTTATGGAAGAGGCACCGAGACTGCCTGCCTTCCACTGACAGCGGCCACTACGTCACCTCCAGCAGCATCACGGATGTTCTGAAGAAACTTGGCGTCGAGTACCACGTGTACGAGTTCCCATCAGACTGGGATATCACCGAGTGCTTCATCGAGGGGGACGCAGTTGGCAGCCTCATGATGGATTTCCTGACAGGGACAAAAAACTTCCTGGGCACGGCCCCGCCGGCGCTGCGGCAGCGGCTGCGGGAGGCTCTGTGCCAGCCCGAGTGCAGCACCACCAAGGATGGCAGGGTCATCTTCAGCAACAACCTGAGCATGATCGTGGTGGAACCCTAAGGGCTGGACAGACTGCAGAGGACAAGTTGGGGTGGGCAGGGGGGCCAGGCGGTCATGGGAAAGTGTAGTATAGAAAGAAGACTTGCAGGCAAGAAGGCAAGAAAGGGGGATCATCTGCAGTCTCCTGCTGCCAGCCAGAGCCACCTACCACACTGGGATGAGCTCCTTGTCCTGATGAGGTCACCAGGGCCAAGATTTCACCCTGGCTATTTAGTCCACCCCTAGGAGAATATTTTCCGGAAAGTAAAGAGCTCCATCTCACTAAAAGCCTACATGGACTGGTTTTTTAACAGTATGCACCCTTTCTGTGCTTTCAACACTGGGAATTCCACTTGTCCATGTAGCCAGCATGTTTACACACCTAAAGATGGGCTTGTATGACCAGGTGCTGCTTTGCAGCTGAGAGGAGGCTGCAGCTCCTGTGCTGGTTGTGTACAGACCCACTGCTTCCATTTGAGCTGGACAAAACCAACAAGATGTCCCTGCTGCTTTGCACCCAGGGAATGTTACTGCATCCACACCTGAGCTGTAAGCGGCTCTGCACTAGAATATTTCACATGGTTTTATCAGTGTAGGTATTTACTGCCTCAAGCTCCTCAGCACCTTGCAATATGGACATGTCTTATAAATTTATCAGCCTTTTTGTTTGGAGAATATTTTGGATCCCAGGATGATACTTGCCATTTGCTCTTTCAGGCAGATATTAATTTTGTCACTTTCTTACTGCCATTTGTCTCCATATAAAATAAAAGCAATCTTAAACCAAAAAAGTCACATCTTGTTCTGCACATGTGGGCTTACAGAAAGTGAAGAGCAAAGAGGTTATTTAGTTAAAAATTATGCAAAATATCACTTTATGGAAGCGTTAAGGTTTGTTGTAAGTGAGAAAGATGAGCCTGAGGATGTGGAAGAGCTACAGCTTGTCCTTGTGCTGCAGCCCTGCGAGGCAGCTTGGCTCTCTCAAAGCAGCATCACTGCAGCACAGCAAAACAGCACCCATGGTACTTAAATACAGTGTATTTGATTAAGATGTTAATATAGGTGAGTTAGGACTATTTCCACAGGGTCCTGAGTTATTCAGAGGGCTGAAGGAGGTGCTGTCAGGGCAGCCAGCTCCAAAGGGAGATGCTGCAGAGGATGCCAGGGGGATTTGGCTCTGCATTTATTGTCATGGTGCTGTGCAGACCTTGGCCTGAGCACGTGGGGGAAAGCTGCCTGTAGCCACACCAGCCTCACTGCAGAGAGCTCTCAGGGCAGGAAGCACCAGCTTAGATGGAAAATACCTGCAAGGCACAAAACTCATCTCTATAAATGATTTTTCCATGCTTAAGCTGGATAAACACATCTGTGTGAACCTGAAGGGCTCAGGTACTGCTGCTTTATTGGTGTCTGGTATGGGTCAAATGGCTTGTTCCAGCACCATGAACACATGGGTCAGCACACTGGCTTGCAAAACATTAGATGTCATTGTCATCCAGAGTCCTGCTGATCCTGCTAAACCTATCCCACCCCATTCACTGTCCATCTGCCCAGATAGTTACTGCCAGGAGTAGCATCGTGCCAGCTGAAAAGGTAATGAGCCCATGGAGTCACTGGTGCTCCACTTTGTTCTTTCATTTTGTTTTGAGGGGGGTGGTTTTTTTAGTGTTTTTTTTTTTAATCATGTCTTTTTAAAATGTGGCCATTTCTCCTAAAATTCCTGTAAAGAAAATAAAGGTATTGTGAAAACAGTAGCATAATATCATCTCTCTGATGTACTGCAGCACCCTGGTCTGCAAGCATTGTTGCTGTCAGCTCAAGAAACATCAGTCAAAACTGGACAACCTCCTCCAGAGCACCCCATACCTGTGCACAAGCTTTTCCCTTTGATCCATTCTATTGTTTATTCCATAGGCATCTCCTTTGCTTGTGCTGGCTCCCAGCACTGGGCAAGGAGTGTACAGATGGGCTGCTAGGCAGGCTCTCAGCCCTTCTCCCATCCCATCCATGTTCTCCTTCCACGGTCAATTCCCATGGTTTATTCCCAAGTGATAGTGATGTCTCTGCCTCTGTCTGGTGGATTATAAGGAAAAACAAAATGTACGAAGCTCCAAAGAACAACTTGCTTGTTAATACTTGCAGAAATTTGGCACAGTCCAAGCTCCCCCAGATCTTCCCCAACTCAAAAGGTTTTTCATCTCTCCTTGGAGTTTCCTGAGCAGACAGACACATCTTCAATAAGCAGATACTCAGCAAAACCCATCTGTGAGCACAAAATATACCCACACCATTGTAAATCAATGTGCAAACGCTCAAAAGAAAAAAAGCACTTCAAAGCAGAGTGTTTAGTGACAGCCTGAAGAGATGAAAAAGAGCACCCCATTAAAAACATGTCTGCTTAATGCTTTATCTGTAATTTTTCTTTTGATTCTTCAAAAGCAAGTAATTTATGAACAACTCTGCTTGTACACCTGGAATAAATGCATCCTAAGTGTCTCTTCCATTTATTTATATAATTTTTCTTTGGTGAGCGCGCTATTTAATACCTATTTGTTGTGCTTTTTAAAAAGACTCTCTCCTCCCACAGGGAATTTGGGGCTGTGCTTTCCCAGGCAGCAGGAGCTGGGTCTGTGTGGCCACGAGAGGGCTGCAGCAGCCAGTGGAATAAATCCTCCTCCCCAAAAGCGGGAGATGCTGAGCTGAAGAGGCAGAATCAGTCAGGCAGACGATCGTGTTCAGCTTTCTTTGCTGGCTCATCGTATCCCCATCCCAGCTGTGGGGACCACGGTTTTTTCTACTGCAGAGTCACAGGCTCTGACTCTTGTGCTGGGATCTGGCTTATGAAATAAGTCATGATTGCACAACACAGAAGTCACAGGAGATGAACAAAGTCTGCTTTTCGGTTGTTTTTTTTTGTATCCCACTGCCTCTCAAGCCCAGGTCTGCAGACAATGAACCAGAAGGCACAGCTAAGAGAGGAAAACACAAGGAAAAGGATGTCAGGAGTAAGAGGTTGCTTCTGCTGTAGCTTTGAGCCAGACCAACCCTGCTGAGCTCGGGCAGGATGAGCCCCACTCCGCTGCAGTTCGTGAGGAGCTGGTCCATGTCTCCCTGAGGGAGCTGTGCTACTCCAGCAGCATGACAGCTTGTTCCAGCCCAAAGCAAGTACTTTGGTGGATAACTGTGTAGTGAGCTGCCCTGTGTACTCTGTGTAGAACTAATGCCTGCAAACCCCAAACCACATTGTTTCACGTGCAGCAGTTGCAGATTTTATCCTTATTCCCACTTAGTAACATGCCCATTTCAGTGCAGAGCTCTGATTGTGTCTTACAGTCCCCTAAAAAGGAGCTACAGAGAGCAGCTTTTTGTGACATCAAGGATGGGTAATTTTACTTTTACTGGGCTTGTAGATGCTCTCGGGGGCTGAGTGGTTCACCTCTGAAGTGAATGTTGAGGCTTCTCTACCCATGAACATCACGAGGGGAGTGAAGGTAGCATAGGAACTGCAAAATCTAACAGCTGGTTTCTGAATAATCCCATTAAAAGACAAGCTGAGTAAGATACTGGATCATACATTGTAAATATTAAACCTAATCTCAATCAGGGAGCAAAGCATAAAAATAAAGAGACTGAACTTTTGTTCCTTCCCCTTCAATATTTGCCCAAACAAATCTGTTGAGACTTACATCAAGGATGTAGAAAATCTTTGAGTATCCCGTTCATTCTTCATAAATATATACATCAAATAAATGCATGGCTGTAAGGTGAGATCTCCAATAGTCAGAAGCTGTAAAATATCTATATTAATACTTTTCATTGAGATACCAAGGCTTGTCCTGCAATCTTCAGATTTGGGATGCTAATTCTGGAAGTCCCTTGGGTACAGAGACCTGAGGTGGGATCTAGATGAGGAAGAGGGGTTGCCACAAGGTTGCACCTAGGAAATTGCAGGCAAACCTGGGGCATGTTTATGTCCAGAAAATCTTCCAGCTGCCCTGAAACCACATGTGGTTCAGAACCGCTTCCTCAGAAATACTCTCAGATAGTCCTTGCTAGGCACAGAATTTGGGTTTCCTGAGGGACTGACGGTTCTCAAAGAGCATTATGATGGGAAGGACAGGAGTAACTGCTGTCTTTCATATTTTGATGGAGTTTCTCCAGATGACCCCAAACATGAACCACCTGCACATGCTCTGTATCTATCAGAGATGACATCAAAGGACAGATGATGCTCCCTGGAGATGCTGTGGCACCCCCGTGTACTGGTGATAAGATTGTACTCACCTTTCTGGAGCTTACAGAGGCCTTCATAAGAACAATGACCTGGTCATAACTTTAAGGAGGTGTTTATCATCCTGCTTTTTAAACTACAATTTTTTTGAGGACCATGTCCTCCAGACTGAGAACAAATAACTAATCCAAGTCTAAAATATCTTTATTATTGACCATTGCTCCTTGTAGTCACTCCACTGCTGTACTTAAACACCAATAGGAACTTAAATCTTGCTTCATGGTGAGAGTTCTGGTTAAGTCTCCAAAGACATCCATGGACCAGGGCCTGGTCACTCTGCTATGTGCCAAGCTGATGGCACATCAGACAGCAAAAGCCTGGCTACCTCCTTGTTGTGGCATGGACACAGTGGGGTGATGGTCCTGGAAACACTCTGGCAGTGCCCTGAGTGCCCCTGTCTTGTCCCAGCAGAGGAGCTCTGTGCACTGGGGACACACAGCCATCTCCAGGGGCTCCTTCTGGCTTCTCACTCAGGGCAGCCACCCAAACTCCTGGTTGGGAAATGAGCACCTCCGACTCTGGACAGTTCCCTCTGCTTCTTCTCCACTTGTCAGCCAGCCTAATTCTGCCCAGAAATGCCAAAATTCAGCTGTCCTCCTGTTCAGAAAACACAAAGCAGACTAAAATCTTCTGCACTAGAATTAAGCTGCTTTCCATCCCTAAGAGTATCCTTATCAGTGCAGATGCTCATTGCAATCAGTCCCAAAGCAGGAAAAGAAATAATATCCCTCTAAAGCAGGACTGATGTGTGAGCAGCCTGGTGTGGGAGCTGGGGCTGCCCCTGGACACCCAGAGGAGGCTGCAGACCAGCCCTCCTGCACTGCATTATTTAAGGAAATTTCTTTTAGCTAAAGCAGCAGCTGTTAAAAAATTCAGGAAATGTGTTGTTCACTCTCCCATTCTCCTATATTTTTTTGTTAAAAACAAATAAACAAATAAATCCCTCCAAGATAAATGTTTAGTGTAGAAGGTCCAGCTGGAAAGATCTCTTGTCTGGAGGAGGTTTGTGGAACCTGTGAGATTGCCAGAACCCAGTGGAGCTTTACTTCTCATCTCTGAGAAGGAACAGGGAGGAGCAGAGCAGGAATTTCATTTCCACTGGCCACTTCCCATAGGCTGATGACACTTTGAATTAGACCTGCCAGCAAGTTGGTAGAGAAAACATATGTTATTTCATACATTGTAATGATGGTACCACTGGTGAATTTATAAATGTGATAGAGAAATGTTCAGAGCAGTCCCTATTGCTTTGTTAACATTTTTTAACATCCTATTAAACACTGTGTATGTATCTGCCAACAGCTGATATTATGGATTAAGGAAGATTACAGCTCACTGCTCCAGTGCCTGTTTTCTTTAGGATTTAACTCTACGGGCGTTTTGCCATTGACTTCCTTCTGACAGGACCAAGCCCCTTGCTTTTGTAAACACTTTGCAGTGCTTTCCTGACTCAGAGTGCTTTAACCTTATAAAGTATCTAAATGATCATCCAGAAGATAAATGCTTTGATTTTATTATTTCTGGAAGAAGGTTAATAGACTTTCAGTGCTGAACAAATAGTCCATAAGATTTTGTTTTGCAGATGCTTCCATGTAGATAAATGCTGACTCTGTTTGGTTGTGCTTGTGCAGGTCATGTTGTTTGTTATTTGGGAAAAGGGGGTGATATCTGAGCAAACTCAGAGAAAAGTTCTACAGATTTAATAAGTTTAACTCATAGACTTTCTCCATTCTTTACTATCAACTACAGGCTGTTCTCCAATTTTATGTGTTGGTTATCCACTTTGGGATGTAAAGAAATCTTTGTGTCTCCTGTGATCCAGCACAAAGCAGAAGTAATTAACACCAGAGAATCAATCAACTCAACAGTGAATAACCTTCAGACTAAAAATTACTCACCCCACTTACCCCCTTGTGCCAGGACTTGTTTTTACACATAAAAATAACAATGACAAAGATAAAAATTTTGGCCTAGACATCCTTCTTACTTAATTCTTACAGCTTGTCTCCAAGGTCTCATCCTTCCCAGCCCCCTTCCCTGCCACGACCTTATCTCAGGGTGGCCAAATTAGGGAAAACTTTCCTCCTGTGCCCAGAGGATGTGGGGTCATGGCCAGCCTCAGCCCTGACTCACTTGCAGTTCCTGCCAAAAGTTAATGCAGATTTCTTGCTTCAGAGCCTCAGGTGACACCAAACAAATGCTGTGTGCCCGTCTGGGTGTTTTACTGGGAGCATCTCACCCCATTACAAATGTCTTAAACCAACAAGCACTGCCAGAGTGTGCCCTCACTGCACTTTATATAAATTATCCCTGAGCCACTGCTTAATGCTTATTAATATTTCTGATGCTTTTGAAATTTTAAACTAAGGGCATTAATAGAACCTATAGTATAAATCCAGGTAAAGGATTTAAATTGGAGAGGAAATTCTTGCTTTTCTGTGCGGGAGAGCTGGATTTTGCTTCCCTTCCCCCAGCAAATACAGTCCCCAAATTTATTCTTCTTTCAGCAGGAATTTAAATAAATCTTCCTATTCCATCTCGCAGCCACAAATTGCTTTTGAACATAATTAGCATTTATACTGGTACTGGAGCCTTGTTTATTTATGTGTCACAACAGTCCCTGGAAAGTGTAAGAATATATAAATTTTCACTCAGGCTTGGACAAAAATTCCAACTTCACCAGAATTCTGTGCTTTCAAGGTAAGGAATATAGACAATAGTCAATATTCTACATCTGTCTTATACTTCCTCCTTCCTTCCCTGCCTTTTGGAAATCTGAAGGTTGTATCCAGGCAATCCTCCCTTCTCCTTCCCTTTCCTCATTAATTTCCCTCATTTCTTTCCATGTGTTTTTCAAAAATAGGCAACCAATAAATCAATTTCAAGTTCCTGTGCACAGTCACTTTTTAGCTTGGTGAAAGCTATCAGCTATCTATTTTCATTTCTTTTTTTTCCCCCCATAATTTCCTCTGAAGTGAGGACCATCTGGCCTCTGCAAACAAGACAGCTCAGCTCTGCACTTCGTTCCAGGGCTGCTGCAGACTGGATGGCACCTTCTTCCCCACCGAGTCACCACCTCCTCCCTGTCCTGAGGCAGTGAGAGCAGGATGGGGAAGGAACCCAGCAAGGAGAAGAAACAACCCTGTACCAGCCCAGTGCTGATGGCCAAGGGTGGGAGAGGTGGGCATGGGGAGCCAGCCAGGAGATCTCCTTCACTTTGCAAAGGGAGGAGAGAAAATAAAAGGGTTTTCCATCACTTGTTTTGGTCTCCTGAGGAAGAACATATGAGCTCATCACGGTGACATCGAGTGTGTTTCCAGCTGACAATGGACAGATGGTAGAGCAGAAGTGGTGGGTTGTCTGTCCACTGTCTGTGGCTGCTTGTGCCTTTTTGCAGCAGGTGTTGGAATTTTATTTCCATGTTTGAGCTGCTCTGGAGGCAGAGCACCAGCACTGTTGTGCAGGCTGCTGCTTTTTGATGGGCTAGATTTGGGCAGGATGTCACCTCTGTGCAAGGTGCTCCCAAAAAAGCCCACGTGTTGGGTTTGTCAGGGCTGGCTGTGCCTCCTCTCCTGCCACTCCACTCCCTGATCTGACATTAACTTTCACATACACCCTGACTGCAAAATGGCCTGTCATCTTCTTCTTCCAGAATCAGGCTAGAAATAATTTCAGAGGTAATCTGCTGTTAAAAATCTCTCATTTGGCTCTTTAAATCTGAGAATGCAAAGGGAAGTTCATTTTTGTAATTAAGGGCCAACCCTGTTCCCAGGGGTATCTGTATCTGCACGGGGCCCTGCCATGGCTTTCCCATTCTGGCCATGATCCCTTCATCTTTCTGGGACCCAATTTCCCAGCTTTCAAACGTTCCTTTCCTTTCCTTGCAGGCAGGTCATGAGGCTAGATCCATTACTGTAAGTGAGAGGCTTTATTACTGAGGTGATAAGTGTCATGCCAATACAATAGTAATAATAAATAACTTCTCTAAAAGTGTAAAAGGGTCTGACATTATTAATTGCATTTCAGGCACTTGCAGTGTGTGTGGATTGGGATTGAATGCTGAACAGATCAAAGGTTTTTTTCTTCCTGCAATTTTGCTCTTTGGAAAGAAATGGCTTTTCTTCAGCTGAAATGTCCTTGGTGCACTGACCCTGCAACAAACCTCTCGCTTGTGCAAGCCCCCATGGCTCCCATCAGGGTTCAGATGACCCTGCTGGGGTGCAGAGGTGGAGGGACACCCCTCAGAGGGTCACACATAAGGTCTTGCTTGATTCTGCAAGCTTTTCTGTTTTTTTCTGTGCCTTCAGAGTTGCTTCCTCCACATTTGTTTCCACCCCCTTTCATCTGTGGGCATGGGTCACCCGAGTGAAAGGCTTCCCAAAAGCATCCTGGCAGGGCACGCAGGTGAAGGAGACTTTGTGCTCCGATTCTCCAGGGTCCTCCTGAAATACCTGCCCACAGAAGCCATCCAGGGTTTTGGCATCAAAGCCCCGATGCCACCTGCTGGCTCTGTGTGGTGTCACCCACCATGAGGCACCATAAAATAGACATGCAGCCTTTGGCTAACATGTCCCTGGGGATAAGCAGGTAATATTTAAATGCTGCATGGAAAAATCTGCAGAAATAACCCTCGCAGAGCAGGGCACACATCCCCGTGCAAGGGACACAACTTGCCCTCAACATGCACCAGCTGAGCTTTCTCCTTCTCCTGAGGGCTCCTGCTCCATCCCTCCCCTCCGGCCAGCAGAGCCACTTGCCAGACCTCAGGCTTCTTTCAGCCCTTTGAGCACATGGTGGTCCACCAGTGGCATCATGTGAAGGCACCCGTCTTCTCAACTGGGACAAAAAACATCCCAAATTTTGCCTTTGCCTCATCTGCAAAGGTTTCTATAACCCAAACACTCAATATCAGCCTCCTGCAGAATAACCATTCCCTCAGTGATGACCATTTCCACCCTGTGATGCAAAGATCTCAAAGTATTTGTGTGATTTATTTTTTTTCTGGTAAAAGACTAAGCAAAAAGCCATACCCTTTTGTTTTCATGCATTCCAGAGGCACTTCCTGTCAGGATGAAACTGGGCTTGGGAAATGAGAATCTGGGGCAAGTTCTTATTAAAGGTGGCAGGTTTCTCCTGTTAGAATCATGTAACTTCAAAGACATATGAAATGCAGCCTGCTCAATGGCAATAGAGACTCCTGAGCTCTTCAAAACTATTTTATTTTCTTCTTAAAATATTTTGTGTGTCAGTTAAGTGTCATCTGAAAGAGAAGGAAGTTACCATATGACGCTGGTATCATGGTACAGAAGAACCATCCCGTTGAAATGTCAGGCAAGTACAAACCAATTGCTTTGCAAAGTCATTGGTGTAAAAAACGGTAAGACCCAACCCTCAGCAAAGCCTGAATTTCATAGGACAGGTTGCACAATAAGCAGAAATACAGCACTGGCACCAAACCCTTCTTTTTCTAAAAAGCTGGGAATTTTCTTCTAAAGAGTTGGAATTTTTTTATTTTTTTTTACTTTAACAAGTGCAAATGCTCTAAATCTTCTTGACCCTAAGTAGTGTTGGTCTTGCTTGACTTCAACACCAGACAATGCTTTAGATACTTATAAAAGTTGTGACTTGCTGCATCTCTCCTGCTGGCTGTTACTGAGTGATGGATGTTCAGAGGGCCTCACCATGGCCAAGAAGGGACTCACGCTCGTGGTTAAAGGCTCAGGTTGGTCTCAGCTGCTGCAGAGCTCCAGCACAAAGCCTTGCACGAGCCTTGTACATCTGAGTGGAGATGCTCGCAGACAAGTTCACTGAGCAACAGCAGGTCACATCAGCAGATTTACTGTGTCCTTTGAACCTCTGGTGCCTCATTTTCTGTCCTCTACTGTAGCATTTATCTTCTTTTGATCGTTTCGAAAAGGGCGGTTGTTTCATTACAATGGAAATAAAAATAGTTGACACGAAAGAGCGGTGTTTTGCCTATTCAGGATGACAGTGGAAAGTTGCACTCCCGAGTTGGCTTGAATAGAGTGAACATTATTAAGTACTGACATGAAAAAGACCTCTCAAAGGAGATAATGCCTTCATCCAATTAATCCTTCCTAATGAACTTACCCTTCGGAGGTGGGTAGAGCAGTTTCAGCGTGAAGTTTGCTTCCTGTGATCATTTGTGCCAATAAAAGTCTTTCGAGAAAGCTGATGAAAACTGATGTGAATGTGCCTGAAGTGAATTTATTTTGATATTTGACTTGTGAGGAAAAAAAAAAAAGAGGTTTGTACTTTTCAACCCGATCTGCTATGGTGTTCTCTCCTGATGATTCCTATTCTTTAATAACTCCTCAAATTATAATAAGGCTCCTAGGTATCCACTTCCCTTTGAATTTGCAGCTGAGAAAATTCCATGTTTGAAATACTTGGAAACAGAGTTTTATTTGATAACCTGTATTTTTGAGGTGGATAACTACTTTGCTGAACACCTTGATGGTTATTTCAGTAATAGTAGTCTGAAAATGCTCATCTGGCTCTGAGACATTTTGACTGAGGAAAGAATCCTTTTTCCACCCAAGCTATGTTACAATGAGACTTTGCACTTAAGCAGGTTCTTTTATCAATGCATGTTTTATTCATCAGTGCACCAGAACCTCAACTGATTTTGTTTAATTGTGACTTTCTTTATGCCACACGGGCTTGGAAGTCCAAGTGTGGCAGTGTTTTGCTGATTTTCCCTGAGCCTTGGAGAACTTGAGAAAGAAGGCACCAGAAAGGGGGAAAGAAGTGGGAAAGTTCAAACAAAGCTGAAGGTGGCAGGCTAAAACAAACCCAGAGGGAGGAAAAAATTCAGAAGGATTGATAAGAAGACTTTTGAAATCATATTTATGATGTGTTGATTGTTTTATGGAAATGGGAGCTCCTCTTGAACTGCCACTAGAACTGGTTCTAGGTAGCCCAAAGTGTGAGACCATCTCCAAATGAGGGGCCCCAAAATTGCCTATCCAGCTCCTACTTCTATTCCAGGAACTCATATTCGGGATCTGATTTTCCCACATGCCAGTGAGTATTTCTGCAGCTGTGAAAAAAGAAAACATGCCTGAAAATTAGGACTTAAGCTGATAAACTGAAATACTGACATTTTAGATGGTGGCCACTGCGATTTGTCCCCTGCTATAAAATGATTCAGTGAAATCTTCATGAGCAGCAACTGTAAGTCTTCCCTATCTCCAATTTAACGGCAGAAAGGAGATATTTAATGAGGACAACGGAGGTAATAGCTGGGGAGAAATTATTTTCCAACTGCTACATGATTTTGGGGTCATGATAAAATTAGCCACTTTGAATTTGTGCAGCCCAGCTCACATGAAGAACTGGGGTCATTTTTGAGCATTGTGAGCATTTTTGCTCATACTTCTCATACTTTTTGTGGCAGGAAGGAAGAGTTTTTAAATTGCACTTTGTTAAATATTTAACAAAGTTAAATATTCCACAACAGGTTGTGGAAAAGCCAGGGTAGCCAGGGTAGTACATCCAGGTGATGGGCACTGAATTAATGCTTCTTTCTGTATTCTGGAAGAGTCTCTCCATCAAAGTGAGACTTTACAGCCTGTTTTAAATTTCACAGTTATAAAGATGAACATGCAACTTTTCCAAAGAAATAATTAGGTATCACAGAATAAAACACTTCCCTATCAAAAATAATATTACATTTAATTAAATGAAACACTATACTAGCTAACAGATTTTACTGTCCATAATTTATTTCTAGATTAATGGGTATTTTGTAGTCCACCATTTCACTAAGTATACTTGGTGTATAATAATGCTTTTCTTAGTTGTTTCTGCTTCCATTCCATGTAGACTAGCAACTACTTGATCCATTTTTTTTTCAATTAATGTCTTAATACAGTTTTCTTCTAATGAAAAATATTTCCTTTGCTCATTTTTTGCCAGACATTTAGCCCTGGGGCTAAACCAGCCCACATGCATCTTTCTTTCCTTGGTGGTCCCATTGACAAGGCTGGGTTGGAGAGGGTGTTATGTAAAAAGAAAACAGATGTAATTGCCTGTAATTTCTTGAAAACTGGTAACAGATTCATTAGGATGGACTATGCTCCTGAGATGGCAATGCAGGGGGTGTAAAACCCAAACCTAAACCATTCTGAGGTTCAAAAAAGGAAAGGACATTTCTGCTGGCCCCAGTCTCCAAGCTTCTGTGTTCCTCTTTTATTTGATCCCTCCCAAAGGAGCACTTTGGGCTTGTGCCTCAGAGCAGGAGGAGGGAAATGCTGCTGTTGTCTTCCAGAGCACATGCAGGTCGGAGAAGACACATTCCCTGGTTTTAAAAGCTTAGACATGCTTTGTGGCTTGTGGCTGAGCTGATGCTTGACTGACTCCTCTGATCATAAAAGACACTGATGCATCAGCACCAGCCAGTGCCAGAGCCATCTATTTACCCAGGGAAGTGCTGCAATAGATCAATGTTAAATGCTTATTTGCACTTCACTGCTCCAAGGCACAGAAACTAATTACCAAAGATAAATTAGCCCTTGTGACAATGACTGAGAAACACACATCCCAGGACAGACCACCTTGACCACAAACACACATAATTCTCCCTCTGATGAAGAGTGGCAGAGGGTTACACGGCGCATCCTTCAGCCAGAACTCGCTCGGGGTGGAGTGCTGCTGCTTTGTCCATGTGCTGAAGAGCTGGCAACCATTTGCTGAGCCCCTGACCCTTCCTTTCCCCTACTGGAGTCACTCTCTTGACTCCTCCTTGTCCCTGTTTGCCCAGCTGTGGATTAGCAGCAGGAATAAACATCTTACACAGATGCCATAAGACTTGGCTGATGGCAAACCCTCCCCGAGGGTTTTGTGTTAACACATGAGCTTTACCTTTACACCTTGGCTGCTCAGGAACCACATGTCCCTTTGTGTCACCTGTACAGCAGTGCCTAGAAAGCTGAAAGTTTTCTGTGCTGGATGTGCTTGCAAAGAGTTTTTCTGGCAAAAAGCCCTCGGTGGTTCTCATAACCAGCAGATGAAAGCTCAGTGTTAGACACCAGATCATTAATTATTGAGTCAGAACCACCTTGTGGTGGGGATGTTTGGGGTGTTTGGAGGGGGAAGGGATGGGTTGAACCTCACAGAGGTAGGATGGCTGCATTTCCCTCACGGCAGGGCCCTGGAGCCCACATGGGGAAGCCCTGGAGTGGCTCAGTCACAAAGAGGCTGGGAACACTATAACACCCCAAAGCTCCTGGAGCCCCTGAGCCAGGCTCAGATGGGCAGGGACAGTGAGGACACTGCCCCTCACCCTGGCCTGGAGCCCCAGAGTGGCCAGAGGGTCACAGACTCCTCCTGGGCGGGGCGTTGGCCGTGGGGACCGCAGCAGATAAAACCAGAGGCATAGGGGTGGCACATGTCATGGCCCTGACATCTGGACATGTAAAAGCTGCTCTGCCACAAGGTTCCAGTGGTAGCTCTGTGATCTGGCTCTCCCTCTTCCTCCTTCTCTCTTCTGGGTCAGTATTGTGGTGGAACATTTTGTCTAGTTTGTGTGGTGCCCTTTTGAGCTTTTGCCAAGTTCTCTTATTTTCTCTCCTAAATTATTAAATAAAAAATACCTCTTGGGAACAAGGTTGTGGCTTATTATCTNGGCACATGTCATGGCCCTGACATCTGGACATGTAAAAGCTGCTCTGCCACAAGGTTCCAGTGGTAGCTCTGTGATCTGGCTCTCCCTCTTCCTCCTTCTCTCTTCTGGGTCAGTATTGTGGTGGAACATTTTGTCTAGTTTGTGTGGTGCCCTTTTGAGCTTTTGCCAAGTTCTCTTATTTTCTCTCCTAAATTATTAAATAAAAAATACCTCTTGGGAACAAGGTTGTGGCTTATTATCTTGATGCTATCTTGAGATATTAAAGAACCCTAAATATATATATTTTAAAGTAAAACTCCTGGCTGAGCCCATGAGCTTGCAGCTCCCAGGGCTGGAGTGTTACCCTCAGTCAGGATTGCAATAAGTCTGTAATGCAACTGCTCCAGTTTTACCTTCTCTGGACCTTTTGCTTCTCTCTTCCACCTCCAGCACCTGCTAAATTTGGTGGGTCTGAATCCAGAAACATCTCCCCCATCTTACTCCCTGATTCTCTAACTAGCAAAAGTGCCTGGAGCTGAGGGATGCAGGATGGATCTTCAGGAACACCAGGTAGGCTGCAGAGCTCCTCTCAATTTTCCCTGCAAGGAAAGCAGGAACAAGCTGCTTCCATTAACTTTTTGTCCTGAACCCTTACAAAAGAGCTTGCCAGGCTGGGCACTGCACCTTCCACAAATTGTGTAAAACCAGAGTACAAGCTATAATGGATTCAACCCTGCACCCTGAATCCATTGTAACAAGCTCAGGGGAGACCTGCAGGACTGCAGCTGGAATAACTGGAGTGCTGAAATCTTCTGGAACTGCTCCAGGAACGATTTCTGGAGGTGGTGTGGCTCTGCACACTCACAGTGCTTGGGGCAGCAAACCCAGCCTGCCTGAGGTGGGTCATGCTGGTGTCAACATCTGCAGGAAAGCTCCTCTCTAACCCAGGTTGACCAAACTGCAGCCCTGAAGTAACCCCAAAATGACCACATTGTTCCCTGTCTCGGTGGAAAGTACATCTACCAGCTGATATATCTTAGCATTGCACTTGTCTTTTTCACCTGGTTATATCACTGTGGCACCACAGACCCATCTCCTGCTGCAGCAGAGCAAACCCTTATCCCTTGTGCCATCCCAAATTGTATTTTCAGCTCCCAAAGACATCCATTCCTCTCAGTGTCATATCCCAAATGTCCTCTGTACTGAAGGCACCCCCCGAGTTTGTGGCATCTGTACATTTTTTATCACCACACACTTTATTAAGCCATGTGACTGACCCATGCGGAATATCCTAGAAAACACCTCCAGGCGTGGTGCTCTTCTCAGTGCTCCTCATTGCTGGACCTCAGGTATACTTAAAAGGAATAACCTGTATTTTTATAATTAGGTTTTAGCAAGCTAATATTTCCTAAATATGAAAATCTCAATTTCTGCCTGAGCACTTGAAACATCACTTCTGTCTCCGTGACATCCTCTCTCCATCTCTTTCCCAGCCAGAAGATTAAAGGTCTGACCAAGTTGGTGCAGGCAGTCTTGGTGGGACCCACCGTGCTGGTTGGGGTGGACACATCAGCCCTGGTTTCCAGGTGTGAGGACACAGCCCTTGACTCTGCCTGCCACTGGAGGCAGCCAAGTGTCAGGGAAGGGTTTGGCCTCAACTTGTAACCCGGTGGGCTTTTACAGCATCTCCTCGAGGTCTCGATTGCAGCCTGAAAGTACAAACCTGAGCTCATCCAGATAAGGTGACAGAGAAATGATGTTACACCTGGGTGGTGTTGCACCCGCTCCACCAAAGCCACCTGGCCAAGTCAGTGCAGTCACAGGTAGTTTTCCATAGTTTTTGTTTCTGGCAGCAGAGGTCAGCATTGCCCTGCTGATGGACGGCCACAGTCCCACCTGCAGGGAACAGGAAAGTATCACAGAAGCAGTTTTTATTAATCCTTGTTCTTTTATTGTGATGAACTGGGTTTGAGGTACATCAGCTCCTTGAGGGACAAGTGACCAAGCCACCAGCTGTGTCTCAAGAGAAGTGGCAAGGGAGGCTGTGAGGTGGCCCTGCACATGCTAGGGGCTGTTCAAGGTGCCTGGGGACAGCAGTGACATCCTCAGGGTGCTGCCACGAGGCCTGTGGGACACCTGTATCCATCCAGAGTTGCAGCAGGAGAGAGGCTGATACCCCCAGCACCACAAACATCCCCAGACAGACAGGTGATGGAGTCTGGGGGTCTTGGCCATGGATGGGATGTTCACCCAGTCCTGTTTGTATCAGGGCTGTATTTTGTCAAACTGATCTACATCTTGTTAAATGGCTGAGGGATATCATAAGCATGTGACAGTCACAACTGCCATTGCATATAGATAACTATAACACTTCTAAGCAACCTATTGGACACTCCAGCTAGTCCATTAAATAATTGTTCATTCTTTATAAATGTACTTTTGACACCATGTGGGTAGAGGGCAGGAGAAAGAGATGTGAACAGATGCTCAGGGAGTGTCATGTAGGGTGATGTAATGCTTTGAATCCCCCTCCAGCACTGCCCCCATGGGGAGTCAGTCACAGAGGGGAGCTGAGTCTGCTGGGAGAGAAGGGTATGAGTCCTGGTTGGGGCTGAGCTGTTGGGTGGACAAGCCTTGGTCTGAACCAGGGAGTAGAGAGGGCAGTAAATCTTCATGGGCTTAAATATGCTGTGTGGTGCATTCCTGCACTGGAGGGTTTACTCACAATTCCAGTCCAAAGAAATCCCTTTGTGCATCAAACTAACATTGGGCAGGCAAGTGATGGGAGCTTTTATTGTTTGAATGGGTGATTTCTGAAAGACCTTTGGAACTCTCGGGTTGTGTGGGGTTTTTAACATAGATATTTGGTGTTTATGCTTGGACAATTCTCCGTGTGTATGAACACCAGGTTGTCCAGCCATCATTTTCCTGTTGCCCGCCTTTGCCTGCTACATGTGGCTGCAGCCCATGGCTGATTTCTCCCTTGTAAATGTAGCACTACAGAACTACTGTAAAAGGTGCAACACTTATTTTTAGAACCATCAGAATGGCACCAGCCAACCCAGCCACCAGACAGGCAATCTAATTGCTGTCCTATGTCCCTAGTATTTATTCCTGAGCTAGGAAATTCATCTTTCTGGTAATGGGTAGTCTTTATTTTGAAGCCTTTGGTTTTTTACTTACATTTTGAGGGATTCAGCCAGGCAGTTTTCAATCCATATGTTCTGCGATATGCTAAGGTTATACCACTCTTGGCACATAATGAAAATACCACACATCACCAAGCCAGCAGCTGCGTGAGTCAAATTAGTTCCCTCGGTGTTGTTGCTTTCATCAGCCCAAATCCCAAACTCATAACAAACCCCAGAGATTCTTGACAGGAGCAGCTGCCATCAGACATGCTGTCTGGCATTTATTGTGTGTCTCCTCTTGAAGTAGAGTAATGGCACAGGGCAAAGCCCTCCCCAGAAGCCTGAATAGCCCATGGGGACAATATTGGAAGCCCTGCAAAGGAAAGTGGCTTTGATATCTCCATGGATGTCCAAGGTGCTAGACAGCTTTAAGTTTGGGATGAGGGAAATGTCTTCTATCTTCCTACTTGCTCTCCAGGAGGTACAAAATATTAGGAGATAAATTTGGGCTGAACACGTAACAAAAAAAAGTAATTTGAAGGCTGGATTTGGTGTATCCTGGTAATGTAAAGGAAATTTAAGTGTAGTGGTAAACCTGGTGAGCTTGGCCTTCAGCACTGACTATTGATTTGAAGATCAACATGAAATTACCCCAAAAATGTCTCTGATGTGACAGCCTTTGTGGGATTGGTCAAGTGAAGCTGCCTAGGGAGCCCAGCACTGAACTGTTGGATGAATGAACTCTTACTGCCATTTCCTCAGCACCCCTCAGACATTTACGGGATCTCATACATTTCTGTGCTTTCTTAAATTTTATCCCTTGCAGATGGTTGCAATTTAGCAGGACAGACCCATGAAAATCCTTCATTAGACCCCAAATGAGGAGGGACAAGGATTAGCACTGCAGCTTTGATCTCAAAACGTTTGGATGTGGTGCCACATCAAAATGAGAAACCCTCTCTGTGGTTGGAACAACCTGGACCTGGGTGCCCCCTGGTCCCCCCCACGTCTCCACCATGTAGTTTGAGAGATATTTTCTATTGAGTTCATAATAGAAACACCACACAGGATCCCCTGACCGTGGCAATAGATCCAATCAGTCTCAGTGCATTAGTTTAACTAATCAATAGCTGTAAGTGCCATCATGCTGCCTTCTACTTCACCACCAAAGCTGAAAAGTTACAGAAAGCCATGTGTAATTATGGACACTCTCTCTGTTAGCTTTAGGAAAATTAAACAGCCAGTATTTGGGTGTCTTACAGGTTACTTCTCTCAATAAACCCAGCACATTCAACTTAAAGAGAGCTGATTAATGGATGGAAAAAATCACTTTTTTATCAAGGTTTTTCATGGCGTTATGTCACTGTCACTACAGCAGCTCAGTATGTGTTTTGGATGGCACGGCTGCACCTGCCCAGCTGTGGTTTGTGGTACTGACCTCAGCTACGGGGACCTGAGACAGAGATGTGTCCCCAGTTTTGTGTAACTGCTAAAGAAAACATCCCACTCCCTTGCTCAAGAGGGAGAAAATCCTTGACAAAAATTGCAAGAAATAACACCAAGAAGAAAACCCAACCAAACAAGTAAGAGTTATAAATGGTAATAAGAAACAACAACAACAGTAATAATAATATCCTTTCTTCCCAACTTTTTTGCCTTGTTTCCATATTATAAAACCTGTCTGAAAAGAGGTGGCTCCAAAGTTGTGTATTATTGTCCCTTTAAAGCAGATGTTTGCCTCTGGAAAGCCAAAGGTGGACCACATTTGCATTTTCCTGCCTGGAGGCTGGAGGCTGAAGCTTTAACCTTGCATTTCCAGGAGCATCCTAGAGACAGGGGGTGAATCCACAGCCCAAGTCTGTCCTCTGGGCTCTGAGAGGCATGGTTAGGAAAGCCCATTAACTATAGCAAGACTGTTTTTTCCAACTATCTTTGCCATAATTTCTATGCTGTAGCAAATTCCAGTTCACTTTGCATTTTTGCGTACTGTTCCCATCCTTGTGTGCCCTAACCTGAAAGATGTTCCCTGATGCCCTCCCCTACTCGTCCCAGTCCCCATGGAATCTGATGTGGCTGCAACAGGATGACAAGACCCACAGCATGACAAGGAGGTGACTCCTATCACTGAAATCAGGATTGAATTCTGAAATCCTTTTTTTGTCTTCATTAACTTCACCAGGTTCATCAGAGTGGAGACAAAATCAAACCCAAATGAAACACCGAATATGATCTGCAGAGCAGGCTCATCCCAGAGCGGAGATTGCAAAGAGGATTCCTGCTCAATAAAAGCATGAATACACCTACGTATAAAAAACCTCAGAGGCTTTTGTCTGTGGGAAGATGAGAGGTGAATGGGGATCAAAATAACAAGGTGGCAGTGTAGCTTTCTAATAAAACCCCGAAGCCTTTAGAGTAACAGGTCCCAGGTTTATTTAAGCAGGAAAATATCTGCGAGTTTAAATAACTGTCCCTATACAGCCTGTACAAAGGAGAGAGCAGGCAGGCTGGGGCTGGTGTGTCAGTATCTTGCAGGAGGATATGATGCTTGAAAGAAGCAGTGACACGTGGAAACTGCCTACAATGGCACCAGCTGGATCGAGGTGAGAGATAGAAACTGCATTAAAAAAATTATTTCCAGCAAGGGTTGCAGGCCTGCAGGGCAGAAAGGGAAGGGAGAGAAGGAATCATGGCAAGAGATAAGGAGGGCAAGTGAAGAGGTGAGGACACCACGCCAGGAATGGCAATTGCTCAGGCTGTTATAGGGGAAGGAGCTCAAAGGATGCAATCAGGGATGGAGCTGCCTCCTTCCAGGGCCAGCCTGTGCAAGCTGACAGTCAGGCCACTGCAGCATCCCTCACCACCCGCTTCCATCCCACACACAACCTTCGGAAAGATTCCTTTGCAGACAAATTCTTCACGTCTGGCTTCAGTGCAAATAAATACCCCTTCAGTGTAAGGCTGGAGGAGACAACTGTCATTTCTTTGGGAATGGCTTTTCACAGAGCAGCAGAAATCCACTGTCCTTTTACTTCAAGGGAAATTTTAAGATGGCCTTTTCAGCAGGTCTTGATGAAGCACGAATGGACTCTGCAGGGAGGAGCTTCCACTCAAGGCTCCTGTTGGTTCCAAATGAAGTTGTAATTAAAAAAAAATTAAATGACAGCACTCTCAGAGCTCAGACATTTTCACTCAAGCAATGTTATAGTGTAATGTCAAAGGTTTTTGCATGATCTATTTACCTAGCACTGATAAGTGCTAGTGAGGAAGCAGTGCTTTTGTCCTGCTGTTTCACTGTGAAATCCCACATTTGCAATGCCTTTTAGCATAGGTGGTACACTCAGCTCCAAAAGTAATACATTAGTTCAAAGTGTAGTAAAAAGTGTAGTATAAATTAAAGAATGGCTGTGTTCAAAGCAAGGCTGCGGCCTGGTGTTGGAGAGTAACCTTTTACATCAATAGGTAGGGATAGGGCAAGGGGGGAATGGTTTTAAACTAAAAGAGGGAAGACTTAGATTAGATATTAGGAAGAAATTATTTTCTGTGAGGTTGGGCAGGCCCTGGCACAGGTTGCCCAGAGAAGTTGTGGCTGCTCCATCCCTGGAAGTGTCCAAGGCCAGGCTGGACAAGGCTTGGAGCAACCTGGGGATAGTGAAAGGTGTCCCTGCCCATGGCAGGGGGTTTGGAACGAGATGATCTTTAAGGTCACTTTTACTCAACTCATTCTATGGTTCTATGGCAATACAAGACCCTGATGGGTCACAAACCATCTTGCTTTCCAACCTCAATAGCAGCATTCAAGGGTCTAATTGCATGAAGCAGTAGTTGGTCATAACACCTGGCATTTTTTTAAAAAACCCCAGTGAAATAATTGCTAATATCAGTTTGAAAAACTGTCAGTCTGATCCTGTGGTCCTAAATGTAGTTCCATGTTTATGAGTTACACAGTGCCATTAAAACACATGCTACTGGGTGTGCTTGCTGAAAACAGAGGGCTGGAGAAGCAGAGATCATGCAGCAAGCAGCCCTCCCTGCCTATCCATGCTTGCAGGAGTATTCGATCTTTATTTTATTTCTTCCTCCACCTCTGACCCATTGTTAGGCCTGGGAGAAATAGCAAGAGCACGGCTGAGCTTCACCTCCCCTCTGTGCCCCAGGGGGAGGTCTGGGGCCATGCAGTTCCCTTGAGAACATCCAGTGTTGCTGAGTTTGCTTCCCACACAGGCACTCCCGATGCTCACTAGCCCTCCCTTTTCACACAGATTTTCCTCAGTAACCTGTGAGAACATCCTGCCACTGTAATGAAGTTGGCAGAAGGGACAAAAACTTGGGGGTTGGAGATAAGAGAAGAAAAAAAGGCAAAGAAAAGAAGGGAAAGGCAAGTGGCTGGTATGGAGATGCTGGGTTTGCTGGGTGCAAAGCCAGGTTCAGGACACCCTCCTTTGTGCCAGGAAGTAGAACCTCTTCAGAAAGATATATGGACCCATTTAGATGCTTAGTATATAAAGTTTGCCACAGCTATTTAATGCCCAAAGGGATGTATAGGCTCTGGACTATACAGACACCAGGTGGGATGCCACCCCTGTGCTGGTACTGCCAGCTGCCATCTGGACCAGGATCCCCCAGGCTTGAAGATAGTAAAGGATACACTTTACCAGGTCATGGCAATTTGAATGCTGGGGTTTGTCCTGAGTGATGGCTTACAAACATCTGAAGTGTTCCTGATACAGTCATCTTGACACAAAGACTTTGAGAGTTGTAAGCAGCTCCTGCCATCGGAGGGGAGTGAGTGTGCCTAAACCCTTTCCAAAGCTTAACATAAGTTCCCATAGGAAGAGATATGAAGGGCATGAAAATATTACACTTCAAGCAGAGAGATTTAGGAGGCATGTGTACCATGCCAGGGAGTTCCAAGTGGAATATTCAGTTGTCAGATTACACTGTGACAGCAGCCACTGAGCTCCCTGCACTGATATGGCAGAGAGGGGTGCGTGCAAACACCAGTGCTATGTGTTCAGGGGGATGATGCCTTTCCAAGCATAGGCTAGAAGAAAGCCCTTCTAATTTTGGTTGATTGCTTTTCAAATGTGGCTTGCACAGATCCTCTTTGTTGCATGAGCTCCCTAGGCAATAGCTAGAGGAGGAGGAGAGGCGAAATTAGCAATAAGGGGAGGTGCCAATTGGAAATGGATGTTGCATGGATATAGGAAAGACAGCGATCTTCTGAGCCTGGAGTATTTGTTTTGGAGTAAATAACAACCTATTGCTGTTACAAGTGAAAATTATTTAAAACATGAGCAGATATTAAGAACTGCATGCCTTCTGACCACTTCATGCTTTCATCAGTCATGGGTCTGAAGCTCCACGGAGTTAAAGTGGTACCAGGGGCAGCCCCTCATGACAGCCTCTAAAAACCAAATGTCCAGGATGTCATTTTTCATTTATAGGTAGTTGGATATTTCTGTCGGTTCTGTCTTCATATCTCTGCATTTTCAAAAAAGAAAATTATTGTTTCCACATATGGGTAAAATGCTCTAAGAATTGCTTGCTAAAATGTGTAGAAAACTTAAATCAGCAGTGAAAGTGGTATAGAAGAAAAGCTGCCTCCTCTTCCCTGGCATAATTCTGCTTCCCCATAACATCAATAATCTGAGCCAGGTCTTTGCTGAGTCCTTCATGCTTCTCCAGCACAGAAACTAGTTTCTTGGCAGAGATTGAAGTCCCCAGGTAAAAATAAGCTGCACTCAGGGATGGCAAGAAGCTGGGGGTCTCTTGTGTGGTCCATCACTGCTCATGGCTTTGCAGGACAAGACCTGTGATTTCTAGCAGCATCACCTTCTACCAGCTCTTTCTGGTGTGGAGTACCAGTCCCCTTTACCACCTCCAAATCCAGGCACTATAGTGAATAATGAACATTTTTTTCAATTCGAATTTCTTTCTGAGATTAATTCAATTAAAAATTTCAGTTTTAAACTGCCAATTGAAATGTTCTAAATTTTTATTTTTCAGTCTGGGAATAGAGCACTGATGTGTTTCATTAATTACAAGCCAGATGTTTGGAGTGCTTCATAATGAGATATTTCACAAATAATATTTGATTCAATTAATTTCAGGAAGGGGGAAAACCAAAATTATTTCAACTAAGGCACACGTTTGTAAAAATTTAATCTGTTCCTCAGATGTACTTGGGAAGATAAAAGAACACATTTGTTGCTCTTGGTAGCCAAGTTCAGGTTTGTCTTGTAGTTTCTAAGTGTATTATGACAGCAAAATGAGAAGATGCAGCCAGGCATTAGTGTTTGCACTTTTTTTTGCCCCCTATATTTTTTTCTAATATTTTCTTGTTATTGGCACTGCTTAAGAGGCATTTCAACAATACCCTTAATAAGATGCTTTAACTTATACCCAGGCTTGAAGTGTTCAGGGAATTGGATTAGATGACCATTGTAGGGCCCTTCCAAATGAAATATTCTATCCTATCCTGTCCTATCCTATCCTATCCTTAGGTGATGGTGCCAGTTCTGAGTTTGAGGAGGGGGAGCAAATCCTCACCTAAATCATATGGGAAATTCATGGGCTGCAGAGGTGGGGGAGCACATCCCACCCACCCAGGGCTGCTGTACCTGTCAAACCCACCCCAAAGCCATGGTGAGGAAAGGGGCTGTGAAGACATGGACCCCTTCACGTGGGGCATTGACAGCTGTGCTGCAGCTCCCCCAGGGTACCTCAGTTTGTAAGGGCTGCAGCTAAAGAACTGCAAGGGGAAGGGGATGGCTGTGGCCTTGCAGCTGGCCCCTCTCTCACTCAGAGGGAAGTCTGCACCCATGGCCACGTGTGTGTGTGCATGCAAAGCTTTGGAAATTTCCATTTTAATAAAAGTAACCTTGGAGGAGCATGAGCAATAACCTGTCTGCTCTTTGGCATTGACAGTTCGGTTGTCCTGAAAAATGAGATTTTGCTACCCCAGCGCAGCGTTCATGTTATCATCCCCAGCTTACATCAGCGTGTTTATTAGGAGACAGCAGAAATAATTCTTTAGACATTAAGCAACGTCTTGCTTCTGCTTTATCAGCCTGGCTGGATGTGATTACATCAGATCCAGAGGTAAGCCCAATAAACTCCAGGTTCTCTGGCCTCAGATATTTGGTCCATTTACAGATGCTTAAATCTGGTGGCAGGATAGAAATTAGGTTGGTCCTGCCCAGCCTTTTCCACTCCTTCCGCCTCTTGAAAAGCATGGTTTCCTAGATCTGACCCATGTACTTTGTGCTCCTGTTTTATTAAGGCAGGGGGGACATTACAAGTGGATCCATCCCCTGCCTGTTCCCTGAACTTCCCACATGATTTGGGTGAGGATCTGCTCTCCTTCCTCACACCCAGCACAGGCACCATCATCTGAGGAGAGGAGAGGAGAGGAGAGGAATAGAATATTTCATTTGGAAGCATCCTACAATCATCATCTAATCCAACTGCCNGAACTTCCCACATGATTTGGGTGAGGATCTGCTCTCCTTCCTCACACCCAGCACAGGCACCATCATCTGAGGAGAGGAGGAGAGGAGAGGAGAGGAGAGGAGAGGAATAGAATATTTCATTTGGAAGCATCCTACAATCATCATCTAATCCAACTGCCTGACCACTTCAGGCCTGGCTACAGGTTAAAGGACCTTATTAAGGACATTTTCCAAATGCTTTTTAAACAGTGCCAATAGCAAACAATAGAAAAAAAAGAAATCGAACATTAATATCTGGCTGTATTTTCAATTGTTGTCATAATACACTTAGCTTTTCCCAGCTGACTCCAGGCTCTGGTCCTGCTCCAAAGGGGTGGATCTTCCCCCACGAGAGGGTTGCTGGAGCCATTCTCATGATGGATTGTCTGTTCCAACACTTCCACCCCTTCCAAGATAAAATCAACATCACACAGCTTTAACCTTCTGCTTGTCCCTTGGTTTGTGCTAACTTAGATAGCACTTTTCATCTCTGAAGCCAACTGATTCACCAGTTACCACAGCTCTTCTGAATCTCCAGTGGATACTTTTATGCTGCTATTCCCACTCCTGCCACGGGACTGATGCGGCTGTTGGAGCCTGTGGATCAGCACAATCTGTGGGAAATCCTGCACTGCAAGTTCCTCTTGACCTTTCCTCCCCCAATAAGGGATGCCTTCCACCATCACTTGGATCACACCTGAGAGAAAAGATTATAATTGTTCATTTGGACCAAGACCTTGACATTTAACTCCTTTCTCCTTCTTCCCAGAGTATAAATTTTCAGCCCAAACCCACACAGATGTACTCCAGGGAAGGAAATATTCTGCAGATGTTGGCTGTTCCCAGCTCTTGACTCACTTAAGGGGCCAGTCACAACTACTTTGGGTTCTTGCCTGATTTACGTGTGGACTTGTCTTACCAACAGCTCTGTATTTTAGTATTACATCATGTCACAGTTAACCAAGTATCTACAGAGCTATAAATTGTCCCTTGAGTCATGACAGAGAGATGTTTGATACACAATAGCTATTATTTCCAAATATTGGTGCTCTCAAGGCTTGTAGGATTTCCTTCCAATAGCTCAGCCTCCTGCTATCTCAGACAGTGCTGTATGTAGGAGGACACACCGTAAAACAGGACAGAAAGGTGATTTTCTTGAATAGATACTAAAAAGCTGTGGCTGCCCCATCCCTGGAAGGGCTCAAAGCCAGGTTGAATGGATCTTTGAGCAACTTGGTCTAGTGGAAGATGTCCCTGTTCATGGCAGGAAATTGGAATGAGGTGGTCTTTAAGGTCCCTTTCAAAACAAAACAATTTGTGATTCTGCGATGACTCTATGACATTAAATAGTGTAAAATCACATTAATGAACAAAACCATAGATCTGCCTGAGGGCAGTGTGACCAGCTTTGCTGCAGGGTGTCATTTTTAAGAGTGGAGCCATCCTGGCTCCTGTTCTCCTCTAACTCGTGGCCTCTGGCTCAGCACAGCCTTGCCCTGGGCACATCATTGCAGACACTGTTGGGAAGGGAAGCTACTGGGGGTCAGGAAAATAAGCTCCAGGCAATGGTGCAGCATCCCCATGTCCCCAGTTCCTCTGCACACATTTGACAGAAATGGCTGGGATTTAGCTTAGAGCTCATAGAATGTGTCTTCAGGGGAAATTAAAGAAAAAAATTAACAGCAGCATTTTTTATTTTCATAAAGTGCTTAAAAGCACCAGATGCATATAATCTTTATTTTTGGCTCTCTAAACTTAGACTTTTACATTAAATGGCAACTGGCTTTAGGAAAACCCATATTTAGTGCTCTGCAGAGGGAGAAAAGTGTGGGCCAGATGCAGTGAGTTTATTTTCTGTAGATCAGCTTGCACAGCTTTGGTGATACCAACTAATACAGATTTCTAGAACTGCATGGAAAGACAGGCAAACACCACTGACCTTGCTGTTCAGCTATGTTTGAACAGCAGTGCTTATCACCAGGATGGAGCTAGCATGGGGCTTTGTACGGCTGCTGCAGCAGGATTTGCACCCACAGCCTGGGTGGGAGCCACCGCTGCAGAAGGAGCTTTTGCTGGGACACTGCAAGCCAAGAGAAGCTGGCTTGCTTTGTAGCTGACAGGGCACTTAGGGTTTCATTTTCCTTAAAACACCCCTCGAAAATAAAGTCACAGAATCAGAGAACCTTAAGGACCAGCTAGTTCTAAGCCCCTTACCATGGGCAAGGAAGTCATGGCTGTTGATTTGAAATGGCAAAACAGTTGCTGGTCTGCTTGGTCCTCCTGCTTGGCTTTGGCATCACTCTTTGAATGACAGAATGTGATAGGTACTAAACACCATTCCTTGGTGAAGGACTTTTTATCTCATTCCCTCAAAGAGGTTTGGCAATGGTGCTGTGTGTGGAGAGAGAAAAAAACCCAATGGGTGTTGCCTCCCAAACAGTCATCGTTATGGCTGAACAATTTTAACTGTTGATATGAAATCTTTATTTCAGCAAACTCTCAGCTAAATGTCAAACTGCAGCCATTCTGCCTGTAACTGTGCCTTTGAAAGCATCATTAATATTACTGGTATTATTTTATAGGACTTTCATAGTGTGAACAGTACATTTCTCCTTGAACAGTTCATGTCTCTGTCTAAGTCAAGAAGGAAAACTTCTTCATTTAACTTTAAAAAAATTCCTTCTTGCTAAACATGAGGAAACAAAGAATAATTTGAGGCACACGTAGGACAAATATTTCATTAGTTCCCTGAACACCAAAACACGATGTGATAGCAGACATGGATCAATGCTTTTACCCATGCCTGTGTTCCCTGGGATAAAACTGCTCCTCACAGGGCTGCAGAGGGTGCACACAACTTGGAAAATGCTTCCCGTTGCTAGAGCCCTGGAAAGTAAGGAATTAGAAGAACAGCTGCTGGCCAGAAAACCAGCTAAAAAGCAAAGCAATCTGTAACAGCAGGATTCAATAGGCAAACTGCAAATGGTGCTGCCCATCTCCACGTGCCACACACTGAGACAACTCTTCCCAATTTGGCAAGAGCTGCATTTCCTACATACCGGTGGCAGGGCTTCATTTGTCGTCCTTACTCTAGTTAAGGGTAGGGCTCTGTGCCCGAATGCCCCCAGGGCGCTGGGGCTGTGCCAGCTGTGCCCCGGGGGACAGATGTTGGGCACCACGCAGAGAGGTGGAGGGCACGGTCGGGGCTGCCCCTCTGCCTCCACAGACAGCTGCCTCCGTACAAGGCTGTAGCTCTGCTTTGTGCCTTCCTCGGACATCAAATCCTCCCCCGGGCTGCCACGTCGCGGCCCCGAGGGTGGGACAGCAGCGGCTGCGGGGGAGGCGGCCGGACAAGAGGGCTGGGCGGCTGGGAGCGCATCCCGGGAGCTCAGGGGCATCATCCGTGGGAGCGCACAGCCCCAGGTAAGGACAGACCGCCCCGGGTAAGGACAGACTGCCCCGGGTAAGGACAGACTGCCCCAGGTAAGGACGGACTGCCACAGGTAAGGACGGAGCACCCCAGGTGTGGAAGGAGCGCCCCAATAAGGACGGACCGCCCCGGGTAAGGACAGACTGCCCCAGGTAAGGACCGAGCGCCCTAGGTATGGACGGAGTGCCCCAGGTAAGGACCGAGAGCCCCAGGTGTGGACGGAGCGCCCCAGTAAGGACGGACCGCCTGCGAGCAAGTGCCAGGGGCAGATTCCATCGAGCCCCTCCGAGAGGGATCCCGTTTCGCTGTCGTCCAGAGACAGGCGCAATCCCGTGATAACAAGCTCAAGCTCCCGCTGCAAATAGTTTACAGCTTGAAGGCACGCTCGCTTTGTTTCGTGCCTTCATAGGGAAGGTCTAAAGGGTTTTACAGCGAGTTTAAAGCAAGTTTCATTCTGCTCACGCCAGCGCAAACCAGGGGCAGATCGAGTAACCACAGTGAAAATACAGTGTCTGCTTTCAAAACTCCTCAGTCTTTTTAGGGAGCTACGTATAAGCTTGACTATTACTGAAGGGAACGTGCCCCAAGTGCACATTATTATCCAAAAGTTTCTGTCAGCCTAATTCAGAAACAATCCTTCCCTTCCTGCTCTTTACCCATTTTTAAAGTTAACCGGCCACAATTCAAACAGCAAAACACAGAATGAGATAAATGGGGCAAATTCAAACAGCCAAAAGCGTAATGAAAGAAACGAGACAAATTCCTTGAACTGCGCCTAACATGAAAATGAATCTCAGCTGTTCATTAGAGGCTGCTGAGCAGGGAACATCAGCAAATTAAATCATGGGAACTAGAGGAAGGCATAGAAAAAAAAGGTTGATTATCTAAACTTCCTCTTATTAACTGAAAAATATATTTTCAAGATTGAAGGTAGCAAAACATATTAGCAGCAAATGGCAAAGCCTCTTTTTGCACTTAAAAAGTTGGTAGTTGGGCAGAACAGAAGAATGGGTAAACAAGAAATACACCATTGTGTTTTCAGGGTGGGTTAGCAGTGAGGAGTTCTGAAATAACATCCAGGAGTTTTCTTCTGTTCTCTTTCTCGCAAAATTCATACTTGCTTTCCCCAGATTAATTCAGATGTTGCTGGGGGTTCAAGTGTTGGTTGTCTGGGTCAAGGGGGGATTGTTGGTCAGACACTGGCAATTTTTAAAGTGCTCCCATCTACTTCTTAATAAGTCTTTTTCATCAATGCTCTTTAAGGTGCTCTGTTTTGCCGGTTTGTCCCTTGAAAGCATCCTTGCTGTCTGAGAAAGTGGGGAACAGGGGGCACACCAAAGCTTGGCTGCCTTGGTGGCAGTGTGGGTGGAATATCACACCTTGAGTTCTGCTCCAGAGGTCACCACTAGTCCTTGGGATGGCCCCAAGAACAGTTATCAGACATTGCTGATTGATTTCATAGCACCAGAAAGGGAATAAGGTGACAACATGGAGATGTCAGGAAGAAATCACCCCAAACCCATCTTTCTGCTGGTTGTACAAGTGAGAAGGAGTTGGCACCATCATGTATGACATTCACATAAACAAGAGAGGAAGATGTGGCCTTGATGAGACAAATATTGGGTGGGTGGAAAATGGGTTGCACAGTTAGAAAATTTGTGAGAGGTTCACTGCCAGAAGGGGAGATAATGGCGAGTGTGAACCTGAGCCTGCTACTCTCTTATGTTTCTGTTAATGATTTGGAGGAAGGATGAGACTGTTGATATTTGATGTGCAGGTGGGAGAGACTTGAGCACAACAGAGGCCAGAACTATAATTCAAAGGGGCAAGAGAAGTGATGTGGAAAAAGCCCGTGGTTTGTATTCCAGTGGTCATGCTGGTGAGAGAAGGCAAGGGGTGTGGCGTCTCAGTGGGGTCAGGGAAGCCATCCTGACTGTGCCAGGAGCCAGGGGATGTCAATGGGTAGGAGGCTTGGCTGGAGACAATCCAAAGGAAACAATAAAAATAATGAGAGGTGGCTGGGATGTCATCTCTGCAGGAAAGCCTGAGGAGATGGTAAGAGATGCTGTGGAAATGCAGTGCAGTCCCTAAGTATGGGGCCCGCAAGGAGAAGAAGGTTTCTCCTTGCCAGTTAGGACAAGACAAGATGAACTTAAACTGCAGTTTAAGAGAGGATGAAGACATCTTTGTGCACTTTTCAAAGCGCAGCCTGACGTTTCCTGGTAGCATGCTGTGCCTCCCTCGCTCCTGACTTTGTGCAAGCCTGGTTTAGCACAACATCCATTCCTGTAACTCACATGGCTTTGGTGAATTAACTACTTAGCCCATGGGAATTGTACCGTTATCTTCAGAGGAACTACAAAAATAAACTCCATTTATAAGGTTTTTATTGTTTTCACCCCACCATCAACACTCCCTTTAAGAGCATCAAAAGACTGAAAAAATCAGATAGAGACATCTGCCGGCATCTCTGGAGATGGGGGTTGCACTTTCTTCTAATCCAGGCCCAGCCTTTGGAGCCTTTCCATGACTTCACAAAACAGGGGAATTTTTCTTTTATTTAAGAATCATCTAAAGACCCTTCTGCTGGGTTTTAATGGAGCCCTGTGTCAGCACAGCTAAAAAATGCTGGCACTTCCTCTGCACAGATTAAAGGTGATATATTACCCTTTACTACTTGGACCCAATTTACAGCTTCTCTTGCAGAATTTCGTAACACTCCCCTCAGTGCTCTAAGGCACAGTGCCAGGGCCGGGGACATGGAGCAAAGTCCAGGCACGTCCTGACTTTTCCTTCCCAGCATTTTTCATTCCTTCTCTAGGTCTGAGAAGAGACTTGTCCCCTTCTGCACCCTTCCAACCCCCAGGATGGCGTCCCCCATGAGGAGTTTGCTCACCGACCCTGACAGATACCTCCAGTCGTTCCGCCTGTTCCTCGAGAGGTCGACTGAGCACCAGAGCATGCAGGAGTTCATGGAGAGGCAGCTGCCGGGTGTGATAGCGAGGTAACGCCCAGGTGGCCACGCCGAGCTGGAGGACAGCCTGGGGACAGTCCCATGGTGGTGGTGGTGGGCTCGGCTGGGCTCAGGGGGCTGCCTGAGAGAGGCAGATTGCTGTTCCCTGACAGCTGCCCCATCTGTAGGGCTGTGATAGGGCTTGGCTGGAGATCCCATTTGCACACACAGCTGGATGGCGGCTCTCCGGGACGGAGCCTGCCTAGCAGGGAGGAGATAAGGCTGCATTGTTTCCTCGCACACAAATACAGCTTACCCTGAATCAGCTCTGAAATGCAGTAACAGATACTACATTCTAACATTAAATTTGATTGAAAGCAGCTGTTTAAAAGTAATCCTTTCAGGTAATATTCAGGGTCTGTCTTGTATGGCTGAGTAATTCTCCTGCTTTGCCTGTCAGTGTGTCCTTTGCTGGGCCCTTTGCTTTGCAGGCTGGCTCAGGAGCAGGCAGCCAGCATCAAATCCTGGCTCTGGGGAGCCTCTCCTCGGGGCTCAGGGTTTCATGGCTCTGCCAAAGCCTCACTCAGGTCTTTTAAGAACATTGCACTCTCCTCTCTTCCTCCCCATTTTGCAAAACGTAAAACTACAATTAGTTTCTAAACTGATCATCCAGACCCAGAGATATTTCTGTTCCTCTGAGCACAGACACAGGGAAGGTGTGTCCCTGCTTCTGCTTGTATGCACTTGCTATAAAAGCCTCTACAAATCACCAAAATAGCTGGAAATCGGGAATCTCCAAAGAGCAGCTTTCTGAATCTGATCCCTCCTGCCCACACACAGGCTTGCCTGTAGGTGCACAGATTGCATTTTGGTTTTGTCCTGCAGATTTTAGTCTTCATGGGATCTCCAGTGCTTTGCATCTTGCACGTAACCCTCTCTACTGGGAACTCTACTAAAATGCACAAATAATATTTTTCAGTATTGGAAACGGGAAGTCTACAATCAATGTTCTAAGTGTTGGTGGTGGATCAGGTATGCTATGTCCTTCAATATTGATATGTCTTTACCATTTTTTTTCCCCCCAAAGAAAAGAGGATTAAAAATTGCACAAAAGAGCAGAGTGGGAAATAAGTCTTTTCTTGAAAAGTCATCTCCAAGGAACAGATGGCATTAGTTGGTGTGAGACCACATCATCTGAAAAGAGCTTGTGCCTCCCCACCCTGTTTCTTCTATGTCCTCCACAACAAAATTCTTCTGAACCATCATTCCTGAAGGGCAGAGAGAAGCTTGAACTGCCCCACAGTGTTTCTACACTCCTCCTGGAGCTCCTGTCCCCCAGCACACTGGAGCTGAACATAAGCTCCAGAAGAAATCGAGAAGAAATAAGAGTATTTTTTCTCAAATTCACTGGGTGGAAAAATAATACCAGTAAGATCAAGTGGTTTCTTCTCGTTAAATTCTGGCTTCAGTTTCCCCATAATTAAAACCTATGTTTTCTGCTCTGCCCATTAAGTCACCACACTTAAATTTTATATGAGAATTAATTTAGTTTAAATGCTCTAGTCATGCCATCACCAAAGACTAATCTCAGTTTTGTCAGTCTTTCCTGCCTACAATAATTGTATGTAAATGGTGGGCATTAGTTATAAAACAGACAGTGTGAGAGGGCAGGAACATTGCTCTCCAAACACAGGAAACCATTCTTCTGCCAAAAAAAAGAAAGTGTTTTTAATGGGAACACTTTATTTAGTGAGGTACTTCACTGCCTGACCAGGGACAGTCCAGCCTGGCACGATGGACATTCAGTCAATAATGTTCAGGCTAAACTCACTTTGGGATGTACAAATCCCAAAATCACCAAAACCCATCTGCTCGCTGGCTTGTTCCCATCACAGCTCCTTGTGAGGTCAGGAGGGAGCCGATTCCCACATCCCTGCAGCCAACCCTGGCTGATGTCTGAGGGCAGTGGTGGAGCTGCTGCCCTGGCCCCATCCGCCTCTGCACCTCACAGGGAGGGAGCACTGAAGGAAAGCATCTCCTTTCCACTTTTCCACCTCCAGAGATTGGAACCCATTTAATGCAGGACCATATCCCATTCCCCCTGCCAGAACAGGGCACCTGCCTTCCCCTACAGCCGCTGCCTTATTAAGTTCACACTCCAGCGCCCCGCACTCTGTACCTTTAAAAACCATAAAAGTCATCAACGCCGCTGTAAAGCAGCAACTGTGCCATAAACCATCCCGTTACGTAAAATGTTTAATTAGAAACTTAATGGTGAACATAGTGGTAGCCTTTAAGAGGTAATTGTGTTGGAGAGTTTAAATAATTCCGATAGCCTAATTGCCAAATTGTTGATAATGCAAGCTGCCACAGACCTGACCGTAAAATGCCTCGGGACACTTGTTTGCATATAAAAGAGATTACTGGAGTCAGTTAAGGCTGTGGATTAAATTATGAATCTAAGGGGTGGTTTTTTTTTGGTTTAAAACAATACAAGGGTGGTTTGACCACAGAAGAGTGGAAATGAATATATGGAAATACAAAATTCAGTTGTTATTTTTTTTTAATCAGGTTCTGCATAACTTTTCAAAGGGCTAAATCACTTTATAGAAAGTTGGTAAAGCAACCAAAAATCAAGCTATTTCAGTAGTTTATTCCAAATTCTCTATTCCCAAACTTTACCAGGGCAGCCTGCAGGCAGCTGGCTTTGCTCTGATTTTTTGACAGAACACCGGGTTTGCAGCAATAGCAAAGCTGCTTCGGAAATTCAATTTCCCTCCCTCAAAGAAGGGGCTTCCATGTAAATGTTGGTGTTGCTGGTTGCTTTAAGAAAGACATGGAAGTGTGAAGAAATGAAACACTTCCTCACTTTGTGTATTATGTCCCCTGGGCACTAATTTCATGCCCAATATTTTCCTTCTGCACCTCAAATTTTCTGTATAATGGAGCCAATGCTGAAGTGGGAGGAGTTTAGGGGCATTGAAAATCATGAGGGTGGGCAGAGGTTCTTCAGGCTCTCCCTCCACAACCCCTCAGAAAGGGGCCATCAGGGCTTGCTGGTGACCTTCATTTGGTACGTAACTTTGTGTATTTGTAAGGAATTTTATAATGTGGAGTTGAGCACAAGTACGTCTTTCAGGACAAAACTCAGTATTTGCCTGTAACACAACCCTGGATCTATTATTCACCATATTACTCTCTGTTTCGCTCTTTCCGCCTTCATTTATTCCTCTTATTTTTCCACGTAAAGTCTATCCAAGCACAATAAACAGAAGTGAGCTTGAAGAAAGCTAAGCAAGCCAGTGGGATATTGTCCCTGGCCCCATGCCTCAGTCACAAATATCATCTCCCCGAGTTTCCTGTATGCAGACGGGGGGAGATGCCAAGAAAGATGGAAGCTATTTTTAAATATTAAAATGTTGGATCGACTGGTACAGCCATGAGTAAAATAATTACAACTGGCCTTAACTGTGTTTAGAGGGAACTATTCCTCGCAACAAACAAAAACAAAAAAAGAAAAGAAGTACAGTCATGCCTGAAATATTTTGTAAATAGGGTTTGGATAAACACAAATGGAATGAGTTCTATTCATTATTCTTTTGGGAAAAGTCACGGGACACTAAGGACAAACAGACATGAATATTGTCTCTGATCCCAGCATAGACACATACTCTCTTTGCTCTCCCCCACATGACCTTGTAACCAGTGAGGCTTTTTGGCTAAAAATGCTCTTACTGACTCCTAAGAAATCCTGCCAGGTTTGCTCGTGACTTGGGGCTGTCAGACTGGTACCATCAGAGTCATTCAGGATCTCCCCCAGGATGTGAGACCATGTCCAGAAGATATGAGGTCAAGCCACAGGCAGGCAGTGTCTGCTGGTCCCTTGGCATGGTGGCAGTCAGAGAGGAGAAATGAAGATAGTTGGGATGGGTATTTAAATTTTTCTCAGATCCTAGAGCTCAATCTTCAGTGGCAATCTACCGAGGACACAAAACAGCTGCAGGTGCCTGTGTGGAACATCGTCTGTATATAAACAGAAGACACCGGTCTTCAAATCTGGGCATGTGATGGTGGTGGGGATCATGTTTGTCTGAGCTCTGCTTTCGTTTTGGGTTTCATGTTGCCTGCTTCCCTAGGTGAGATGGACCTGCTGATCCTCTCCAAAGTACAAGCCAGGTATCCTGGGGTCACCATCAACAATGATGTGATAGAGCCAAGTGCTGACCAAATCTCCAAGTACAAAGGTATGTTTACATTAAATAAATTAAATTTGCATTAAGTATGCTAAATGCATTAAAAAATGTGGAAAGCTGGATGACATTCCAATGCTTTCTTGTCAGAACTGCGTCTTAAAAGTTAAAAAATTCACTGTTTTATGCTTTTTTGCTGTCATTGCTTTTCAACAATGTTCACCCTCGTTAAAATCTTAGTGTCTCACACTGCAAGAACACTGTGTGGCAAATGCTTGGCTAGACAGACTTCAAAAGCCAAATAAGGTGGGAAGTGATGGGTGATTGTATGGGAATAGAGTGAAATCTCCACATTTCAGAAAGATTTTCTCCTTCAGCTTGCACTGAATCAGGTTCATCCCTTAGCATCAAAGGGAAAATTTTAGTATCTCATGGCAATTCTTTCATATCTTAAAAATCGTTTCCAACAAATAACTAAACCTCACAGTGGTGCCCTAAATTAGTTACCATGCTTTGAATTAGAAAACATGGACAGGAAAGCAAGACTGATAGGAAAGAGTTTTGCTGTGGGCTCTGGGGCTTAGTTTGTTTCCATCCACCAGCCCAAAGGTCTGACCAACACTCAGGAAGGAAAATGAAGCATTTTTCCAAGGAGGATTGAGTGTTAACAAGGGTACTTTGGTCAAATTGCCCTACAAAGTGAGCATTAAATAGCAATTCACAGTCTGATTATCACCTGATTAACACCTACCAGGCTTCACCATAACAGGTAATTACGGTGTTGTGTGGAGGTGACACCAGCTACACCTACGGAGCAGAGCACACCTTCCCAGAGAGCTGAATGGATGTGACAGTAATGAATGAACCTCATCAGCAGCCTCTGTTGCTGGAAATGAGCCAAACCATAGTAAATAGCAGACTGTAAAACCATGCTGTAAATCTCCAACTCTTGCTCTTCCTTAGGTCCTTAAAAACGAAGCATTCTCAGCATGAAGGGGCTTGTGGAAGTCAAAGCAAAAGGAAAAAAGAATCCCTTTCTCCCTGCAGTGTGGGAGTTCAGAGTCACTGGAAACACCAAAGACTCCCAAGAAACACATAATGTTCTTTATATCTGCCTCTCTATTACACACACCATCTTTTGAAAGAAGGAGTTTTACATTGCTCCAGGCTGAAATGGTGAAGGATGGGCAACAGAACATCTGCTGTGTTTATGAGACACTTTGTGCACTTGCAGAAAGCATTCCTGTCCTGTCTGGGCTGGGTAGGGCTGGCTTTGCTCTGGATGTTCCTAAGTGGTCCCACCACCTACCATCAACAATCTCAGCCTACTTCTCTGAGTTTCTTTCCAGAAGAAAGTTAAAAAAAATATAAGATGTTGTCCTTATTTTAAGTTTTATGCTAAACTAGAAATGAAATATTCATCTGAATTTCTTTCTTTAAACTTTCTTATTTGGTAATTAATCATGTCCCCAGTAGGTACTGTTAATTAGGTTTCTGAGGCCTAAGATTTTCAGCAGAGGGTTGGAAACATTATCTGTGCCTCTGAGGATTCAGTAGTTATGTTTTCTGCCTCACCAGATACTTTCTCCTAGGGAAAGAGAAGCCAAGCTCAAGAGAAAAACTTCATACTGGGACATGCAGTGATGACAGACTCAGGTTTCTCTTAGACTGGCATGTGTGATGGAAACTCTCCTCAAAGCTCCATGGGAGGGCTGTGGCTTTCCATCATTCCTAGTCCAGGGCCAGGTGAGGTCCCTTAGTGACTGTAACTGGAGTATAATTGTGCCACTGCAGCCCAGTTTTGATGGCACCTGTCAGAGGCACATGACCAGCTTTGATCAGGACGACAATCTGAGGTGAACCCAGGAGAAAATCAAGGGAAACTTTTCAGAATGGCTTCAGATGAATCTTGGGGCAGAAAATCCCCATAATGAGTTTGCCTTTCCTGAAATTTTGACTTTAAAGGCCCACCCTGGCAAGCAATTGAGTTTTTATCCTAGCTCCTCCTTGCAGACAGGCTAGCAATTGAACTGAGCCAGACTGCACCACATTATTGGTGCTGGGGATATGAACTGCTGCTGGATGACGCCTGAGCCTAAAATAGCAAATGAAATCTGAACTGCGAGTGCTGGGGCCAGTGACTGAGAAATGGGAGCTAATGGAGCACCAGTGGCAGCGTCTGAAAGGGGTGGCCCATTTCCAGCCACAGAAGAGAGGAAATAAGCACTGATGGAGCATTTCTCATCTGTCTGACAGGGACGTGTCCTAATCAGAGCCCAAAAGGAGAAACATAGTCGTTAGTGGTGTAAAGGCACTGGTCTTAGCAAACTGCTGCTTTGAACATGTGTTCTGTAGCTAAGGCTCAGTCTGCCTCTGGGCCATTTAAGTTTTAAATTTATGCTAACTCCAGCGAAGCACAGGAATTGCATCCAGGCTAACTCTGTCCTGGAGCAATCCCGAGCGCCAGGCAGGAGCGCAGTGAGACGAGCTCCATATGCCAGCAGATGGACATTAGTATTCCACCATCCCCTAAATCGTGAAATTATATCTCAGTTTTGCTCCCATAAAAAGCAAAGAAATGCAGTGATGAGCCAGGCCCTCAGTGTAACTTATTCTTTGAATCCACTTCTCCACCTTTCTGCTTTCCTCAATTGCTGATTTGCATTGTGTTGAGGTCTGAAAACACACCACGTGTCACTCCTTACACTAGTCTTTGCTTTAAAACATTGTCATCCCTTTTGTGCGAAGCAGTTGGCTGAAACTGGGGGCTTTTGAAAAATTATTTCAACACAGCAGAAGACAAATGTCAGGAGATGGGTCCTTGCTTTTGGGGTAAAGCTCCTTTCCTCTCCCACCACCCCAGTTGGACAGTCTCAGGAGACATTTGCTTTCTCTGCCCTTCTCAACCTTTTAATTGTGCTTCTCTCCACAATAGCCCCCACTTTGATCCATCCTTGAGTGTCTGTATTTATTGTGGGGAAAACCACAGCCTGGCTTCTACTCAGCCACGTGGGTGTTTTGTGGCACTTAGGAGATGGGGCCATCAGTCCTTCCCCTGTTCAACATGAAATGTGCTGCTCATGGCCTCATAACTGTTCCTCTCAACCAACAGATTTTAATTCAGCTTGAGCCAGTCATGGGGAAGAATTTCTTTCTTTTCTTTTTTAAAAATCAGGTAAAGCCCAGAGGAGCCCAAATGAGGGACCAAAGGGAAAAGCATCAGATCCTCTTCAGACTTCATCCTACAAAGGCTTTACAGACTCCTCCTCACATATGGGCTCAAAGTTTTAAATATTCCACTGTTGTGTTCAACTAGTACCAAAACTCTCTACCTAAATATGACTTTTGGATGTATTAAAGCTCTGAGTGGAAATCAGTCCCACATTTGCAATTGAGATAACTCTGTCCTGCCTTCGCCCCCATTTCAGAGCATGTGGCTCAGACATCAAACCTTGGGAACGTGAAGTTTACCTGGCACAATGAGACAGCTTCTGAATATGAAAGTCGAATGAATGCAGAAAAGAAGTCTAAAAAGTGGGACTTCATTCACATGATCCAGGTAAGAGTATCTGGAAGGTAAATGCTATCAAAGACTTGGCTGCTAAAAGTATGCATGAAGTATGTGACCTCATTATCCACTCTAAGGGGAAGAAAGGTGAGTTTACTTCCCAGTAATTTGAAGTGCTTCAGCATAAGTGAACTGCAAAAATGAAAAGCAGCTTTGAGCACAGTAGTCCTATTAACCAGGCTGTGGGTGGCAGTCAACTAAAAATACATTTTAACTAGTGTCTTCAAAAGCTCCTTGTCCTCTCCATGAAACTGCCTTTGTTTTTCCAAGTTCACTGAAGCCATTACGAGCCATCTTCACCACGAAGAAAGGCAAATCTCTTTATCTCAGGTTATTGAATGAACATGAGCTTGGTCCTGGGAGAGCCAGAGAGCAGGCACGGCAGTGACAGCCCTGAGCCTGCAGTGTGAGCCCCCTGCCTGGCATCTTGCTTTGTTGTCCTGCTGCTCTTCTGTCAGGATTGCCCCCATTTGGTTTCTTTTACCCGTGGTACTAGTTATAATAGTCACTCAGAGGGGCACTGTATGCCTTGTAAGCATCTCTGCTTTTTGCAGGTGCTGTATTACGTGAAAGATATCCCAGCAACTATCCGGTATTTCCACAGCCTCCTGGAATCGCAGGCGAAGCTCCTCATTATCCTCGTGTCAGGTGAGAGCTGCTCCACCCAGCAAGGGCCATCAGGACCTTTGGGGTTCCTCTGAGTTTAGCACAGGCCATGGAGGTGAACTGACATCCACTGAGTCTGAGGTGTTATGAGCCACCAAGCCCATGTCATGGGCACAAAACATCTTCCTCTTGCCCTGTGCCGCTCCCCACCCTACAGCCTGCCCAGCCATGGAGAGCAGCAGAGGCCCCAGATCAGGCTCCATCGTGCATCTCTCACCCTCAAGAGCTGCCCCAGCCTCTGCTCTTTGCTGGGCAAGGCTGCCCAGGCTGGGCACTGCCTCATCTCACTCCCAGAGCCTTGTGGCACGAAGCAAACGGCTACAGCGGGGCTTGGCTCTGCCATACAGCAGGTGTTGGAGCACATATGGTTCATTTTCTTCTCAAACTGCCCATTTCCTTAATATCATCATTTTGGGTAGAAACCAGCCTTCTTAGGCTGTTTTGGGTCTCAGAGATGCTCTGTGGTCAATCCAGCAGGAAAATGCAGGAGCAGAGTAAACAAGGACTGTTTAATACTATGAGCAAGGTATGCCAGAGATGCTGCAATGATGCAGTGCAATTTGGCTCTGGAAAGCCTTTAATTTGCCTTAAAAGCTATGGAAATTTTAGTTGTGCAAACAGTCACATCTGATAATTTTGAAAGGGATGTTAAGCATTATTTGTACAGAGGTTTAAAGTTAATTTCTTATTGAATTTGGCCCTGTCTGCAAACTATGTTTGATGAAGTTGCTTTGTATTTTGGTCCTGAAGGGTCCACAATGAAGTGATACTTTCCTGAACTGAATTTATTCAGACTATTTTATATCCAAAATGCTTCTGGTTCAAAGTGTTTTCAAGCAGTTCATGGCAAGAAATCTGTATTTAAAATGATACTATTTAAAATTATTTAAAAAACCTGTATTTGTTCTTTGGCTGAACAAGAATAGCTCATAATATCAGACTATTGCTGATTACCTGCCTTTATTTAATTGAAACTCTTTCCAGTTGCTTAGCCTGCCCCTTTGGATATCCACAAAATGTGAACAAAGGAAGGGGCATGTGCCTGTTCAAAACTAAAATTATTACATTTCTGAGTTCATGAAAACTATTTGAACTCCTCTCTGGGCTGGGTGTTTTCTGATGGAGCAGAAATTGCTGGGGCCAACAAAAGAGCGGGAGAGAGAAGCAGGACTCAGAATAGAAGAGAGGAAAGGAAGAGAAAAACTTAGGGGAAAACAAGAGACTAGTGAGGGGAAGGAAGAAGTGCCATGAAAATGAGCACTGAAGCAAAAAAGAGGTACTGAAAGATCAGCAGCATAAAGCTCATTTCCAAAGAGGAAATGTCATCTCCAACACAAACAGATCAGGGTGTGTTAATTAACAACCAGTCTGGGAGCAGGGTTGGTAGGGGAGGGCTCGGCTAGGTAGGTGGAGGTTGCAATCCCTCCTGCTCTGACCCTGCTGGGAGAGCAGGAGAGTTGCAGGAGCGATGGATCTGTTTACATCGCCCTGCAAACAAAAGCAGTGCCATATGCTGAGCCTATCGAGAGCCATTATAATAATGCTGCGTTCAGGTACTGTATAATTGCTCGGCTCGGAGACGGCACTGAGTCACACAACACTGACACCAGCAAATTTCCTGCAATTAGTGCTCTGCATTCAATTTCCACCAGGTGAAAGGAAATATTGGAGCCTCTCTTCTAAACACCAACCTGTTTATTTGACTATAAATAACTGTTTGCAGATAAAGCAACTGCAAAAGCTCAGAGCAACTGGTTTTAGTGCTGAGGGAGAATTATAGTTGTAACTTTCAAGGGCTGCTCATTAGGCTTGAAGTTATTTTCATCCCGTCCAGTCGTTGTGGGTGATCCTTTTAAAAATGATCTACAGGAGAAATATTGAATCAAAGATCCAGGCTGAGGGAAAATAAAGATGTGAAGACAGAACTGGGGAGTTTTCAACTCACCCAGCTGGTTTAGATGTTTAAAATGCCTCTTGAGAAGAGGTGCATGCACAAGGGTGAACTGCTCTGGCCTCACCTGGGGGCTTTGGGGAGAGGTGCTGGAGCTCTGGGGTAGGTAACGTGCCCACTCACCCTGGCAGTCCCCAAACCTGAGGACAGATCCTGCTCACAGTGATGACAACTGCTAAAAACCCCCCCAGATGATCAAAAATGCTTTCAAATAATGTTTTTCCTTACTCGTGAGCATTTTCTCCATTGTCCATCTCTTAGGGAACAGTGGCTGGGAAACGCTGTGGAAGAAGTACGGGTCTTCCCTCCCCTTGAATGATCTCTGCTCGTATGTTTCCTCCGGGGACTTGCCAAGGATATTGGATTCAGCAGGGCTGAAGTACCAGCTCTACGAGCTCCCATCCCACATGGACATCACGAGCTGCTTTACTGAAGGGGACAAAGATGGGGAGCTGCTGCTGGATTTCCTAACAGAAACACGGGGGTTTTCTAAGACTGCTCCTCCTGAACTAAAGCAGCAGGTACTGGAAGAGTTAAGAAAGCCTGGATGCAGTGAAAACAGAGATGGGAAGGTGCTTTTCAATAATAACCTGGGTGTAATAGTGATTGAGCCGTGAGTTAACCTCTTCTTCCTTCTTGATCCAAAGCAAAAAGTCAGATACAAACTGTTCAGGACTGAAATATTTGTTTTTTCATCTTTTTAAATGGCTTCATTCAGCACTGATATATAATTTTTTGGAGCTTGTTAAAAAATCAGTATTAACATCTGTTGTTATAAGTGAGCTTTAATACCTGATTAATTCTCTGCTAAAAACTGAATGTGTAACCTGTGAATGTGTAACTCACTAAGCAGTAAATTGTGTTTTATCGTACGGATGTTGTATAATCAGCTATAATTCAGACCATCCACTCTCAGGCACTGCAGAAACATAACCTTTTCCTAAGAAATAATCCAGAACTACATGTGGTTTCATTATCTTCATTTAAAAACTCTCTACAGCCCAAATAAGCAAATTACAACTTCTCAGTGCAGCTGGCAGGGGTGGAGGCTCAGAATGACCGACCCTCGTGTGGCTTCTTGATGGGATTTCTTGCGCTTGTCACTTCAAGAACTCGGCCCTCCAGTTACTGTGAAAGTGGCCTCATACCTGCATGTTCAGTGGTTGCCTCTGCAGCCAGCTCCATTTAAAGGCTCTCTTTCCCTTTTCCTGTGTTTTTACTTCATGATGATGTATCTGCATAGACATTTGTGTGCCAGGTCTGTACAGGCACTGCCAGAGGGAAGCAGTGGAAGGTGGTTGAAGCACAGGATTGAAACAGCTGTCCTGGAGAGGTGGATTTCAGTGGTGAGCCCTGGTGCCAAGTCTTTGTTAGGAATCAGGTGCTGCAGTCCCACAAGGGTTTTTATTTTGTATTTTTAATTAACCACACAAACCTTCTGGTCACAGCGTTTCTTTTGCCTGGCAGTGAGGGCCATGAGGGTCTGTGAGCTTTGTACCAAGGAAAATATAAAAGTAAAATTTGATACCAAACCGACCAATTCCAGTAGCATTTTTTTTCATTTCTGATGGAGTTGTGTCAGCTCAACCTATTCAATATATAGGGAGTTCAACAAGGAGATGTTTCACCTCCTTGGTCCCTGCACCATGGGAGGCTGTTGTGGTGAATGCATTTGTTTTGCTAAGTGATTTTATAGTTTTAAGAACTGTTTTGCTATCTATGAGGCTCAGTGCATAGTGGGATACAATACAGTCGCTTGAATGGATTTAATGGTCTGAATACTCAATTTGTCCCGTGAGACAGGTGTGATTTGTGCCATTGAAATAATTTGATTCAGTGTTGAAATGGTTTACTTTAGGTAATACTTTAGCTGCAAGAAATTATGTTTTATTATTGCACACACATTTCTGATACAATAGAGATTATTAATGATTTGAAGTGATTTCAAGAGATTGTATTAGGCGTTAATAGCTGTTTGCATCCATTTTAGGGCAAATTATTTGAAACACAAGCTTCTCCAAGTGCTCAAATATTAATTCCAGTGTGTTTTAGAATGTTTCCATGATATTTCTCAGCTGTTGAACAGAACAAGATCTATTACCATTTTACACAGTTCTGTGCACAGACTCCTGCATTACAAGCCCTCAGTCTATCTGTAAACTGCTACAGTCACATGCCAAAGCAGGAAAGAAAGAAAATCTCTCATTAGAACAGATTGCTGCCTGCATTTCTAATGGGAAACAAATTAAAGTTGCAATTATTTTTGTAGCTCTTTTGTGCTGTCAGTGACCTTTTCTAAATGGTGCTTGCAAAGGAGGTGGCCGCTGAATATTGCACATCAACCCTGTCAGGGGTGAGATATCTCTGAGAGCCACAGAAATGACAAAACAAAACCAAAAGACCTCAAATCCATCCAGAAACCCCAATGATAAGACGCACATGCAGGTCCTGTTGGTTTCTTTTTTTTTGACAGACTTAAAAAAAACAAAGCAAAACAAAACAAAAACACAAGAAAAAGGGGTTTAGGGGGTTTGGGGAAGATTTGTTCTGAAAATGCATGAGAGACCAGGAAACGTGAGGAGCAGCAGAGCTGATCTGGGTTGAAGAGAGGAGGGTATGACCACACACACAAAAGGGATATTCAATGTGAATGCACAAGAGAGCTCCTTCACCTCTTTTGCTTCTGAGCAGAATTTCATTAAAAAACTGAGGGGAAAAAATACAGTAAACTCCAGTCTGTGTATGCAGCTGCTTCTGCTAAGGGACTGGGGGAAAACTGAATCAGCAGAGCACCCTTAAGGGATAAATTATTTTTAATTTTAAATTTGTAACACACACATTTCCAAGAAGTAAATATTATTTAGGAAATGAGTGTGGGGAAGCACAATTTTATGCTCATTTTACCATAAAAATTGAAGGACAGTCTGTAAATCTCTCAAACAGCTTCCTAACGAAGTGTAGAACCACATTTTCACATATCATCCTTCATTCTACAGTGAGGAACTGCTATTCCACAGCAGGGTTGTGGCTGAATTTACCTGTGTGTTTTCTGCACTGAGTTAATTGTCTTTCTCTCAGAAAGTCTGCCTTATCTCAACCAGCAGAAATTGCTTCCAAAAGCAGGTCTCCAGACCAGCCTTGGTTTTTGCAAGCGCCCAGGTAGATGTGTGGGCCAAAGGGATGGGTCTCCCTAGAACCATAGAAACACAGGTTGGAAGGGGCTTTAAAGATTATGGAGTTCCAAACTCCCTGCCACGGGCAGGGACATCTCCGACTAGCCTAGATTGTTCCAAGCCCCGTCCAGCCTGGTCTTGGACACTTCCAGGGATGGGGCAGCCCCAGCTCCTCTGGACAATCTGTGCCAGGGCCTGCCCACCCTCACAGGGAAGAATTTCTTCCTGATATCTAATCTAAACCCTCTGTCAGTCTGAAGCCATTCCCCTCTTGTCCTATCACGACATGCCTTGTAAAAAGGGCAACCCCCAACACCGTATTTTCCTCACTTGCACCCCTAGAAAACTGACTTACAGGCTTTATACAGAGGTTCACTGAGAGCAATGGCATTAAACCAGCTTAATACTGATTGAAACAAGTTAGGCTTCAGGATACCTGTTTTAAAAAATATACCAGAAATGATCCTGAATGCTCTGCATGCATGGGTGCCCCTTTCTGGCTAAATATACATTTTAGCTATGCAATGTGACTCTGGGTAAAAGCAATCCTTAATATTGCATCTATTTATTTCTCAGAGACGGCTCTGAACAGTGTTTGTTTTAAATTGTGAGACATTCTTTTTTTTTTTTCATTTCATAGACATGTAAACCTGGAATATAGAGATTCTAATTCAGAGAACAAAGCTGGTGGGAGGGAGGAGGAGGAGGAAGAGAAGGAAGTCTCTTTTGAAACAGCAGGCAAACACCCAGGCCTGTGTCCCTCTGATGAGTGAGCATGAGCTGTGGCTCTGATGCTGCACCAGGTGATTATTTCCCAAAGCAATTCCTGTGGGAGGTTTGCTGTGCAGGGAAGGGAATAGCCCGATGTCCATGAGCAAGGCACAGCTTTGGAGCGATGCCACACGGGAAGGCTGGGGCAGAGCCACAGAGGGGGTGACCCTCTCCAAAGGAGACTCCATGTCTACATCCCCCTGCATCAAACACACCTGCCTGAGAAGCTTCACGGCTGGTACTTTAAATCATATGTAGAAAAATATTCTCCCTGCTCCGTTAATTACAACAGCAAATTGAACAAATGCACTCACAGCTCGGCTGCTGTCGCCATCCCTGCGTTGGTGTAATTCATGCTTGAAGCCCATGATAGGATTTTTAATGTCATTACACAGTAGGGCAAAGTCTTCATTTTTAATAAAAATACAAATGCTAAAATGAAATGGATTAATATCTAATTTTACATCTTCATTTACATGATGTGCAAAATTATCTTAAATATTTGTTATGGATGGAGTGGCTTTCCACCAATTTAGGCTTTTTTTTTTTTCCCATACTGGAGAATGTTAACAGAAATTGCAGCATAAATCATTGCCTTGTAGAGTACCAGAAGGCGCATATAAAAACCCATATCTTTACTGCACATATTTCCCATTAACCATAATCTATTAGTAATTGAAGTTCATTACAAATTCTTGTAGACTTTACTGCTATCATGCTGCATGACATAGTGAACCTGGCTTGCATAACAAGAAGTCCTTGCTGGGAAATATCCTATTAACAATGACAGTGCATTTGTCATTGCGATAATAAATCCAAAGCTGCCTGTAGATTATAAATTATTGCGGCGCCATTTCCACTGTTGTAGTTTAAAAGTTTTGTCAGCGCTTCCATTTTACCCCTGCTTTACGGGCAGATATAACCTGCCCATAAAAATCTGCACAAAGCTGAATCCTGCCTCACAAGGTCTCAGCCCGAGAGCGCCTTTCTTCCCCCCGTGAGATTCATATTTCATCCACATGAAAACCTTTGAGGCAGAAGCTGTGTTTATGACAGATTTTTGGGTTCTGCATTTGCATAGATTTTAATTAGAGAAAAAAACCCACAACAGGCTATTGGACAAGTAATTTGTCCATGATATTTCTAAAGATTGTGGTAAAATTTAAAAATTCATCAAGACAAAAGGATGGGAGCAGGGCTGAGCTGAGTGTTTGCTATTTTAGCACCTGGAAAAGCCTCGGTCCTTATCTCCAGGTGACTTCGGGGAGGTATCGGGCACACCCTGCATCTCTTCAAAGGGGAAACTGAAGAGAAATGATGCTCCCCATATGCCTCACAAAGGTGTTTTGAGCATTAATGACTAATGCTGAAATTCTGGCATCCACTTGAGTCATCCTTCATCACGTCTATGCAATTCTTTCAGCTCTATATAGGTTTTAAGTGTTATTAAAAGAAAATTGCCATAGAGTTGAACTTTAAGTGTTAATTATGACTCGAGATATAAATGACATCAGGTCAAATCTTTTGCAATTTAACTCCGTAATTGACTTCAGCTCTCTCTACACCAAGGGATATCTATCTCGCTGAATGCATCTGTCTATCACATTTCTCAAGTGCCTATAGCAATGCATCCAATTAGCTGGACGTAACCATTATGTCTCAACAGCTCCTAAATAGTGTAGGATGAAGCCTTCACCGCCTTGAAATCATTGAGAAAATTCCCTCCTACCAGCAAGGCCAGGTTTTCACATCATCCTGCAATACATGCTCTGTTTTTAACTACTGTTTTCATGGGGTGGATAATGGATTTTGAAGTAAATATAATAATTGTCTTTCCACATCAGTAATGCCTTTCACCTCCCAACGCCCCAAATTACTTTAAAATCTTGATATGCAAAATAACTTCACTTGCTACTGAGGTGGAGCAATCTCCTGGGTGGCATTCAGCAGCTGTTGGATGGCTCATGTCATTGTTTCACTGCGATTTATGGTGTGGTGAGGAGGAGGGGGTGACTTTTGGCAGTCACAGTGACAATGCCAAGGAGCAAAAAGCAATTTCTCGGGCTGGCACTGAGCAGAGGCATGGGCACTAACAAGTCTCCAGCCAAAATTGCAACCAGCTTCCCATCTTCCTTGGCAGAAGAGTGGTGGGACACTGGGCTGGGACATGGGGGTTGGCTCAGGGTGAAGTCCAGCACCCACTCTCACCCCAGCACCTCCAACAGCTCGTGCTGGTGGTGGAATCAAGAGTGTCTACCATCAGTGGGCTCGACAGCAGCTTTTGTGTTGCAACCCTCCCTGTTTGCAGCGTCTTGGTGCTCTCCTACAGCCCACAGGCAACCCTTGTTAGCTTGTACCTCCCAAACATCACATCCAAATTTTCACAATCTCTTTGCACATCAAGAGTTATTTTGCTGCCAGTGTGTCTGTATTATCAAATCTCTAGGCAAAGGAAACCAAAACCCAGTGAACATGGAATTAAATTAATTAAAGACCACGTCATCCTTTCCCACTTTGAAATCCCTCAGTCCAAATCATGTCACAGTTTTCCACTCACACAGAATATAAGGACCTAATGCCTTTGGGACTCTTAATGCTATAAATACATTTTGATACTTTCATAACCATGATTTTACAGAGGTCACAATGAGGTACCATTTATTTTGGTGAGGGTAAGCAGGATATTTGCCAGCAGATATAATCTCTTTGTTTTCTTAAAGAAAATGAAATGACACTATTTGGAGGCTGTTTCAAGGATCTGGTGTGTTACAAAGGATCCTGGTGAAGATGAATTAGTGGCCACTGTATAGGTGATCTTGCCAAAAATGAATAGCAATGCAATTTATCATACGCTTTTGTAATTTATCTCACGACCATGTATTAGATTAGATAAAGACAGAAAGACATGTGAATTGGATGGACTGGACTAATACTGAAAACTTACACCTGCTTTTATTGAGGCTGACAGGAAGATTTCTGCTGCCTGCATTGCAATCAGGATTTGGTTTCACATTTTTAATTTGCTTTGAAGTATGATCTTGACCAGCAATGAGAAAAAAAGCTAACTCAACATTAAAGTTTGTTGATCATGTCTATTTCTTATTCCATACAAATTTGTTCCATCATATATTTCACATTCAATCAATTAAAAAATGTAAATCTTAAAAAACCCCAACCACTTTGAAGTTTAAAAAGAGGAGCAGTAAGCTGCAAACACTCATTACATGCTACACCGTTTTCAAGGCAACAAACTAATAGTTTATTTTGTCCCCTTCCCACAAAATCCATACTTCAAAATCCACTTTTCCTACCAAATCAGTCTGTCTGTAAGACAAACAGTCTGCAGCTTGGGGTGTTTACCTACAACAGCAAAAAGATGTGCTACACTGCCTTCAAATCCAGGAGTATCACTAGCTACCTTCTCCAGGCTGGTTGCGAGCCAGTGATTGATATCTGTTCTTTTGCATTGCTTTCCTCTCATATCTCTTTGTCCTGCTGCTATAATCGATCACAGATTTTTCCATCAGGCTCCGTGTCAGATTAGGATAGTGAACATGACTGGCTTAGAACAAACTGCTTCCAAGTGCACCCAAGCGAGCTCGGGAGTCAAACCGCTCTAACATTGTCTGTGCTGGGCATGTCCATGAAGACAGTCCACCAACAGGGAGTCAGCAAGATGCTTTTGGGGTAAGGGTTTGGGATTGCTCCTCTCTATGATGCCTGCTGTGATCACATCTGCCACTGTGGGGCTGGTGTTTTAGGTGAGGAGCAATGTCCAGGTTCCCATTTTCCTGATTCAGGAATAAATTCCAGCGTAGGAGTCCATGGACATACCTGGCAGGATCTGCACACATACTCTGTCTGAGGCTGGAGTTGCAAAGTCACACGTAGCTTTTGTGTTTTATGTGTGCTATCAAGAGCTGTGAGGAGTAAAAGCCTGACAACTTTCTCTGCTCTGCATAGAAATAGATTTTAAAGATTCACTGTGACTAGTTTTCCCAGGAGAACTAAACTATCAATCCCTTACTTTGAAAGCTCTTTGGGGGATTACTGCTTGTTTTTATAGTGCCTAGCACAACCGAGTCTTCATCTGGGTTGGTGGTTATAGGTGGTTCTGTTCTATAAGTAACAAATTTTTTATTCTTATTTTCTTTATGTGAAGAACAGAGCATTATTACTTGTACTCTAAGGGTTTGATCCAAATTTGGATCAGCAATCACAGATGAGTTTGCTGACAGCAACTGCCTCCCCCATGGCTGTTGTTGCTCAGATCTGTAAATCCTGAGAAGGAGGTGGCTCTTCCTGTGGCAGCTGGGTGACCTCTGGGACTACTCCTGGAAGAGGAAGAGATGTTGAACCTTTATGTGCTCAAATGCAGACAAGAACGCAGTGGATGAGAAGCATTTTGAGGAGGAACAATCCAGTGTCCAGTGCAGGACGTCCCTGAGCTGAAATAGGTGGAAAAATACTAAGGAAAACTGTCATATGTGCTTGCCCTGTATATATAAGATGTATAGGATAGTCCCCTGAGTACCTCTCTGTGACCCCAGCTGGAGAAACACTAAATAAATAAACATGATAGTCCAACCATTTAGAATTTATAGTAGACCAAACTGAAATGCCCATCACTGGAGATACTCTGTAAGACACTGGGGCACAGAAATGCTGCTACTCTTTTGACACACTGAATTTCTTCTGCCCGAATGTCATTCTTTTTTCCTAATAATGACTGACAGGGCTAGCATTAGACCACTGAAAGCAGTGCTTGAACAGCCCACAGGAGCATGAACTCTGACAAGCTGCATTTAATCCCAGCCAGGGAAGACACAGGCAGTGGTGTGCTAGTGTAATGCTCTTAAACAAATTCTGAGTAAAAGGCTTTTTGCTGTGCATGTGTAAAAAACAGGTATCCTTGGATATTGCAATGTGAAAGGGGATGCCAAGAGTGCCTGAATTGATAGTTTTCTGGAAAAGAAAACCCAAGAAAGCTTGAGAGTCAGCAGACTCAGAATATTTCCATTAGAGGCTATTACTGGGACTGGGATCTTTCCTGAAATAGGTCAGGTGAACTGCTGCTCAGGCGGATGTACTGCCAGGGCAGAGGGCAAGCTATGAGGTAAATACTCTGGTACCCATGGGCTGCTGTAACACTGCGTGCCTGGCAGTAATAGTATGGAGGGATAAAAAACACTGTTGGCAAAAAAAATACAAGTAAAATCTTGTACTCTGTCAAAGAGAGAGGCTTTTCAGCACAGACCTTGCTGTATTTCCGCACGTCCTGGCTGCTATTCTTCTTCCCTTGCAGATGTTTAGAGGCTGTAGCTGAAGGCAGCACTTCCCCTAAGGCAGAAACCAGGGTCTGCTGGAAGGCAAAGGATGATGGCTTAGAAATTTGGAGTTCCTTAACTTGCAGGTGAACCTCAGGCCACCTGGCTGAACAGCTGATTTAAACCCTTGGGTAGCAGGAAAGGTTGGCCCAGATTACTAAGAGAAATCTCATTCTGGCATGATTTATAGAGAGGGTACAAGTGCCCTGTAACCAAGTGAGGGACACAGATGCCATGTCTTACTGTTCAAATGGCTTATCATTGTGTAAGGTCATTCATCACACGTTGCTTTGGACTCCCAGGCCAATACATATAAAAGTCTGTCTCACTACAGGCACAGCCTATTCAGCTCCCATCTGCCCACAGCAGCCCTCCCAGTGTTGCTAATTACACTCCTGCAATTACTATATTGGCTACAACTCCCCTCAAAGCCATGGCCATACTGATGTGCCCCAAAGGTGGATTGTGTTAATGAACAAAAACAGCACAGGTTCTCCATTTTAGAGCCTGTTTAAAGCCCAGAAGTTATAAACTCAACCTCTGGACAACCACACTCCCATTTGGAAGGCAGAGTTGCTGCAAGACCGCTTCATTTGTTTCAATTCGTTTGCTAGAATTCAGTTTTTCATGGATATGTGGCAGCTTGTTCACCAGCAATGCATGGAGGGGCTCAGCTTCTTGTGCAGGCAGAAAGGAAAAATAAAATTTAGATATGCAGAGAAAACAAGAGAGATGAGCTCAAGAGGGACTCTGGGAACAGCAGAGCTGGTGCTGTGACTAGGCTGCTGTGCAGGACAGTCTGAGAATTCCAGGTCTTCCCAGAAGAGGCATGAGATGGGAAGTAAGTGGCACTCTCAGGGAAGAGTTTCCTCTCAGCAGTTACGAAAAGCAATTAAAACAACCTAAAAATAGGAATGTCTCTTCTTTTTTATTTATTTTTTTTTCAGAGCACACCTCTCTGCTCCCAAGGCTTTTGCTGACCTAGATGGAGGTAGGGGGACATGCCTGGTCTAATGCACAGGCAAAAGTTCCTCTGTTTACTGAGCAGGGACATGCACTAGGGCAGCAGTCAGTCAGCAGCCCCAGCCCTCCCAGGGGCCCAGGGGCTCAGGATGGAGCTCCTGGCAGGGAGGTGTCCCAGGGCCATGCCAGGAGCACTGAGGGCACCAAGCAGAACTGCCTACACCTGGTCAGGATGGAGAGCAGAGGAGTTAGACCTCATCATTTTTAGGACACAGGTGTTTATTCTGGTCACTAGGCTCTTTTCATGCCTAGGGGATTGATAAAGCTTCTGCTGGAAGTGGGGGAGTCAGGCAGAACAGGGTAACTGGTGCTTTGAATCAGCTTTGGTGATGATTGAACCCACAGAGAGGGCAGAGTTGCTGAACTGGAGGGAGACAGGGCAGCTTCACCCCTGAGTGCATCTGCTTCACATGGGAGAAACCTCTTCCCTGTGCTTTCTGTGTGATTTGGAGGAGGTTTGTGAGCCAAACCCTTCCTCTGTGACATCCTCACTGCAACGCAGTGGTGTTGGGGGAGCACACACTGGGGACACACCGCACTGGCCCCATCAGTACCTACCATGCCAAACAGCCTGATTTTAAGCTACTTTATTGGAGGAAACAGATAGCTCTGGTCTTAGAGAGATCTCAATCACCTAATGCGTTTCAGTGATGAACCTCATGCTGAGAGCTGCCCCTCTGGAGCTCTTAGTCATGCACGCTTGCTTGCAAGCAGAGATGTGGTGTCCTTTTGAGGATTTGGAGAGGGTTTGAGCTGGAACTTGTCCCTGTTGTGGTTTTAACCTTAGCAACAGGTGAATCAGCAGGCAAGGAGGGTGCATAAGAAGGAAGGGGGGAGAGGGCTGTGACATCCAGCCAAGGACATGCAGTGATACACCCTCAAACACTTAACCCTTCTCCAAATGATGGGCAAAACCACCAAAGCAGCTGGGACCTGTAAGAGTATGATGAGATGTCTGCAATTCAGTTAAAAATGGCAATTTTGCCCACTGAGTGCTACACCACTGCTGAAGGCCTTGCAGGCTCACAGCCATGGTGAGTTTTGGGGATGGGGCTGGAGAACAGCAGACATTCAAAAACGAGCTTAGGATGCCTGGAAAGGAAATTTGGTGAGTGCTCATCTTAAAAAAAATCTGATTGTACCCACAGCATTAACATAAAAGGAACAGAGATTAGGAAATTGTGTAATGAAGTCCTAATTATAATTTCTTTTGTTTTCCTAAAGAACATTAAAAAGCCATGATGTGACCAACGACTCAAACCTAAAAAATACTTCTAATTTTATGTTTATACTCTTTGTGGCCCCTTGTTAATTTATAGCTAGTGAAAGAATAAACAAAGCTGATCTGCTCATTTGCATCCGACACTATAAAAGTGGTAATTTTTAAAAGGTTACCTCAAACCAGTGCAAAGCTTTGGTTTCTGTCATTAGCATATCTATGTCTGGCTTAGGCGAGGTTTCTTCCCTGAAACACACATTTTGTTAAAAGCTGTTCAGTGCCCATAACCATTCTGCTATTCTCAAAATATGATCCCCTCACAGGCCAGAGCTAACCTGTGCATATGAAATGAGTTCAGTTTAATGTTGTGTTAAAAGAGTTTGGTCTCTGGAGCAGTCACTCTGCTTAATAACATGTAATCATATGCCTTCTATTTAGTTTTCATTTAACTTGCCCCATACAAGCAATGAATCCAGTTTAATTAAATGTTCTTTTAAACAGCGAAATGACACTGGTTCGTATTTTAAAAAATCTATACGCCACAGGGCACCCTCAAGACACAAAATCCTAATAAAGAGGACGTAAGATGTACAGCTAATATTACAGAGAAAGTTTGACATTTGCAGGGTAATTTAGTGAACCAAGTGCTTCCTTACAAGCTTCACACGGGAGCGCAGTGGCTGCAGTGCCATTTAATAGAAGATGAAGAGCCATGTTTGTAATAATGCTAATAAACAGCTAATCTGAAAATTAGACTAGCATGTGGCAGAGGGATGCTGTGCATGTATAATAAACGCTGCTCAGCAGCAGGAGGGAGGCTGTCAGCCCATGCTGAAATCCTGCCACAGCGTTCAGCAGCAGCCTGGGGTGGCTGGGCAAGGCTCGGTCTCCTGCACCCCAGCAGCCCCCAGGCTGCACACTGTGGGGCAAGGAGGGTAAAATGCACATTAGTGCTAAGGGATGGTAATGAGGTGTAGGAAAGGGGCACTGCAGGTGCCCCTAGCAGAGCTTAAAATAGCTCTGAGGCCCTCACATTCAGGGGAAGGGCTGTAAGTTCAACAAGTGCTTAGTTCGCATCCCAGTGAGGGGTGAGAACAGGTCTTAAGTCTTCAAGGCTGGATTGGACAGGACTTGAAGCAACTTGGTCTATTAGAAGGTCTCCCTGCCCATGGCAGAGGGGTTGGAATGAGATGATCTTGAAGGTCCATTTCAATCCACACCATTCTATGTTCGACCAAGCATCCTGTTTTTGTTTTTCTTTTCCCTGGTAATTTAAATCTGGTCTAGCCCTGGCCAAGAAGTAATTTAGCTCTTCTGTTTTTAAGGGCATCATAAGGTAAAGGAGGTAAATGAGGTAGAAAGGAGCGGTAAATGTTTATTTTTCTCCTTTAGAAGAATCAGGACCTTTAATAAAGCAAGTATTAGGGCAATGAAGAAATAAACACTGAAAGCGTCTCACTCATTACTAAAATGAAAGTGCTTGCTAATATATGCAGTGCACCTGGAAATGCCCATTCCAGTAATTACAAAAGGGAAAAACACCAGGGAAACAGGCAAGCATGAAGACAATAGCCATTAGGAACAATATTAAATTAAGCATGCCTTTTGAGATCTACAAATTCACTGATTAAATTGTGCATTACAAACCTGCCTTGACTTCACTTAGCTGGAGTCCTGGAGCGAACCTGCAACATTTGAAAACAGCCTCTTGTTTGGCTTTGAGCTGAAGTCAGGGCTGTTCCTAACTTTGCTTAGCCCCTTTTTTTTGGTTGTTTTTCTTTAAAGATGCAAAAATAACCTTATTTTTTTCTCCCCAGATTCCAGCTGGCAGAAGGCATCACACTCCCCCAGTCTGAGCAAAACAAGGGCACAAAAAGGGCACTTCATGCCATGCAGCATTAAGCTTGGCAAATGACATAAAGCCCATCAAAATCAGCAGGAACCTTCTCATTGACCAAACAGCCTTTGAGTGTGGCCACCCGTGAGCATTTGGGTGGATTTGGCCACCCCAGTCCCTGTGTGCACCCAGGGCAGGGAGCTCTGTGTTTCCCCAGAGAGCCCCCTCCCACCCAGCTATAGGGCAGGACAACTTCTTACCCTGCATTTTGGCAAAAATGCCTTTCACTATGGGGCAGAGCCAATAGGCAGGGGGATTAACTCTCTGTGATTCCTCTCCCTCAGATATTCCTAGACCAGGGACAGCTCCTGGAGTAGCAACCATGAACCATGACTCTCTCAAGGCACTCCCAACCATGTGGGTGTTTGAAGGTTTGTGCAAAGAAAGGTGGAATTGAGACCAAGATATGACCTTACCGGTGGCAAAACTGTATCCTCCTACAGAGACATGAGGAATGAGTGAGGACAAGGTTATTAATATGTTTCTTGGAGTGCAGGGTTGTTTATAACCATTTTCCTGGAGTTGATGAGATTTCCAGGGCTAATGGGAACTCCCCCACTTTCTCCTGTTCTCTGAGAGATATCCTAAAATTGATTGTGGAAGCCAGCAACCACTTCCAATTGATTTTGTGTCATTAAACTTTAAAAACCATGCGTGGCTTTCATAGAATTCTTTCTGCTGGGAAGTGGGCTATCACCCACCAGTGATCCCAGTTTGCTGCTAAGACCATAGATTATCTGGAAGGGAGGTAAAATTGTTAGAAAACTCTTTTGTAGCTAAGATTTTCTTGTAATAACACACACATAACCTGTGTTCCTTCCTTTTCTAAAACCTGAGAAATAGGCAGCTATTTAATTTTTCCAACTTTCAGCTTTATTTGGTGGGAAAAGAAAAGTTAAATGGAGATCACTCATCTCTCCTTCTGCCCAGCCAGCCCCTCCCTGCTTTCCCTTGGCAATGAGGTGCTTCTACTTTGTTTGATCCTAGGGAATCTCCTAACATACTTCATCCCCTTGTTCCCTCAAAGATTTCCAGTGAGCCAGAAGGAAATAGGACCTTTGAGAAGTCTTTGCTCCCAGGACAGCAGAAGTTGAGGGCTCCTTCTCTGTTTCTCAGTTCATTCCCTCCATACAAACAATCTGGAGGCAATGTGCATGGTGCAGATGGAAATTCCCACTGTAGCTCTTGATGGGCAGTGGGAAGCATTGAATTGGTGTGCACTTGCAGGCTGCAGGGCTTGTACCTGGTGCTGAGCACAGTGAGGGATCTCCAGGGACATATTTTGGGAATATGGGTATGTAAATGAGGTATTTCCAAAAACTCGGGGGGATCTGTGAGAGGTGAATTCAGGATGACTGTCTCTGTCATACTTGAAAACAGACCTCTGTGGTCTGAAGCTGATAGAAGACCAGGGGTAACTGGAGTCCCACAGATTCTTTCCCCTCCATAAACCCAATGAGAGTCCTGTAGACCTCTCCCGCACCTCTGCAAGTCACATTTCCATGAGCTGTACCAAAACCCCAGAGCACTGATGGACTGCTGAGGGGACTGTGATTAGATGACAAACAGCAGGACCAGCCACCTTGAATTCTGCTTTGCTTAGATGTCCCAGATCCAAATGGAAAAGCACTCTGAGGGACAAAGCCTCTGTTCCTGCAGGGAGCACATTCAAGAGCACAGCTTTTGTGCACCATTTCCAGCTTTGTAATTAAGGCTGGAATAATCCATAAAGTGACACATAACATATTAAACACCTTCTGTGTCTTAGGAAGTTCAAACTGGGTGTTGCAAATGGAGTCTCATATGGCCCAGCTGCCTTGGGCCATATGGTCACTCTGCTCCTTGCTGTGCCATGGTATGTTTGGAAGAGCAGCAGGGCAGCAGTTGGGATACCAGCATGGGCAGGGAGCAGTGACACATGTGAGGGTGACAGTGATGGTGGGAGGACAGAACCCTGCTTGACGTGTTTTCTCTGTTAGTGTTTGTGGACTTGGTTCAGCTACTCAATTTGTGATATGTAGAGCAGCCAAAATAATTCTCTGCAAAATAAAGAGCTGAGAGCAGATGAAAATAGAGCTAATAATACAGTCATTAGGAAGAGAGCCAAAGCCCAAACTGCAGTGTCAGGTGTGAAAGGAAAAGCCAGAGAAGGGAGATGACTGTTCATACCCTACACTGCACAGGGGACACAAACACATCCCCAAATAGCAGCTGTCTGTAGCAAAGGGACAGTAAAGAGGCTGTGTGGCCAGACCTGTTGCCTTGGCACAGGACACCATCCCAGCAGGATGGTATTCCAGTGCTGGGCAGGTTGTTCATGGCCTTGCCTTTTGGGCAACAGCTCGTCGAGGTGCAGCAGCAGGCAGGGAAGGAACATGGACAGCATAATTTGTGTCACCTGGAAAGATGGGGCCACCACCCTGCTCTTACAGATGTGCAAGACACATCTGTGAAGGAGACATTTTCTGGCACCAGCATGGGTAGTGATTGAGAGAGCCGTAGCTGGGTGTTTCAAAACAGCCAAAGGACAGTCCAGGAGGGTCAGGGATGGTGATGGAAAATCATTCCCCATCCTTGGGTGGGCATCAATAAGTGCAGTGTAGGATGTGTGGCTGATTTGTCCTGTCCTGTGGAGGCAACAGTCCTCAAGAGGAGCTTAGCCTTGCTGTGTTTTATAAGACAGGCACAACACCAGAAGTGGTTAACAGCAGCAGAGCAGTCAGGCATATTTTACTGCCATCTGCTTGATAGCCAGTGTTTCTGATCCATCTAAGGTCAGACAGTGTATTTCTTTTTACCCTCAGGTAAAATCTAATGATAATGCAGCCTCTCCACTGGCCATTCACAGCACCTATTTAAAGCAACTCAAAGAGGCTGTGCAACTGCACGTCCTTAAAGAGAAAAATTCAAGTGCCTTTTTGTGCCAAGTGCTCTTCAGTTTAGACCAACCTTCAACCTGAAATGGGAGAAAAGTCCTTCCAGAGAGCAACAAGAGGGCAATTAAATACACACTTCATAGAATTGTAGAATGGTTCAAAGGGACCATAAAGACCATATTATTTCAACCCCCTGCCATGGGCAAGGACACCTTCCACTAGACCAGGTTGCTCAGAGCTCCATTCAACCTGGCCTTGAACTTCTTCAAGGGATGGGACAGCCACAGGTTCCTTGGGCAACCTGTGCCAGGGCCTCACCACCCTCACAACGAAGAATTTCTTCGTAATATCTCATCTAACCCTGCCCTCTGTTGGTGTCCTTGTCCTGTCACTCCAGGTCCTTGTCCAAAGTCTCTCTCCAGCTCTCTTTAGGTAGTGGCAGGTGCTCTGAGGTCTCCCTGGAGCCTTCCCTTCTCCAGGCTGAACACCCCCAACTCTCTCAGCCTGTCTCCAGAGCTGAGGGACTCCAGTCCTCTGAGCATCTTCATGGCTTTTCTCTGGATTTTCTCCAAGGAGTCCACGTCTTTCCCATGTTGGACCCCCCGAGCTGGATGCAGAGCTCCGGGTGGGGTGTCACCAGAGTGGAGCAGAGGGGCAGATTCACCTCCTTTGACCTGCTGTTCTCACTCCTTTTGATGCAGCCCAGGACACCCCTGGCTTTCTGGGCTGGAAACGCACAGTGCTGAGTCATGTTGAGGTTCTCACCAGCCAATACTTGTTTATGTAACATCTTTCTGCCCAAGATGATCAAGGCAATTCTCCTTGATATGACCATTTCTGCTATAATAAAAATGCTGTAGAGCAAACGATGCAAGCCCACACTTCAGAAGTATTGGCTGGAATGATTTCTCTCCACTCTTCTTGCCATCAGCTTTCTCTAGTGGTTCCAGTCTAGTCTGTTTCATTCTTAAAATGAGAAAAAATATCCTGATTTCTTAATCACACGTTGTGATTTCCCTCAATATCCCTCTATCTCCCTAGGGAAATATAGTCTAGGCCAATTTCTGGCATCTCTCTGTGCTAATCCCCCATGTACACCAAGGTGGAGGGTTTAGTTAGTGGTGTGGAAATGTCCATGACTTCAATCATTTTTGCCTGCTTTGTTCTCTCATTGCTGGAGGAAAAACGTTAAAGGATTTTTGGTTTCCTCTCTCAGTTTTTTTTTTAGTTTTTTTTTTTTTTTCCCTAAGGTAACACCCTGAACCTAAGAAATGAAAATTTTCTCTAAAAAAGTTTTGTTTACAAGTAGCACCTAAAGTTGCAGTAACAGAAAGCAATATGATTTATATATTCACATTCCCTTGATGTTCGTTGTTCCCATGAAGTTGTCAAAATTTCAACTTATGTTAGGAATTTTCCTGTTTAGCTGGGCACTCATGTGGCCTCTCCCAGAAGTTTCTTACCTTCTAACAGAAGTCTAGGCTAGAGAAATAATTTCCTCTCTATAATATAGGTGGAGGACCAAGATGCAGAGTCTTGAACCAGATTTTTAAAATCATTGTGGTGCCTAAACCTGAGAGCAAAAACTAAATGGTGGTTTTAGGAGCTCATATTGTGTGAGACCAGGAGTAGTTGGTAACTACTTTTTAATCTCTAAGTACCTGAATGTCACCAGGCTCTGTCTGGTTCCCTTGAAGCCTGTGCAGGTTGGACCTGCACTCCCAGCTCTGGCCCAAAGTGAGGACTGAGTCCGTATCCAATGGTGATGCAAACATAGCCAAACAAAGACAAACACCTCCAGAAAAGCACAAAAGAGTGATGAGGGTAATTAAGTAGATGTTATGAGGATGCTGTCACATGTCACACTGCTTTGCCCATGCAGGCACAGTCCATCTTTGCCAGGGGGGCAAAAGTGGCTCTTCTTAATGGATGCTCTGGATGAGCTGAATCAGACAGAAGGATTCCCCTCTTCCCTCTTCATTCCTCGTACAATGCAAAGCAGGAGATACTTATGCCAAACCATTTCATTTCTTCCAGTTTTATTGCCAGCCTTCAGGCTGCCTCATTCTGGACCTGCTGCAATCCAATCTGCTCTTGCTAATACTTCAAATATAATATTTATAACAGCCCAGGTTGAACCAAAGGCTACTTGCACTGACAGATGTCACAAGCTATATCTCTCCTTTCCATTTTATGGTTTGGTAGCTTCTGGCAAAGAGGGAGAGGATCTGGTAATGAAATGCTCCTTCTCTGCTTCCAAAGCACAGGAACATTTTGCTGTGCTGCCTATTATTCATGAGGGAGTAATCTAGTGGTAGCTAGTTGGTTATCAATGTGCTGTGGAAGGGCAGGATACATGATGGCAGTGGGTAAGATATATTTCTGATTTAATTACTGAGCAGCAAACGCATATGGAATTTTATACTTGTGGTTTTGGGGATGTGCACGTGAGACACTGTGGGCAGAGGGTCCTTATCCTGTAACATGGGAGTAAAACAATTCCTCTGCAACTAAAGATAATGAGTTCTGCAGGACTATAAATAGGCATGGAGCTGTTTTGCAGATAAAGCATCTCTTTGGTACTTTGCTACAGCAGAGCAACAGGGAAGATTCTGCAGGGAACAATCTTCTCCTGGCAGATGGCTGGACCAGGAGACCTGCTCAACATTTTCCATGTCTAGTTTTCATGATATATACAACATCACCCTTTGAAAAAGCCATTCTGAGAGGACATTACTGTTCAATGATAGTTCACTGTACTTGAAAAAAAAAAAACCCAAACCAGTATAAATATGTGTATCCTCTATGTTTGGAGCTTCACGTCCAGCCTCAGTTCTTTGACTTTCTTGGCTAGAACCACATTTTTGTAAGATTTTTGTAAGATGACAAATTTCCATGGGAACAATAGTGATGTTTGGAGGAGAGGTGAGAATGGTCAGAGGGAAAGGAAGAGGGGTGATGGAGATGGTCAGGCACCCTGTGCCCTTCACTGTGCAAGAACCAAGCTCAGTCTCTGGTATGGACCAGACGGAGGAGAAGCTCAGTATCTCCTGCCCTGCACATCTGCCATAGCCACAAGGCCACTTATTGTCTGTCTGTGAGGAAGAAGGGCCTGTTTTCACCAATCACAGAATGAGAAAGGTGATGAAATACCAAAACCAACTGTTGGAAGGAAAACAGATTTCCTCCAAGCTTCCCAGGGGGAATTCAAGTGCCTGGGGAGAACTCCTTCTGGTCTTCATTGGAAAGAGAAGTGTGAACCAGGGGGGAAAGTAAGATAGATGGGGCACCAAAAGGCTTCAGGGCAAATGGTTTTGCTCAGTACAACTCAGTTTAATGCTGCTGGCCCTGGGAGAGTTTTGCATTCCTCTGTTATGAGCCATCCCTCCACACGGCAGAGCTCTGGGATGCAGCTGCTGTCCAAGGGCAGCATTTTCCGGAACTGAAGATAGAAATTACCATGTTCATAAAGACATCAAAGACCAGAAATCAAAATATTTCAGATAAAGGAAATGTTATCTGGCCAAATTGGGAGGGTATAGAACTGTAAAGACCAAGGTGCCCATGATAGCAAATGGCTAGAGATAAATGATTTTTAAATTAACAATTAGTTTTAAACCAAACTAGCAATTCACTTAGAACCACAGTCTAAATTGAAGAAGACAATTAAGAAAGTAAATACAGAAAAGATGTGGGAAAAAAAATATACCAACTTTTACAGCTGCACTCTGTCCCCCTCCCTTGGTTTTTCTGTATAAACACAGGGTGGAAACAAAAGCTCAGAGCTTTAGGTGACACATACAAGCAGAGTGCAGAAACCTGACTCTTTGTTGGTTTTAGTCTTCTTTGAGACTGCAGTCCATGGCTACAGTGGAGCATCCACTGGTGACTCCTACTTCACACTTTCCTCTTTCCTGCAAAGGAGCTGTGTTCCTCTAAACACACAGTTTGCTTGAAGGTGAAACACCCTGAGAGCCGGATGCCCTCAGCCTGTGCAGATTCAATCTTAAAACCACACTAAAATAAAAGAATGTATTGTGAATGCAAAGCACACAGCAATTACCCTGACACTTCCCTGTTTCAGCAACAAACCACAGCTGCATTTGCTGTTGGGGCAGGGGAACTGTTTTCACTTAAGCCATGGAGAGAGGAGGATACAAAACTCCGAATTTCATTGCCTGGAGGAATCCCCAGTGCACACACAGTTGGGTGTGAATTGCTGGAGTCCTCTGCTGGAAATGAGCCTCCACTTATTCTTGCTGTTCCTGGACACAGCTGGCCAGGGCAATTTACACTGCCTAGAAACCAGGAAATAGAGGTTATGTTCAACTGATTTCCCTCAACTATTCTTTTTAAAAAGCCCCAGCCTCAGCAGTCCTCAAGAGGTCTCTCCTACTCCTTTGATTTCTTAATATATGTGAAATGAAACAGAAGAAAAACATAGCAGAAGGTTCATTCAGTTAAGCTCTAGATTGACTTCATCCAACTTAATGCTTTTTAATCACTCTTTGAACAAAAGATTTAGTCTTCGTAATCCTCCTTTTGCTCAATTTGCTGTTCCTTATTTTATGAAATCTACTATTTATTAGGTTTCCCTTATTCCCACCCCCAAATGAGTTTGCAGAAAAAAAACAAACCAGCTAATATAACAGGGAAAAAATACTTTCAGGAATAAAATAAACTAAAAATGACAGTTCAGGCTTTTCTTTTATGGCTGTTGATTGGAAAGGTGCACCCAAGAAGACACGGAGCCCTTTTCGCTGGGTAACCACCTGAGCTGCCAACAAATGGGTCGGAGCTGCCAAAACCTCTCTGCAATCTCCAGGAGCACAAATGCAATTAGATCTGCTGATTTCAAGGCTAATGCAGCCCTTGTTTTGAAAGATTGAGATTTGGTTTTAGTGTTAGAGACCTTTGCAGATAAATTCCTCTTGGAGCCTCTGCTTCTTGGTGGTGTTCTAGTAACATTGCCACTGATCTCCTTATCCAGGGATTTCAACCTACTTTTTGTCTACATATTCTTTGACTTGACTGTGCTGAAAATTGCCAAATCCAGTCAGCGTGGTGGGCTGGGCAACACTTGTGCCTCTCAGGGTGTCCAGGACCTGTTACAGGAGCCCTTGGCTGCTGTGGGTTCTGCCTTTCAGCAGCTTCTGCCTCACAGCTCTTTCAGACAGGGGACAATAACTGTGCCCTGACAAACAAGTCGGTCTTTCCTTTCCAAACACTTCTCTCTGATTCATTGGGCCTTCAGGTCTGCTTAGGAGAAAGTAATTCAGCCTCAGGATTTCAGCTGCAAAGAAATACAGTGGGAAATAATGCGGGCAGCAGGAGAGCCAGACCCACAAATCAGTGTTTCCCATCACCCCAATCCTGTCCTGGGCCAGATTTCAACTGGTATGTTTCGATCAAAATCATTGAAACCCTTTTACAAAGCCCAGAGCTCCCTGTGCTCACACCTTCCTTCATTTTCAGAGTACCCATCCCAGACATACTGAAGACCCTCTTATGTGAGAACATTTGCAAAATAAAAAAATAAATGCACTTTATCCTTCTTAGCTCTGTAAAGCTAAAAATATATATTTCATCTTCCATTAGTTCCTCATTTAAAATAAATCAAATCAATTAAGTATCACTTTTAAGATATTATAAACTATTATATACTTGAAAACATATTTGTTCTCTGAGTTGATCATAAATAAATATAAGTGCAAATTAATCTAAAGTACTCTGTGAAATTTTATCTTTCAATTAAACAATTTCAGTGGAGGTCCTTAAGAAAACTTATTGCTGTGTTTCCTACCATCCCATAAGGTCAGACAGATGTGATCAAACACAGGTAACATGTAAGATATCTGCAGAATTCTCTCACCATCACTTTTTCTTTATGAGAAACAAAGAATATGCCCTTAAACCATGTGAAGGAGAATAGACCATACACCTACACCAGAACTGTATCTGGATTGTTTTGGAAAACTGGAACATGATTTCCTCTGAATAACAGACACAGAGCCCCAGGCACTTTATATGTTCAAAAATTAAACTTACAACTGGCATACATCTGGCAGTGATCCTGTACACTACATCCATTTGGTTGGCCAGATGGCCTGAGACTTGCAGCTTTTTAATCTCACGCACAAAGCACTTTAGGCTGGAAAAAACAATAAATACAACATAATACAGCACCATGACAAAAAGCCTCCTTTATTGGTTTTCCAGCTATAGGTACGGAAAAATATGGACAAAGTAAGGAGTATTTTTAAAATTTGCTTTCTAAAATGTGTCATATCCTGCAATCACATCCTTTTTTCCTCCATTTCTTATACCTGACTGATTCTCAGCAAAGGGTGAGTGATTCCTTAGGTGCAAGGTTGGATGTTGGAGGCAGAGGATAGCATGATCTGCCACGACTCATCTTTGATGAGGAAGAGCAGGACTCTGAGATTTTAATATCTCTTTTACTTCTGTTCTTTTTGGGACAAAAATATTACATTGCTTTTCTGCATTAAAAACAGAAACAGCTTTAAAAAGTGAATTTTTCTCCTATTAGTATCTTCAAGCAGCCAAGGGCTAGAAAAAACAAATGCTCCTTTTCCTTTGCTCTGAGGGCACATTTCTTTTTCTCACATACCTTTCTGTAGGTTATTGGGGAAAACTTTTCCTCCCACTGACTCCTGCAGGAACTGCAGTCTTTCCCCTGTATCCTATTGATCAGTTCCTGTGCCTTTATCTGCTTTTTCCCCTTCTGAGACACATTCCATTGGAATCAGTGTAAAAACTCCCACTGAATCCATGGGTTTGTGACTGGACATCTACTGAGCCACCATGGTATCACCCCAAACTTTCACCTGACCCACATCACCATTAAATGGGTGATACAAGCATGGGAGCACATTGCTGTGAGTTTGTGTTCTGTCCTCTGGTGTTCTCTGCAGCCACAGCACATGGGTTTGCACAGCTGTGTGAGTGATGCAGAAACTCAGCCTTCCAGCATTACACCCCAGTGCTGTCACTGAGGCTGCCCATTACCCTCACTCATCCCTTCCTAGAGCTATCCCTTCCTCACCCTCTCTTTGCAAAGGGTAATGGAGCATCTTTGTCTTAGGCTTCAGTAATTCACCGTGCAACTAATTCACTCGGAATAGTAGAGTTTAGGACACACAAATGACTTCACTCATTGGCTTGTTTCATCTTTCTAGTGATGCCTTTTTCGCTGGCAGCTTCAAAGGCATCTTAGTGGATAAACTGCCTGACCTACTAAAAGAAGTACAAAGAGAATCCCCTTCTCAATTAATTCTTGTGCTCCAAATTTGTACTCAGATTTGTTTCTGAGCAGCTTTCATTTCTGTTAATCAGCTACGACAGTTTTAGTTCCCTTGAGCTGTCGCTTGGCTGCAGATCTCCTCCTGTACTGTACTTTTCCCCATTGTTTTGGGAAAGGCTGCTGCTGAAATGGCAGAGGCCTGGACCTCAGCTGAACTGAATCAATACCTCCACCAAAGGAAATTATTTCGAGTTCACTGCAGTTAAAGAAAGCAGATTTATGTCACCCGAGGCTTCTGTCCCTACATGTTACAGAGATGGCACATATGTATCTTACTGCCTAAAGACCTGGTCCAAATGCTGTTTCACACTCTTAAATTCCATAAATACAACTAGCTGAGGGAAGAAGATTGCTCTACACTTTCATATCAAAGGTCCTACAGTAAATTTTTGCCTCAGGGAAAGTAGCCGAATATAACAAGAGACATTTGGAGCAACATGGGAAATAAACACTGCCATTGCTGTCTTACAGACAGGAAAGCAGAGCTGGGGAAAATTTCATCCAAGGCCATGGTGGGTGTTGAAAATGGAGCTGGGAGAAGAGGTCAGTGATCTCCACCTGTCAGCTCTGTGCTCTCTGCCCAGAGCACTGAGGGTTGTGCTGCTGTTTTCAATGGATGAACAGAAAGATGTGTGTCCAGAGTCAAGAGATGCAGATTTGTTACCAAAAACCCCCCAAAACCCAAAGGGACAAAACTATAGTGGTTTAGCTACTCTCTGGGGTGGTTACCTAGAGCACCTGAGGCTTGTAGATGAAGGTTTGGGCTGAGAAGCAAAGCCATGAAATAAATTCTTGTCCTCATCCCTACTATTCCCAGTACCCCCATTTGTCACTTGCTGAAATCTCTTCAGCTGGACCAACAGACACAGAGCACATCTGGAAGCAGAAGACTTTAATTCACACACCTAACTACTAATTTATGAGTCTAACTTTAGCTGAGCAAGTTTGTCAGCCCTGGCCTCTGCCTTTAATGCTATTAGTATTCTGGAGGGTCTATTGACGATTTCATGCCAAATCAATTTTGGCACATTAAAGTGATTTGTCAGAAATCCAGAAATAGAGCTTTCCTAATAATTCAGCTCTCAGACTCTGCAATGCTGGTGGGAAGGTAATAAGTGCCTGCCTAGCTGCCCTCAACTTGCTCTAAAACTTTCAGAAAGATTTTATTGGAATTTAAAGCATTTTAACACATTTACTTTATTTTAAACCTTTGCTTTTAATTTTAACACCTAATGATTCGTAATTTGCTTCAAGGTAATTTTTAAATAAAAGAAAACAAAATTGTCTTTAAAGGAAAGGTGTTTAATTTTGAACTGACAATTTTCCATGTATGTCTTTTAGATATAGCTGTACTTGCACCTGCAAAAATGCACATTAGACTGTGAAAGTGGACACTATCACAATAGCCTTGAACTACTTGATGTTAGTCGGGCAACATGATTGTCTCTGCCAGAGCAATGATAGTGCACAAATAAGGAAATTTATCAGTGTCCTTTGTGGAGCATCTACCAGCTTCTCCAAAATATTTCAACCTTTCACCCCATATATGGATTCATATATACGTGATGAACCATTGTTTTTACATTTGTAAATTATATGTATCTAGGATAAAGGATTATATTAGCTGACTTTATGGGAAAGGCTACTTACCCCATACTCAAACCTGTGAAAAGGCAAAATGTGAAACACAAGGTTCCTCTTGCCTTTGTACTTTGGGTGAGGCAGGTTCAGGGGTTTAGTAAATGCTGACAACCAGGAATGCCAAAGAGCATAAAAGTTTAGTTGCTATCTGGGTTTGATATGTATGTTGTTAGCAGGCATTGCCTTTCTGGAGGGATATCAGTGACCAAAGGAACAGCCAGGGATGTTAAATAGCTTGAAACGGGAAACGCTCATCACCTGAAGTGCCAGCTCTGCTAATGAGTGTTTGAGTGAATACACAGAGGCAGCGCTGTCCAGGGGCCATCCAAAACACTGCCCCCCAAATTCACAGCAGCCAGCCACAGAGGAAAAGGAAAATAAACATTTCTGCCTCTTTGCATGATTCCTCCCCATTATGGAGTTTACCATCTATTCCTCTTTATAGGCCTTGGATAGGGCCCCAGCACCAGCTGATTGATGGGGGCCAGATGCCTGAAAGGGCCAGGGTCTGGCTCTGTCAGCCCAGCCAGGCAGGGGTGGCACCATCTGGCACCTCGCTGGGCACTGGTCCTGAAAAGCTCTCCAGAAACCCCCTGGTGTGCTCCATGCTGTTCTCTGAGGGCAGGGCCAGGGTGGTTCCCTTCTCCCTAGGGAATTGGTCACTGCAAACTGCTTTTGGGGTGACTAAAATCCTTCTTAGGGAACATCAAAATTAACCCTCATGGCTCCTACCATGTAAGAGTCTTCTGGTAGTGGATCTGAGTACAAATATATGTTACAGAAATAGAAGTCACATATGGCAAAAACAAGTATCTTTTCCCTGAGTTTCCACTATGCAGGATGGTCAAGGAGACTTTTAAAAGGGGACTAAAGATCATGTCCCAAAAAAAAGAGCACATTTTGCTCTGGGTAAATGTACTGATATGCATGGGTGGCTTTTCCAGTTCTGGCACATTGCTTCAATCTTTTCTTTCCCACCATGTGAACAAATGTTTGTTTGCTTCAAGTTCAAGACAGGCTTTCCAAGGCAAAATCCATCCAGATGGTCACCAGACTAAGGGAGGAGCCTCAAATTTCTCTAAATAAGTTTTTAAACTGAAGAAATTGTTTTCTACAGTGTTCTTCACTGATGATGAGTTTTCTGCTGCTGCTCATGACACTGATGGAATAAGCTGCTTTTGTTGATTAAAGCTTTGGAATCCCAAAGGCAGCCTAAATCCTATCAAAAGGTTCATCTTTTCAGATGTTCTTTTTAAGTTCTTTAACTTTGGTTTCTGAATTCTCCCTACTATTTCAATCCTCCATAGCTAAGCCCTCCTGGAAATGCCATGATCCCTGTATGTAGTACACATCTAGTTCAAATTAATATCTATGATATTGTTGTCCATGTATTGCACACAATAACCAGAATTACACCCTTCCTGTACTGCATATGTAGCAGATGTGCAGGTAGATGTTTGAGGAATGCTTGTATATTACTCCTGACTTTAATTCTTCAAAAGCAAAAGCAGTCACCCAAACCTTTAACCCCAAAATCTCACTTCACATCCTCTATGTTGTTTAAAATATTAAATTCCTTTGAGACCCAATATTCTCCCCTCTGTTTCAGAAACAATCACCTTTGTGGACACTGGTGACAATGTTTGCTGCAGGTTTACTTGTCACTAGAACTACACACTGCTTTCATCCAGAAGCAAAACATAACAGGTGAGGTCAACCATTTAGTGCCTGAATGAAGTATTGATTCCTGTGGTGGAGGAAAACCATAAGCTGTGATTAGCCCAAACACATTGTCTAAAGAAGGAGGGTCTTCATCACAACCCAGGCCTCCATATCCTAAACTGCTGGGCACAATCCCCTTTACTAGAGCTTATAACTATTACCAGGGTGTTGCAGAGCACTTCATGGAACAGTTGAGGAGTTTTGCTTAATGCTCCAGGGATGCTGTGGTTCAGGCCACGTGGGATCTGGTTACTGTAAGGCGACTGAAGAACATGAAACACTCAGCTTCAATTCCTGCTCCATTGGCGTGAATGACCTTGGGAAGAACAAAAAGTCTTTCTCTCCATGAAATGGGGAAAAATGTGCTTCCCCACCTCACACAGTCCTAAGGATAAACTCCTGAAAGCTGCTGAGGTGCTCAGAGCCTGCAGTAATGGATGCACTGTAAGTACAATGGATTGATAGTCATTCCATTAACTTTGGATGAGACCTTATAGGCATTGTGCATTTCTCGGAGTGTTCAATGTAAGCAATTATCATTATTTCCATCTGTTCTTTCTCTGCTTGCATCCTTTAAAAGTTGTGGCAAAGGCTGACAAGGTAGAAAGACTGTATGCCTCAGAAATGAGTAAAAGTGAAACAAAACCCCTCACCAAAGTATGTCTGAACAAACATAGCACATTCTCAGAACTGTGTTATACCCACTGAGCAAATATATATATAATAAATATATATATATACATAAGAACAAGTTAGAAATTCTGGCAAATTATTTAGTTAACCACTGTGAAGATTGTCTTTGGGGCTTGGGTGAGTGGCACCTCCACATCTGTGTGTTCAGGCCAAAGGCACAATTGGGTTTTAAATAAGTAATTTCTGAGTATTGGCATGTTTTAGTTTTAAAACACTTTCATTTTATAATCTTTGTAAAACTATCTCAGAAATGGGCGGTGACGTTGATTTCTTCGGGAAGAAAAGCACAGCAAACCTGCTACAGGTAGAGAAAGCTGATTCAACAGAGGGATCATTTCTGCCTAACAAAGCCATGCTCATGCACAGCAAGTAGACATTTTACCAGATGCTGAGAGTCCTATAAAATCACATGAAACTGGGCAGCTGAGTATTGGCTTTGTACAAATTCAGCTGCAGCAAAAATTGGAGTAGGTTCTCCCTGAGAAGGAGAAAGGCAGATTGGAGATGTGGTTCCAACCTCTGAAGGGAGAAAAAGGAATTGTGGTATCTTTAAAACTGATGTCTTCATAAACCTTACATATACATTGGCCTCCTCCTAAACCCTGCTTATTTGGTAAAACTTCTCCATAAATCTAAATTCCCAGTTCCAGGGGAAAATACAGGTTGTTACCTATATTACAGATTCTCAGTTCCTCTGCCTGCAGGTTTATGACATGGTGTTGCAGCCCCTTTAAAACACTGCTCTGTCGGTAACACCATAGTCAGAGACCCAGAAATGTGATCAGTCGTTAGGAATAATACATTTATTGTATTTGAGCCTAGATAACATGTTTGATTTTTTATATTACATCCTCAGCAAGCTTTAGCATCTTTCAGGTATCAGAGAAAAACACTACCTCCAGCAAGCACCCTGGGAATGCCCTTCAGAGCATCACTTGCCTTGGCTCACCTGCAGCAGGTTCAAAGGATGTGGTGAAAGGATGGCCTGGGAGTTAATTGCTCTTTCTCACAGGTGTCACAGCTCCTTTGGGGAAGTGGAGAACTGCTTTTCCAGCTCTATGTAGGAGGAAGTCACTGTTGGTGTAAAGCCAGACAAGAGAAAGGGGACTCAGGAAAGCTTTGAAAAACTTCTGGCTGGGTACCTGAGTAACTTTAAACCTGAACAAAGTAGGTGAGAGTGGGGGGAATGGTTAATTTTGCTTCCAGGATGTTTGTCATGTAAATTCAGCGTGTTTATGAGATGGTCCTTCCTATTCCTAAGTGGGATGGTGTGAGGGATAAATGTCAGACACTGACCATTTCCAAAGGACCCTGTTCTGGCATGCTTTGGCTTTCAAAAGGTTTTTGCAGTGCTTCAGACCCTGCTCAACAAAGGACAGCACCACTGACTCCCTTGATAAGCATTAGAAGAGGAACAAACAGAAATTGGCACCTGACACACAGTTGCTCCTGAATTCATACCATTCTCATTCAATCAGCGTATAAAAAACACATCAGTGCCTATGGAAATGTGAATTTCTTCTAAAGCCTTTTGTGGGCAATTTCTTCTTAACCTCTGTTGAAGAGGTTCAGCTTTAGTTCCCAAAAAAAAATCAGTTGGCAACCAAGGTGTTAAAATTCCATAGTCAGTACTGGAAAACATGGGTAGAAGTGAAATGTCCATTTGCGAATGTATTTCCATCTATTTGTGGATAGGCCTGTGTGTGTGGAAAAGTTATCAAGGTTAATTAGAAAAATTATCTCATCAGAACAACAAAAAAATCAGGTGAGTGGAATCTCTCTGCCTGAGACGTGCTAATCTTTCCCGGCTCGGTTTCAAGTGCAACTGTGATCCATCAAAGTCATTTCCTCCTGCAGCCCCTGGAGGACATCAAAAGTTTAAACCAGAGTGGCAATACTTGCATTGCACCCTCAGCATTAATGAAAATGGGTGTTGCCACTGTTTTCTCCAGCAGTGTGCAATTAAAATGAAAAATAACCTAAAAACACACCAAGGCTGACACATCTGTGCCATTATTTTGCCCCTATTTTAAAAGACGCTTACATGTCGTTTCTTTTTGCGGTTTGGAAACACCTCCTCTGGGTTAAAAAGAAGTCGTGACCATTCCCTGTCTCCATTGTTATTTGATTGTTCCTGTTTAATATTTATTTACCTGTTTTTTAATTTAATTTGCTTTCTTCTAATAAAATACAATGCATGTCTGGGCAGGGCAGTGAATGGGAGGTGCATCTTTGTAAAAGTGACTCTCAAAATCAAAATTTCAAAATGATATCCCTGACTCTGGGCTACACCTCACTGGGTTTTCTCTTTGTTCAAGTAGACTGTCATCACCACTGAGACCTTGCTGGTTGTTCAGGCCATTGATTTAAAAATGTTCATTGCCTCCTTCAGTAAGGGTTTTATGGATCTAAAGGTTTCACACAGCCTGATTTGCTGCTCACCTGTCATGCAAATTGGGGATGAGTTGGAAAAGATTGTAACAGAAGCCGGGTATTTCTGTTTTCAGTTATAATGATGTTTCTCATACTCTTCTGTGGGAGGGTTTTGCTATGTCTCTAGCTCCCAGCATTCTCTCTTATCATTCACAGGACTCATTCCTTTTGACTTCAGTTTTCAGGAGAGCAAGATTTAGCCTGAGATCTCTCCTCCAAGAAAAAGAAACTGTTTGCTGTTTTGTTTCCACACTCATTTACCTGAGAGTTGCCCACTCATGGGATGGAGGCTTTTGCCTGATCCCTCTGCTCAGGCACTGCTCCTCACAGGGGGTGGAGGACAGAGCTCCAAAGTGCCAGCCTGAGATCAAGAAGCAACAAAACTGTCAGCACTGAGATCTATTTTTGCATTTTGCTACACAGCGTCACCATAAATAAAATGAAAATCACTGCCGCAGCTCTCTTGCTTTCTGCCTTTATCAGTCGTTGTCCTTCCTGCTGCAGCAATACAAAACAAGCAAGGGAGAAAACAAATTAAATTACTCTCTGGTGCATGAAAAAAAAAAAGAAGCCATTTAGTCTGGAATTCCCACTGGAACTGCCAGGCTGCAGCAGGGAGAGAAGCCTCATAATAGCAGTGCTGGGATGTGCAAGAGCATTAAGAGGTTGTTACCTCTCCTGGCCAAGCACTGAGCATGGGAAGGCTCACCCACTCCTCCCAGCACTGGTCCCTTTGCAAAGGCAGCCATGGCAGAAACTGCCCAGGGAGTTAGGAGGTTCCCACAGCGGGGAAAAGCCACAACCAACAATTCATTAGTCACAGTCACATCCTCACAACATCATCCTGACACGTTCAAAGCATTGTATGGGGCTTGCACAAACACTTGCCATGTTCTTTCTCTAACTTTAGAGGTGATTAATTTTTGTCCTGTTCAGTTCGTAGCTGTAGCCCCTCCTTCCTTACTGATATAATTATTATTTACTACTACTCTGTTTTATTACCATAGCACCCAGGTACTGCAGTAGTGCAGCAGCAGAGAGAAATAACCCTGGCCCATTGCCAGTTCCTTCCATCTGGGTATCCCAAGCTGGTTTGCATGTACTCATTGGTTTCCAAATCCCCAATATCAGTGTAAAGACTTGTGGGATGACCACAGTCCAGCTGAAGCACTTGTTCAGGCAATTTCCCCAGCCTTTGTTTGGTCCTGGTCATGAAGGACATGTCAAAGTCAGGGCAGCATCTCAAGTATAGCACAGGCTGCCTCATAGACACTCCAGCAGCAGTTCAGAAAGCTTCCCGTCTCCAATTTAGCTGCATGCAAAACAGACCAACCCCTTAAATGTATTTTTAAAACTCGATTTTGTTTCCACTATAATTCACAATTAGAGAACCTCTTCTTTCTTGCAAAGTGTTTGTTTTGTTCCGTGCTGATTTGCAGTGTCCCTAATGAGCAGTTAACAAGATGTCAATTAATCATGCAAATGGAAAGAAATAGATATTCAGATGATTGCATTACCTGGAGCTAAGATTCGGGACTTCATATAGTTAATTTTCCCTAATTTGGTTCTTTTCTTTTTTATTTTTTTTGTTAATAATTTCCATGCCTTTCTGCTTATGCTGTTAAAGAGATGCTCAATCCTTCCACTGCATCCTTGGCTTATTGGTCCTGAAAAGACACATTTCTGGCAAACCTTATTTCACATCAAATACAAAGGAATATGCCTGTGTGTAATGGTTCCATTCCTGCAGAAAGTGTGCTCCTCCTACATGTGTGCTGCCCAGATGTTGGCCTGTGTCTGCAAATGCAGTTTTCCTCCAAAAAAATGGTGATTTCTGGAAATACACAAAGTTAACTTTGCAGTTCAAGGCGGGTAAACATCATTTTGTCTCCGTGCTGGACATTGCAACAACAGATAGGAGGTATTTGCAGTCAGAGCCCTCCTTAGTAATGGAGGTAGTTTGGAAACACCTTTAAGATTTCAGGACAAAACTCACAAATTCACAATACACATGTGCACGATGTTGCCTGGCAGAAAATGTGGCTGGGCTCAGGGAAGCTTCCACACACACAGAGTTAGGGCTTCAACTCAGGTCAGCATCAGAAAAACCACCGGCCATATGGAGCCTGTTAAACTCCAGTATTTTTTATATCATCAGACAACGAGACTCAGGGCTTCCATACTAAACTGTCCTGGAGGATTCATCAAGGGCAACCAAATGATTCCCCTTGTATCGTTGCATAGAAGGATAAATCTGAATAACAGCATGGATTTAGAGGGCTGGAAAAGCAGAGGGCATGGCTTATGATGGCCAAGACGCGAACTGACCAGCAGAGAGTCAGGCAAGGAGTGGCAGTGCTGGTAAATTTCCACTCAGAACATTTCCTTGGCTGCCAAGATGCCCAGATCAGCTGGCCTGGACTGTGGAGGTTTTTCAGGATGTTCTGGCTGCCCAGCTGGGTTTTGGCATGAGGGGATCAGACCGATGGGGTGTAAACCTGGGGACACACTGAGGGGCCAGGGGGACAGCAGGATCCTGGTGGAGCTTCCCAGAGGAGAATCTCCTCCAGCATGGACACAGTTGCAGAAATCCATCGCTGAAAGTGAGGAGGTCCCTGGGAGGGCACAGAGTGCTGGGGCAGCAGGAGGGCTCGAGGACAGGGCTGGTGCCACAGAGCTCCTGCGTGGCACCTGCACAGCCACGTCCTGTGCCATTGTCCCAGGGCACTGTGCAGTCCTCACGTCTTTTCCTCTTCCACCCACTGGGAGTTTCCCCTTGTTAATTTGATTTTGCAGTTCTGTGTTTTTTCTGAGCACATGCAGTGACTTTATTTTCTTTTCCTTTTTTCCTTATTTTTTATTTTTTTTCCCTGGAAAAACTTATCCAGCGATTATTTGAAAGGCTGCAAAGGCATCTGGGGAGTTTCACTTGCTCTGTTATGATTTAGGCTTGAAATTGCTTAATTGCTGTTTCCTATACTTCTCATTTTCAGTTCCCTAATGACTGTATCAATTTGTTGTCTATTATTCCCAATGACAGGGCAGTGTTTTGTGTGAGTGTTTCAACAAGCCATTTTAAATTCTCTTTCCTACGAGCTGCAGGAGGATCTAGTTTTCTGTCCTGGTTTGTTCCTTGTTCCTGTGGCCATGAGGAATTCCCACATATGGCTCCAAGGGTTGCAGGCTAGATTACATCTGGCCAGTTTCTGAATACCACCCAATAACCATAAGTTTTCCTATCACATATTGCTTTTAATTTAAATGATTAATTACTGATTGGATTCTATTGACTTTTTGTGAGGAATTACAGTAGTTATAATGCTATAAAAAATCTTGAGTTAAAAAATGCGTAGCAAGGCAGCAAGGACAACAGAGAAGGAAAGGCAAGAAAGCAAAATAACAGCAACGTGAACAAGTGAGAACAGTAGAAAATAAAATAAGCGTAAATTAACTCACATTCATACAACACTAAATTAAAAATCAGTCCAAGGTAAAGCAAAGACCCTTTTCAGGTCAAATTTGTGCAGCAGACTTGTGACTACGTACTAGTGCAAAAAGAAGGTTGGTCATAGATCCTCTTACATAGCACTAAAATAATTTTTCTATTGGAGATAAAGTCACTTGTTTTTTCTGCCCATTTCCTGTTGCCTCTTTTTTTCGAGTGCCCAGTTCTGTATTTTAGCGTTGAAAAGTGATGAACAAAGACCTGTTTCAGGTCCCACTTTGCCATCTTGTGTTTCCAAATGTTGATCTTCTACATACAGGCTAGTTTGGTGTTAGGAGGGACTCAGAGCTGTCTCTGTACAACCTCAGAGTTAGTTAAAAAAATGATCATTTTCATTTGTTCTTTTATGTCAGTAGGCATTTTAACGTAACATTAGTCTATTAGGTGAATGTATTTGCAAATAGGAATAGCTTTAATAATATATTTTTAAATTGAGTTATCCTGCTGATCATTGGGAATAGTTCCATTTAAAAATGGGCTATGACTAGAAGAAATCAAGCTCGTGAGTCGAATGGCGTTCAGTGTAGTACCAGCTATCTAAAACCATATGGCACATGTTTTAGAAGATGACAAGCACTAGCCAGTGTTGAGAAGGAGACTCCACTCAGTTCCAAGCTGAAGACACTCAGCATATGTCCCTCTGAGAAATCTGCATGAAGTTTGGAAAGCAAATGCTAATGATGCTTACATAAATTCTCTTTTTTCCTGGCTCTGAAGGAGGAATTTCAAACTTCTGCTGCCTTAGATTATCACCTGATCACAATACCTCACAGAAGCTGCTGATGCCTGTGGTCACTGCTATTCCTTAACCACACAAACCAGGGTTTGACATCTGCAGTTCAGACAAGCACGGCTTCAGCAAGGATGTAAGGCTTCCTGCAGAGCACCCTGGGGAAGAGAAGGCTTCAGGGACAACTTGGAGCCCCTGCCAGTACTTAAAAGGGCTCCAAGAGAACTGAAGAGGGCCTTTGGACAAGCGTCTGGAGTGACAGGACAATGGGAATAGCCTCAAAATGACAGAGGGCAGGGTTAGATGGGATATTGGGAAGAAATTCTTCCCTGGGAGGACGGGCAGGCCGTGGCACAGGTTGCCAGAGAAGCTTTGGCTGTTCCATCCCTGGGAGTGTTCAAAGCCAGGCTGAATAGGGCTCTGAGAAATCTGCTCTAGTGGAAGGTGTCCCTGTCCATGGCAGGGGGTTGGAACAAGATGACTTTTAGTGTCCCTTTCAACCCAAACCATTCTGTGATTCTATCATTCTAATATTCTGCTTTTATTAAGTGCATAATTTGCTATGTTCATCCATTTTGCCTAATTTCATTTCACCTCACTTTCAACAACCATCTGCATGACTCCAGTTTTCAGGAATTAATGTCTGGATCCACAGGGCAAAGTCGCAGTGAGTTGGACCCACAGGGCCCTGAGCTCCTCTACATCAGGTGCATCCTCTCAAAGGTGTCATCCCACATAGGCAATTTTGATAGCCTGCAAGTTATCTGGAAAGGTCAGATCTCGGTTCCACGACTCATCTTAGACCTGAGAGAACATTTTGCATGGTATATTTTATCTTTTATCAGAGCTCTCACTGGCACATCTGAATACAGTTTGCACAGTCACCCAATATATATTCACATAAAGAGAAAGTTTAAAACTCAAACAACTGCCATTCAGAAACATGGCTGGACAAATACCAATTTCTGTCCAATTTTATTCAAGGCATTTACAGCTTACTCAGTTACTTTGATGTAGTGCACTGGGTCAAAATACCCACCAAGCACTTTTTTTTGTGTTTGAGGGATGTATTTAAAATTAGCTTAGACAAGGTGCATTACCCTTGAATTATCTGTGTGAGCTAAAGCAAAGCAGATGCAGGAAGAATGTGATTATCTTGGTAATGTTTGTGAAACAGATGCGAGCGCAAGCAGTAGAATAAAGCACCCTCCTATGTTTCTAATGTTGTTGCCACCAGGTTAATAATCCACTGCACATCCACCACCTCCTTACTCAGTCTGCTGGATAGACAACGTGAATGAAATACCACTAGAAAAACTTCATATCAGAAATATCTATCTAAAATAATGTTTATCCGTTGAAACATTTAACAGACAGTCCTCTGCCTCCTGGAGCATCACATCCCACAGGTCAGAAAAAACCAATAATCATATTTCTGTTCCCTTCACTTTCTTTTTCAATGTATTTTCCCTCAATACAACGTATTCTTAAAGCACAACCTACATGATGAGATCAGACATGATCCAGGCTGCCCTCTGCAATAATTTCCCCATTTGTCTAAAGTTTACCACAGCTTTGGGGATTTTGGGGCCCAGATGAAAGAAGGAAAAGTGTGTAGCTACACTCACTCCTCAGCAGCATCCCTGTGCCCAGTTTGGCCCAGTTCTGTGGATGGCAGGGAAGAGTGGGAGCACTCAAATCATCCCTGGGGTTGGCAGCCAAGGGTGACCTCAGAGGCCCTCATGGGGCAATTTATTCTGCCTGGGGGTGATGGGAATGACGGGAAACTGTAGGTGCTTTTCAAAGCTGGCTGCACTCCATACTTTGTATTTATAGAGGGCGTGGAAGTGGCTGGTAGATGCTCTACTCTGGTGTTAGCACTTTGATCTTACCTTCCCCAGAAAGGATCACTTTGTCCAGTTCAGGAGTTGTTGTCCTGAACTGTGTACCCCGTAAGAGAAAATCCCAAAACACTCAGTCTTAACCTGCATCAGGGAGTGGTTTCATTCCTGTGCAAAAGTGTTAGAGCTGTGACCCCCCTGAGCAGCCACTCCTTTCATCCTGCTTGATCCATACACAGGTAGGGCAAAGGATAAAGGTCCTTCATCCCTCTCTGTCACTGGAAATAAAAAAACCAGATGGGGAATCAAGTGCTGTGCAAGGCAAGAAGTCATACCTGACACAAAGTTATGATGTGAGATGAACCAGAAATGTAAGGACTTGGGTCCTTTAACACTCAGCCTACGGGCATTTTTCTAAGCATGACTCCTTCAAAGATTTCAATCCCTTGTTAAAAAAAATAAAGAATCCATAAAGACGTCATACATTTGCTACTAAAGGAAACTGACAAAGGAAAGATAAAAAACATATATATCTAACACCAAGCTCCTAGGGAATAAGTGCAGAGCTCTATCTCACTCTTCAGCACAGTATAAGAAACAGAATGCAAAATTTCTGCCTTGAAATACTTTGGCATAAACAACTCTTCTGCACTATTTGTTTAGAAATCCAGTGGGGCTTCACTGAATAAAAGCGAGTATCTTCATACTGGTAGTTGAAATAAGAACCAATTTCATGCACAATTGGCAGCGCAGAAGGAACTTCCTTGATAACCAAAGAGCAAAAGATTTTATGAGGCTGCATACGTAGTTATGATTATTTAAGGTTCTTGTTATAATGAAGATCCTTTAAGGAGAGAAATTTTGTATTTTAATTTGCATAAAGACAATAAAAACTCTTTGAGAAGCAATTTCTTTCTATATAAAAAGTGAGAACATAGCACCTTAGTGGCACAGACATCTGTTACTTAAGCAGATGCCACCACGTAAACTCCATCGAGCAACAAAATCCACCAATCAGAAACCACCCAAAACACATCCGCAGCCAAAATTCAGTGGGTGCCTGGGAGCCTCCAAAACAGGTTGGGAAATGATGGGCTTTTCTTCAATGTCCTCATTAAGCATCCAGTGGCACTTATTTGTTCACCATTAACGAACGCTCCTGTATCATATGGCTCCGTAGCTGCTCTTTGGTACAAAGTTAATCCCTGTGATCTACAATCTGCAATTCCTGCTCGTGAGATTCCCATCCAAGGAGCGTGAGCCCTTCGACACGCCAGACAAATAACCACTTCTTTGTTTCTCATTATGACTGTGGTTCAACGTCCTCTTTGGGGAGCTGATGTATCAATATCTCTGAGAGAGATTAAATATTGCCTGCTTAAGTGCTACATGCAGCGATACAAACTCAGGGGATTGTATTCAGCAGCGGAGCAGCCCAGTGAAGTCTGGGGCTGATAAGCCCTTTCTGAAGTTCGCTTACACTTTAAATCAGGAGTTCATGAAAGGCATTAAGAAAAACTATTATATTACTAGAATGGATGGCAGTACAGTTTATATGTTACACCTTGAAGTAAGCAGCAGGATTTTCAATCACTTGATAACCTTGAAACTGCTAAGGTATCAAATTGCTATCATGAATATTGTGCAGGAGCAGAAATAACTCAGAAAGCTGCCTTTGTGAATAATAATGTGGGAAAGAGCAATGTTCTTCTGGGCTAGCTCACAATAGCACCGACAAGCAAATATACATGAAGGCAAGGCATGTACTTAAACAAGCATATTTGCATGTGAGTATGTATCAATCAGTTATCAGTGCAGCTACATCTTACCTGACCCACGGAGAAAATAAAAAGCCTGCGAGATAACTTTGCCATACAGGAAAAAGAAACTACAAAGGACTCATTTTTATATATGCACTTGAAATTGTGAGGATAAAATACCCTCTACTTCGTCGGGCATTGCATCTTGAAGAAGTATTTTAAAAACCCCACACAGTACAGGTCCATCCATGCAGGAATTTAATGTAAAACCCCAAACAATATATTGTCCTGGTTTGCACAAAAGACATGTTAACACATCCTGAGCTCGGATTCTGGTTTCATTCACACTGGAGGAAAATGCAGAGATTTCGTGGGTATGAGAAAGCTGAGCCAGCCCTCCAGACTCCCGTGTTTATGCCCTGAATCAGTGGAGTTTATACCAAACTCCGGTTTTGTTCTGAAGTACCAGCATGGGTTTAGTCTTGTGGCATTTTCAGGTGACACAGCCTACTGAGATCATCTGACAGCCATGTGAAAACTCAATGTCTGGAGTGATTCATCATTGTGTCAGATTGTCCTGCACTTTGTCACAATGACTGACAATAGGGGAAACTTGGAAATAATACAAAGATTCAACGCTGGCTGATAATGCCTGCATTGTGATTAGAGCAGGCGGCGAGCGCGTGAGGGGAATGCTAATTTTGTCCCCCACCCCCAATTTCGTACTGCTTGTGCTTTCAACAGCTGGGCATCTGCACTTGCTTTCTTAATCTTCACTCCTGTGGTATTTTTAAATGCAGAACCTTTTTTTTCCAGTGTGTTAAAGAGCCATATTATTACAAATGCAAAAAGAAGTAACATTGTGCAGAAGGGTAAATTCTGCCATCACTGCTTGGGCAGAAGCATTTCTGGGTGGACCAGCCCTTCCCTCCTAAATCCTAATCTTGCCAGGGCACTTCACCAGCATCTTAAATAACAGCAAAAATATGTTGAGCAATACTTCCAGGAACGCTATAAAACCCAGCAAGCATGACCGAATTTGCATATGGAGTGGGAACTTGTGGAAGGGTTTTATTAAAAAATAATGATGACAAAATTTTTCCTTTATTTTGCTTTGACTTTCAGTAAAGGTTCAAGATAATTGCTGACTCAGTAGGGTATTGACACTTGAACAACCAGAAAAAGTGGTTGCAGTAACTTACATGTTCTGAAGCTCTTCAAGCTTTATCACTGTTCACAGCAACAACATCAAAGACCACGGACTCAGGTGTGGAATTAATTGGGAAGACAAGAGAGGCCCTTTCTGTGTGTTCCAGCTTTCCAAATTATTTTGCTGGGTAGAGAGTAGGGGAAAAAAACCCAACACACAAGGACAAGAACCAGCAAGGGAAACATTGCTGTGTCTGCCAAAGTAATGAAGGCAGCAGAACCTCTCATTTCTGATACAGTAAAGGAAGCAAGTGGCTCTGGCTCATGTCCCCTACTCAGGGAAAGGCCAATGGCCCCCTCTGGGGTGTGTGGGATGGGACAAGCTGTCCCAGAGGTTCTTCCCTGTGGAGACTGGTGTGGCATGTGCTGCATCACTAGGTGGGGTGTGGGAACAGACACTGTGGGTGCTGTGGGCTGCAGAGCACATTGGTAACTCAGATGTCACTGGTTCCTTGTGGGGGAAATGGCAGCACTGGTCAGAAGAGAAGACACAGGCAAGTGGCAAACAAACACCTTTGCTTCATCTCTCTTCCAGTTCTGCCTTTTTTGCTGCCTGTCTGGGGAACAGGCTCGTGAGGGAGGCTGCTCTAGCCACTGAACACAGAACAGGAAGATTTAAAAGAAAAAAGACAGCAACAGCTCTGAGCTCAGCAGAGGATGGAAATTCTATTTTGACCCCAAAACAGAAGACCACAAATTTCTCTGAAGAATCTTATTTGCCTACAAATTCAGAGGGTGTTTATAATTGCATAGCTCATTCTCACAAGCAGCCCACTTAATTAGATGTATGCTATTATGCTTTAGAAGGTGGGCCCTTGGAACTAAGAGTACCAGAAAAAGAAATTTCTGATGGAAGAAGAAGAATGATCCAGTTATCTAATTGGCAGTTACAATTTATTTTTCCTCAAGGAAATAGTGACCTTAAATACAGTAAAAAGCAAAAATGGGCAAACCTCCTGCAGCTTGGTGTTCTGGCTCTCTGTGTAAAACCTGGGTCGTCCCAAAAGTGGTCCAACATGATGGAGAGAGGTCACAGTCCCATTCTGGTCTTGCTTTTGCCGATATAAAACCCCACAGGCGAAGGTGGAGTCTCTCTGAACTGGCACTGGTGCACCCGAAGGAAAATGAGACCAGATTAAAACAACCAGTAGAAAGTGATCTGATTTCCAGTGACCACAGCTCAGTGTGGGTTAGGTTTGCATGAGCCAGAAGCTGAGGTGACTTAGGTTGCCTCTATTGGAGCCCAAAAGTCTTTTCACTGTGATCATGGATCATTTTGTATTTAACAAATATGGGCACAGAGCTAGAAAATGTTTAATGAATTGGTACATTAATTTAAGCTCAATAACACACTTCCATCCGGAACTGTAGCACTGCTTGGTGAGCACCAGCACGTGGTTTATCTGGTTTCAGGGTGGTGAGTGAGGATGCAAGAACAGGGGAGATGTTAAAATACATCTATGCAAGAAATGATCCATAGATTAGAAAGATGTCAGAAATGACCTGCTAAATAAAGCTCCACAAACACTGCAAGTTGAGCGAATGAGTGATTTTATTGACATTCAGAAAGCTCATCATTCACTTTATTTTCTTTAAAAATGAGCAGTAAAAAGCCAAACATATTTCTTCACTCTGTTGCTTTGGCAAGATGAGTTTGAACCATCAGCTTAAGGTCTCCAGACCTTTGACTTGCGACAATGGTGATGGAAGATGCAAGTTTCCTAAAATGTTTTAACAACAACAACCGTATCTGTCCATGTAGATATATTAAAGATATTGTCAGTGAAAGCAATACAAATCCACCATGAGATTACAGTCTAAACAATTGCTATGTTCAATCATTCAGATGAAATCATGGCTCGCCTTTGGATTACCCATTACATTTTTTTCCCCCAGTTGTTTCTTTCTTATAATTAACATCTGATATTGAGTACAAGTGTTTTTAATTTTGTTTCGCGAAAAGCTCTCTTCCATGTGGGTATTTTTTAAATGTAGAAAAGAGGGAAAAAAAAGGCCCACTTTCATTTTTAATATTCAAGTTTAATTAAGAAATTGTTCAAATAATTTAAAAATGTAGGCATTAAAATACCAATTAAGCTTAAGGCAATTTTTCCTATTAATTTTGATGACATCAATACAGAGGTGTCACATAAAGGTGACCCCTCAGAAACAGGTTATTTTGAATTTAACATTTGGCTGCCTAGTGCTGAGAGAAAATTAATAAATTTATGAAAAAACTACACCTGTTTGGCTGATACCAACAAGCTGAGCTTTTAGAACCATGTCGCAGTTATCACAGGAAGTAACTTAAAAATGTAACCTCCTTTGAACATTTTAATTAAAATATTTATTTCTCAGGCGGCCACTTTGGGTGGCCAAGTTGTTGAAAAGCTAAAATATTTAAGCATAGTTTTAATGGTGCAGTATGAATAGAACAGAAATATCTAGTTTGAAATCAAGGCTATTCTAAAGCACAGCAATTATTTTTAAAACCGTTTACTGTTCTAATTCTGTGTTGGTGGATAAATGATAAGTGTATTATTTTAACATGGTAAAATTCCTTTATTGCCTGAAGCCCTAATGCAGGAATACAGCAAGTTTTCATGGGTGGCAGTAACACTAAGAAAGCAGAAGTCCATGTATCTGATTTGAGCAAGTACAATTAAAATTTTGTGAGTAGCTGGACGCCCTAAAAAGCTCAGAATAGATGACCTTGCAGGAACAGTTCCTGGGAGTGTCCTTATGGACCCAGGGAAAGCACTTCTTAAAGGCAGCCTGGTTATGATGGATTTAACTTAAATTGATCTCATTTCATTTGAGATCCTAAATGGGTTAATGAGGCTGAAATATGCTTTATTTCAGGGAAGTTGTACTGATCTGGATGAGGAACAGAATTTATGCTGATGTTCGAGTCAAGTGCAAATACCACCATCACTTCTTCATTACCACGTTAACTGGTGTGATCTGTTCTGCTCAGCAGAACTTGAACAAAATGTCAGGTTCCTAAATGAAGAAGCTCCTGGCTCTCTGTGAGAAACCGGCTGATTGGTTAAAAGTACTTCAACCTTTATTTAATTCATGCCTTATAAGTGCTCTTTGGCAGGAGCTCTTGGGATCTGATCTTATGTCACACTTACTGAAACTCATTTAATTATTGCAGCTGAGGAGGGCAGGGAGATGGTTATCACACTGGGAAAATCTAATCCTCTTCTTTATCAGCTTAAACCCCAGGCCAGGGAAGTTGGTTAGGATTCCTCTGCATCCCTCAGTCCCATCCCCTGGTAATGTGCTTGTCTGTACATGACCCTTTCCTTTTGGTGGCTTTTTACAGGGGTGATTTCTTCCAGAGATTCAGAGGGGTTTTGCAAGCAGATGTCCACAGTCTCCCTGAACACAGCCCCTGGCCTGGAAATCTCTAGGCTGCTGCTCCTTGCTGTGCTTAAGTCAGCAACAAAGTCATTAAGGGTGGGATTGCAAATATCCTCAGTGGTTGTTTTGGTTGCCAGAGGAGACAAATGGAGCAATTTGGATGCCCTGCAACCCCAGGCAGCCCCTGCCAAAGCAGGGACTGACCGTGCCCTCACACCACCCCGATGGTGCAGTGGGGCTGTGGCCCCAGCACCTCTGCAGCACGGGTTAATATCTAACTTTAACAAAAACCAAACTCCTGCCATAGATTTCTGAGAGTTTTTCATGGGTCCTTGGTGAAAAGCATTTTATGCTTTGTTCTAAAGAGTGGGAAAAGGCAAAATCACATATATTCTGTCCTTTGGAGCAAAACATGAAATGGTTTTGATGGAAAGCACGTGCAGTATATGGGATTCAGCCTAAGGCTAAAGACAGAGAATAGATGACTTTTATAGCTTTAAAAATTGGCTTTATGACCATCATTAAACTAAAGTATCTCTCCTTGTGAGGGACTTTTATTTCATCAGAGGTTGCACATCTCTTAGCACAATTAGTTACCTCCAAAGTGCTGTCATCATAAAACTTACCATTTTAAATTGTAACTTAAGAAAATTGGATAAAAAAAATCCCCACACATTTTGAAAGAGAATGTGCACTAGCAAAGAGCCTTAGAGCAGGCTGGTTAGATTTATGCAAAAATCTTATCTGTGTGCTTCTCTTTATACAAATTCCAACCTGAGCAACATACAAAATATATGGTATAAATGTTCCCTTTGAAAACTTTTGTACACTTCGCTATTCCACAGCCTGTGAAGTTTCGAAGCCTTGGGCGAGCCAGCTAACGTATCCGAGGAACGCTTAAGAATTGTTTGTATGCTTGATTTGGTTTACAGTGCATTTGGTCTTTAGTTTTGATTGGATTGTCTTACTGAAACATGAAGGGCATTTAGAAAGTAAGAAAGTGAATAGTTGCATTTGCAACTATATGCCCAAAAGCAAGATCTTAATGTCAGAAGTAAATTATAACAACTTACATTACTGATGACATACATTATAATTCAGAGCTTGGCAAACCGCATCAAGGTTGTTCTTACCATGATCTGACAAAAATGTCTTCAGAGTCTTGTGAGTTTTGTGTTTTTCAGGTTTGCAGTTACCAGAACTTATTTATGCTAGGAATTTCATAAATATAAAACAAGCATTACCAAAGGTAAACCTATTCATTTCTAAATGCTGCTGGATCTTTCTGAATATTAAAACATTTATGCCAATACTGGGATGGCTCCAGTGGTAAGATAGGTTTCAGCCATCATTCTTTACTATTGCAATTTTGGGTGACCTTGAAGTGTTTTTTAGGGATGGATGTGTAAAGGACTTACGTGGTCAGGTCTAACCTCGTTGCCTGTAGGTGAGGGTATCCCAGGCCTGTAAACCCTTCTGCAGGTGACATGGCATGTGCAAATGTGGGAAGTTTAGCTTGGGAAGAGCAGGAAAGCACATGGGACTCCATGCTCCCCTGGCACAAGGCAGCTCTCTCTCTGTGTATCCCAGAGGATATTCCATCTCAGCATTGCTCCACAGGGAGCCAGTCTTGCAGGAAGATGCAGTCCCAGCCCAGGATTCACAGCAGGGAGAAGGTAGGAGGTGACACCCTCCCCAGTCCCTTATCCATGCAAAACCACCCGTAGTGCTCAGGCCATGAGTGTTCCAGCTCTCTGCTCTGGCTCTGGAAGGAGAAGAGCAGTTCTCTCTGTGCAGCTCATTACACTGCTAGGAGCATCCATACCCTCCACTTGAACATGACTGCAGCCTCCAACAGCCTGTGATTCCTGCAATTCCCATGCAAAGGACAAGGTCTCCATATTCCCTACTGTTTAACATATTTCTCTTCCATGAGGTTGTCAGGTCTTCCCCAAACTCTCTTAAACCTTCAACATCCGCAGCCTCTTCTGGCGAGTAGAGGTGAGTAAAGTTAAATCACAGGTTTAGGGAAGGGGGTGGGAAATAAATCTCCTTTTGTTCATTTTAAATTTGCTCTTGTTTTTGAAGAAGGACTGGAAAGTCCCTGCTCACCCTCTCTACATCATTCATGGTTTTATTGATTTTTTTCATATCCCCATCATGCTTTTCCCAAGCTGAATAGTCCCAGCTTACCTCCTTTGTAAAGGAAAGCTTTTCCAGCAGCTTAACTCATTCATCTCACAGGTATCTGGTTCAACACCTGATCTCTCCAGTGGGATTAAATCACAAATTTCCCATTTTATGGTGACTTGACACCAAGTTTCTCTCTTGGGTAGAGTGAAACTCTCCCCCTGGTTGAGGTTTTGTATAAATAGGAGAAGAGAAAGAAAGCAAGAAGTGACAGCAGCCACTTTCCTGCCCGCTCCTGTTGGGGCACTTAGGGGAGTGATGGACTTGTGTTTCAGTCCCTGTTCTGCTAAATACTTCCCCATGTTGTACTGATTACTCCAAGCTCAGGCACTTTCTGCTCCGATGACTGAGAGTCTGCTCTAACTGCAGGGTGAATGACAACGAGGAGCAAGGTGATTGCTCCCAATTTACTCTGGTGGAAATGGCTGCCACTTTAGAATCAGACCCACCGAAAACCCAAAAATAAGAATGTTCACAAGCCTTAAATATAATAAGCCTGATTTGTCTTCATTTCAGCTGCAATCAGCGAGAAACAGCCGTGCTGAAGTAAGCCTGAATGAAACATGAGATGGCATATTTAGGTTAACAATGGCTGAATTACTCCAGGCTTAGACTCTACTGCAGGATTTTAGTATAAAAGGATCCATGTCATCACTGTGTCCAGACACTGAAACTGCAAGCTCCTGGCACGAGTGCCAGGGTATTGTCACACCAGCCCCCAGCAGAGAGGGGACATGCTGGGGCTTCCCAAATCCTTAGGTGGGCTGGGGGCATCCTGCTTTGATCCCCAGCTGCCAGGGCTGCAGCTGGCTTGAGTCTGCCTGGTTCTGAGCACTCCCTAACTCCTGAAGTTTTCACCAAGCCCATATTTTTACCTGTAGTCTATTAACTAAACTCCTCAGGGGGTTTATTTATTCTGGAAGTGTACGCACACCAAACTAGGTCCATTCTCTCAGCAGAGCACAAGAGATTTTTGTTTTAAAATGCATGAAATATTCTCATTTGTCTTCTGGAAATCCTAAATATCCCTGAGGAAAGCCCACCAAAAGTAAATAAAGCTTTGCAAACTAAAAATCCCCTAAAAAAATGGTGTTTAGCTTTAAAAATAATATAATTTTTGTATAGCACTGTTTGCCAATTATGTTGCCTGTGAAGTTAAATTTTGCTTCCTCTCTGGTTTATAGAGACAGAATTGTGTGTGTGGAGCTTGCTCACAGCATATGCACAATAACTGCACTGGGCTCTGCTGGTCTGAATGAGAACTAAAAGGGAGTTGTCATACAGAAAATTAAAGAGTGGAAACCGTTGCAAAATCTATTTAATTCAAGTTACTTATAACCCGCTGAAAAGAAACTAATGGCAATGCCTGAGAAATCTCAGGACAACTCTGAACACCCCTCAGTGACGACATGATTTGCTGTGCACTAAACTCTTAGTGACTAACACAAAACATTGTTATCAGTCACTAATTGCTGCTTTTTCTGCTTGTTATTTATTTTTATTTTTGGATTCCTTCCTTTATTTAGTAATCTTAAATCTGAAGCCTCAGAGTCCAACCTTGACTCTGAGGATACCAAGGTGAAACACGTCCAATATTGGCATTTTCCTCAGGATCCCAGACATCTCTGACAACATCACATGAGGAAGAAATCTGCAAAACATTCAGTTCCCAAACCGCTTAACAAGAACACTTAATTATTAGGATGGGAATGTCTTAGCAATGCCAATTTAAAAAAGAGAAACCACAGAAGCCAGGGGGCTTGAAATTGAATGAAGTTGGTGTGAGATCAGAGTTTGGCCAGCCAGGGTATGTCAACATTTATGCATTAACACCTGACTGTTCAAGACAGAATTCCAGTTCAACGAGGATTGGAGTCTGAGAACTCCTTGAAGCCTTGTCACTTTTATTTCTCCAGGACTTTTTCATCAATGCATCCATGGTACAGATATTGTAGAATTACAGAATGGTTTGGGTTGGAAGGGACCTTAAAGGTTGTCTGGTTTCAACTCCCCTGTCATGGGCAGGGACACCTTCCACTAGACCAGGTTGCTCAGGGCCCCATCCAACCTGGCCTTGAACACTTCCAGGGATTTAATAAGTGCATTAAAAAATAAGTCAAAACAAAGCTACACGTTCTGCCTGTTCCCCCAAACGCACCTTGATGTCAGGAAAATGGGAAGACTTGATGTTTTGCTGGATTTAAACAAAACAAACAAAAACCAGACTCACAATTCTGCTGCAGAGGATCACAACCCATAGGTTAAATTTTCCAAGAGTTAAAAACCATAAAAACCACTGAGCTCACTAAACCAGAGTTGCCAATCATTTACCATGGGGTATATTGATCAGATCACAAGCCTCAGGGTTCATTGATCCAGTGTTCAACAGATATGCAGAGCAGCTTTCACTTGCATGTTCATGCAAGGAAAGAGAATTCTGGAGATGCTGAATGGAAATCCATCACCCAGCTCTGCCTTCACTGGCAGAACTTGGGCCAGCCCAAAGTTGCCCCCAGAGAGCATCTGGGTTGGATGTACCTTACCTGGCACAGACGTGACGGCTTCCACACCTTGACTTAGAATTCCAAGTGTCCTCTTTAGCAAACATTGAAAATGTAGCACCTGTTGTCTAAACAGCAAAGGCTGTTCTAGAGAAAGCAGCAGTGTTCCCACTCAACATCTGTTGATATTTGAGGAAACTATGAGATATTTGCCTCTTCCAAATAATCAAAAATACTGAAGTGTTTTAGAAAGCCCAGTGGTGGGATCGAGGGCAGCTCCAGATATGGAAGCACTACTGCTGTGTCCATTACACAGATGACAGCACTTATGATCACCAGCTAATTGGGAAAAAGGAAAACACAGTTTTGTGGCTGCTCTAAAGCACCAATGTTTTGATTTCTTTTTTTTCTTTCTTTTTTTTTTTAAAGAAATTAAACATATTTCCACATTAAGTTAATTCTAAAGTAAATTTCTACTTGCTCTGTGAAAATTGAAAGTCAAATGAAAGGGAACTAATCTGGGTATCTTACTGCGGGAGAACCTGCAGCGTGAACTCAACCAAGCTATTAGACACTAGAGAAACCACATGGGAGGGAGCTGCAGGAAATGAAGCTTCATGAGTTCCACTGGTCACAGAATGACTCATTTCTTTCTTAGTTAGGATTAGCCCTTATAGGAGCAAATGGAAAAGCTGTGAGAAACTCCAGCAGGTAACTAATTACACAATACAAAATCAAACACAGCCCCTCACGTGTTCTTTACCCCTCTTTGAGTAGGAAAGTGTACTTCCGTGCAAAAAAAACCCCAAAAAAACAAGACAAAAAAATTTCAGGGTATCTTCACATTTCCACAAATTTTCTGACATTATCCTTTTTAAAATAATGTGGTAAGAACTGACGTTTTTGTGAATATACTAATTCCTTTACTGAACTGCAAATGCCACTTGCACAGGGAGGAGAGGAAACATGAGCCAGATGCAGAAAATTGCTCCATTTGCTGGCAGTGAAGCTATTTATATGTTGACAAACAGTGGTGCCAAGAGCAGATGGATATTTCCTAGGACTGAAGAACTGCTAATTGTTTGCTGCTGTTCCTCTCAAGTTCATGGGGGAAAGCCATTGGCGTTCTGCAGAGCAAGGCATGAAGAAACCAGTTCAAGCCATGCATTTGGCAAAGTGGCCCAGCACCTCCTATGACTGCGTGGAGGATGCCCTGAAGCAAGAAGATGCTCTGCCAGATGTCAGCTTAACAACTCAGCAAAGCACGACCACGAGGAGCAGCTCTTTCCAAATCTTCTGCGAGTCCTTCACCAAGCTGTACAACTAATGCAGAAGAATTCAGCACAGCCTGCTGAGCATCATGTGCCCACAAAGCCATCTTGACTAGCATATCTGAGTGATGTGGAAATATAAATTTGTTGATACTAGAATGCTGGAATGATATCTATTTAATCTGACAAGGAAAAGGTATCTTTCCATAAATCTGTGCATATGAGATACCTCCCCTCTGCTTGTTCATATCTGAGGCTGAGCCATGCACTGCCCACTTACTGACACATCGAATCACACTGGAGTGAAGTGAGAAACAAGTGAAGGCAGATAAAGAGAAGGAAACATTTGGGTTTGTTTCAGACTGAAGTGCTCTTATTCTACTTTGTTAGAAAAAAAAAAAGATGGCAAAAACCCCTCAGTATCGTGTGTCTTGATATTCTTATATATATCACTCCCAAAGTACAATTTAGTTAGTTGAAAAAAGTCTCCAATCTGATTTATCTATGAGACACACTTCACAACACAAACCAATTTTTCTGTAGTAACACCATGTCAATATTTCTTGACAGAAGACAAATGTTGCTATTATTTTGCCATTTCTTACCTTTGTAAAACTTTAGAACTTTTTAAAATGGCTCTTCTTTACATGTCAAAATGGTAAGTTGTTGGAAAAGAAAAAAAAAATTGAAGCCATCCTTATATCTATCGACAGTGATGGATTCTAGAGTCAGGTTAAAAATGATTCTGGCACAATACTGATGTTTCAAAAAGTAAAAAGCGGATGATATTTTTTAAATGGATATGTACATTTCCCTTGCATAACCTCAGTAGGATAAAGCAGGAAAAAACCCACAACAACTAATTTTTGATGTCAATATGTACATTTTCCCTATATAACGTCAGTAGGATAAAGCAGGAAAAGAAATGACAACAGCTATTTTTTGTTGTACTTTGTGGCATTGAAAAGTATTTATGCTCTCTGCTGGAACTATTTGTGCAAATCTGTGCAGATACAATTTTCTCCCCATAGTGGTGATCTTCAGAAAAAGTAGCCTCTCTTACCTTTGTATTCATCCTCTTCTTGGATGGATTTGTCCCCCTCACTAATTGGGACAAACATAAAATATCATCTCTGATTTACATTTACTCTAAGAGATTACTTTTAAAAATGACTAAGTAAAATATTTCAAGATTTTTCTTTGTCATTTTAAAAAACCCTCTACAATGCTTAATAAGTACAATTTCAAGCAATCCTGTTTTGCACTTCCACATGGATCTCCCTGGTGCTGAAGTGTTGCTGTTTCTGTCTACAGTTGTATCTAACATAGAAGCACAAAACCCCATGCAACAACCATTCCTCTCTGCTTTCAAGTGAGACAGAGAAGGAGGTCACCTCCAGGATCTAGCTTGGGGACTGTCTGGGAGCAGACTTGCCCAGGTGTGGGAGAGGTGCAGCACCGAGTCCAGCAAAGAGCAGGTGAGCTTGGGCAGTGGGGGAAATGCTTGTCTTGATATAAACTGGTCCTGAAGCTGGCCCAGTTAACCAGAGCTTATAGATGAGGGTCTCAAACTTGGTTCTGCAGGCTCTCTGCTCACTCTAAAATGTCAGAGGAAACACAATTTACAGTTTCCTCACCCCAGTAAGCCAGGGTTTAAGGACAGGGTAAAGAAACTGTGTGAGAGCCACAGAGCACTTGTAAAAAGGAACCCAAACGACTTTATTCACCAAGTGATCCAGTGGTGAATCAGCACGTTACTCTGTAATAAAACTTGGTCAATTCTGACCTTTGCAGAACATGTATGAATCAATCCCATTGCTTGTTACCCCAGCCAGGTTTCAGCAATATCCCTGTCCAGCTCAGGAAGGAGCAAGTGGCTGTTCCCAGGTTACTCATGAGGAACCCTACACTGAGGGATGATATTTCAGCTGCAGGAGTGCTGAGCCAAGTCACCAGTGAGCTGAATGCAGAGATAGGGATTCAAATATGGATGCTGAATAACAAATATAAATATGCAAGTATATGATATCTGTGTTTAGATGAATTCATGCAGACCAGCTTCGAGAAGCTTTGAGTTTGTGGAATGGAAAGACCACAAAGGCTATTATGATTGTATTTAACCAAAGTGACAGTGTGTATATAAATATTCACACCCTCTTTTCCTTTAGCATGGTACTGATTCATTTTTAATTGTAAAAAATCGATGTCAAGAAAAACACTGGACATTTTGTTTCAAGCTAAAGACCACAGAACGAAAGTCTAAACATTTTCACTTATCTAAGGACCAGCTGCACTGAAATCACTGAAATTACCGCTGTGTTTTTATTTATATTGCAACAGCTCTATTGGCCTAAAACTGACACAAAGGGAGAATTAGGCCTTATATTTACATTCAGCACGTTCTATGGTTCACTTTCATGCTGGTTATTTTGATATGTTTCCCAACTCCATGCTGTGTAAGTAGTTGTGGATGATTATTTTACATTGCAGCAGCTATATGGATGGTCTATCAATTCTTGTATAAAAGTAAATATAACCTGCATTCTGAACTCTAAAACCAGCCTTAATTTCCTCATAATCCTATGCATTATATAAGCTGGACACAAAAAATTTTACCTTAAAAATAAATTACCTGAACTTTAATCTGAAAATTGTACAACAACCCAAGTACCGTTTCAAAGAATTTAGAATGATTTTGTTTGTTTCCCATCTTTATTTCCTTCCTAGCCTTGGCACAATGTCCCACAGAGCACATTGCTTATATTCTCAGGTATAAGCTGGGGATACAGCAGGGTCAGTGAAAAGCAGGGCATATTTCAGTGCATATTCCTGTAAAATTACCATGCTTCTCTCCTTCTTTATCTTCCACCAGAGACACTAAGCAGATGATTTTGCAAAGACTTATGGATTCATTAAGTTTGAACCATGCCACATGTTCCTCCAAATTCAACAGAATTGCTCACATACTGGATTTAAGTACATACTTAACTGTTTTCTGTATTAGCTCTCGGAATTCATGGGCAGTTTTCCCTGCATTCTTGTAGGTTGCAAAGGAACCAGAGAACTGAAACAGTAATTTTTGTATAAAATAAAACAATATAAAATAAAAACTGTGAGGGTGCTCATGTTTGCTTTAATGCACAAGCCATTTAATTTGGTAAGACTTTTGGGGAGAGGCAGTAGCAGCATGTATTGAACCCCCAAGTCTTTTCTTTATTTTTACAACTCTTTTCCCATTCTATTCTGAGCACATACAGCCATGCTAGAGGGAACCTTTCTCAGTATCTTGGGACTTTTAAAGGATGCCTAATGTTTATTTTCCAAAAACTTTTAATATATCTACATATGAAATTGCTGCTTTTTCTGTGCACATAACATGTTATTTGGAATCAAGGCCCTGCGTTTGATTTCCTTCTTAGGCCTGCAAAAATCATGTAGAGAAATTAGTTTGTACTGCAGCCTCTTTGATTGAAAGTAGATTTGTGTACAGCAAACTATCTAGAGATTAAGCACACACGTTTACCTGATACCTAATGATTTTAAGTCATTTTTGAGATAAGCATATGCCGCGTGTGATCATTTTCCTATAATGATTCCTGCTTCATAAAATAAAACTGTGATTTTCTATTTCCCTGTTCTATCTATTCGTAAAATGCTTCTTGAAAAGCTAAGAAAATTAAATTTGCATCCTCAGAACAGGAACGTGGTTGTGCATCCCATTTGTTTCATCAGCAACCACAAACTGCATATACAAAGTACCATTTCATTCCTGAACATAAAAATTACATACAATACAGACCTTCCCATATACTTCCAATTTTAGTAAACTAGTGCATTTCTAAACCTCCCACGTTCATGTTCTTTACTCCCCACCATTTCAGACTATTGCTACATAGGAACTGGTTCTGCCTGACACAAGGAGCAATTAATCCACACTGCCAAACACAAGAGGAATGTAATGCTTTTTCAAATATCAAATCAGTCCAATTTCATTTAGACTTAAATGATTTTTCTGGTCTCTCCTCATGTAGATACCTCTGCAGTCAATTAGCATTGTCACTTTTAATCTGTGATACTCAGATACTGGTCATTTCCCATTAGAGTCTTATTAAATAGATTCTTGTGGTCAGATAGAGCCTTCTGCAATGTAATACCTGAGGAGAGAAAACTGACAGTCATTATGCAGCTGGCATTTACTAAAAGGTTAGATACTGCAGATAACCTTAATCACAAATTACACTGCATGCCAGTGAATTACCTCACCACTTTACAATTCCACCTAAACAGCCACATTTCCCATCCAAACGCTCTTAGACTGCTACTCAGTTAAACTTAACCATCTAGATGTTTACTAATTAAAATATTTTTGCACTTTAGAGCATCAGGCTTTAGATCAGACTTCCACATTACATAGAGAAGGCTGTTTCAAGAGCTTTGGAGCTGCAGAGCTTTTAGGTGCCTGTAAAACCACATTCCCTTAAGCTGTGGGCACGTGTTCTCTGCTGGATCCCACTGTGCTGCCCCACCTGCCTGATGAGAGCCTGTCATTACTGAAGCTGCCCGTGCTAAATGATTCATTTGGAGGAATCCCATGAGCAGCTCAGCCAGCAGGCTGAAGGGGACAACTTCTGGCACCAAGAACTGCATACAAGCAGCTGGGCAGTGGCTTCAGATGTGCTATTCTGTCACGGCATGAAGCTCAAACAGAATCAGAATTTCCCAGAGTGATCTTTTCTATACTCAGAGACAACAGAGCATGAGAGTCCAGTTTCACAGGGTTTTGCCAGAAAGGAATCCTCTCCGTCTTGTTAAAAGACACTCAATACACTCTAACCCAAGTAGAGGACAAGGATTTTTTTTTTAAATGATAATTTTGATCTGTGATGAGATTTTTTGTGACAGATGATTTCATTAAAAGAAGGATTCAGTAAAGCAGCTGAGAACTCCTTTGAGCATAAAGAAATCCAAAGGAAATAAAGGTTTGGCTGGGATGTGGGTAAATGCAGAAATCAATATATCAATCACAATGCCTTAAATAGCCACAGTTAAAACAGAATGCAGCAAAACCTGGTGATAAAAAGTCTGATTTATTTAATTGCTGCCCTTCAAACTCAATAGAAACCCACTGACTTAATGGACAGCAGAGCTGATCTGAGTGACCAAAATGCTTGACTACTGGCTTAATGGTATGAGATCATGGCAAAGATTTTTACACAGCAATGCAAATATCATCAGTGACACTTGAACCATCTCCTAGGGGCACGAATAACATCTAGTCACTATTTTGCTGTGGTGCTCATGGGTGTGATGGCAAGTCTAGGAAGGATGGCATGGTCAGGGAGGAGATGGTTGAGTTGTGGTTTGTGGTGGGTCTTTGAGGATTGCTTACTACCCATTGGCACCATCCTGCCCTGAAATGCTTCCCATCTGTAACCACTGAATGAGTGTTACAGAGCTACAATGACCTGCCTGCTGTCTCTTGCTTCCATCTGCACCCTGGTGCACTCACACCATCATCCAGCCTTGAAGAGGATGGCCAGAACCACACCTGCTTGCCCCACGTTTATCACAGAAGTGCATCACTTACCTCCTGCCTTTTCCCCTTGAAAAGGGCCACCCTTGCCCTAAGGTGGTGTACCTTGCACTGGTATTTTTGCTTCTGTAATGAAGGAGTGGAGCTGCTACACAGAGGAGAAACTAAATTGCTCAGGTCGAAAACTGTGGGAAACTAGGGGAACTGCCTGTGGATCTTCATGTTCTGGTTCTTAGACCTTCCTCCCATTGCAACTCTAGAAAAGACACCGTTTATGCAAAAGCTAACTCACTATTAATTAGTTGCTGCCAGTCACTGTATTCACACATCACATATTTTCATCATGCAACTTTATCAAAATATCTGTTTCATTCTGAGCAGTGCACGTGCATTTTTTCCCCTACTCAGACTTGTTTAAATGATTGCCTGCCTGATCCATCCTACTGATTGTTTATCTCTGGTGGCATAACAGCACGCACGGAAGGAACTGTGCTGCAAACTGACAGGCATCTCGCTGTACGGAATAATTCAATGCCTCATTAAAAAAGAGAATTAGACGTGGCTTTGGAGATTAGTGCCAAGAGAGTTTTGCCATTTTACATTCCTGTTGATGCAAACTGTAGGGACGTGTAGTGTTGATCAGCAGGATTTGAATCAAAAGACACCACAGAGGTCAATGTGAGCCGGCCTGTGTGGGCTTTCTCCCGAGTCACAGGAATATGTGTGGGTTTGTTTATTGCTGAAATCCCTTCCAAAGCACCCCTGTTTATATGGTATTAAGACGACCCAGGAGACAAAAGATGGAAAAAAAGCTGAAAGCTTAGCATTAATGTTGCTCCTCGTGCTTACACATCAGAATAGTTTCTGTCAAGCTTTAAGACATTATAACACCCTTAGTGATGTTGTTTGCTGTGGTCTTACTTCTTTATGCTTTAAAGATAAGCCTAATATACTGGAATTCTGGTTTGATTTCATGTTCCAGCAGGATCTACAAAATAAATCAAGGTGGAAAAAATTAAGCACCCTCCAGTTATCTTCCTCTCTGTCATGTGCTCTTCCTATAACTTCCTATCAGGGATGAATAATAGTGGTTCCTTGGCACATTGAAATGGATTTTGAGGCTGTCAGGGAAAATGTTGTAATAAAATATTTCCCCTGTATCCTTTTAAGGTCTCTGCTTGGACCTTGGATTGAAGGCTAGCAAACTGCCTAATACCCTGCCAGCTTTCCTTTCTGGACAGACATGGGATTTGGGAAGGATTGTACTATGGCAGCCTGACTTTTCTAGATGTGGAGGTTGACTTGGGTCTCTGGGAGGGATTTCCTTCTATTAGCTTGTCTGCAAACACAGGACTTGAGGACAGAGCAGCACTGAGAAGCCCATCTATGTCCTTGCAGACCTGGTGGACAGCAGCCAGTCACATACTGTTCAGCACTACTCGTTAGTAAAGCTCGTTGGGGCAGAGAAATGCCACTTGTGTACAACAAACCAGGATCCTGCTCTGCTGTTGACAGAACAAGGACAATCTCTGCCCGACTCCCTCCAGCCCACACGTTCATGATAACCAGAAAGCATCTCTTTGTGCACAAGTAACACAAATATTACACAGCTCACTACAGGGAATGAGAATGAGAGACTAAGCTCTAATATTCATTAACAAATAACCACTGTTTCATTAAGTTGAGCATCAAGGACTGTGCAGAATGGAAAACCACAGTGATTTAATATAGATTTCTAGTTGGAACATTATGATACCTGTAGAATACTTTACTAAATTACTGATGTCAGTTGTATTTCTCTTCGAGACTAGGGAAATAGGTTATTGGCACAATAAAACATCTAGAGGCATTTAAAATGTCAGTCTAATAGCAAGAACCAGTAAGGCTTTTAATTACCTTCTGTGCCATTTTTTTAATTGCTTCAGTGGCTGCAGTGCTTAGTGAATTCCTGACAGAGCAGCTGCAACTGACTTAATTTAAAACGTTTTTTGAGCTCTTGGAGGAAGTATTAAGAAATACAACAGAAATCCAGGGAATGACGTGGGTTATTTTACGTGGTGCATGTGAGGAAACCCTTGGCTTTGTTTGCAGCATGGGCAGGAATGCTTTGAAGAGCTTGGATGGATATTCACGCCAGCATTCCCCTGGTCTGGGTAGAAGATGGTGTTGGCTGGCTTTTGTAGGAGCCACGTTTCAGCAATTCAACTTGTAGAAAGCAAAACTTATCCCCTGTGGCCCTGGCAGCTGTAGGAGATAGAGCAGAGGCTCAAGAGAAAGGCTGAGTGCCAGAAACTGTCTCAGGACCCTGGTACTTCAAACAGAACTTACCCTTATCTTGCAGGTGCATTTGCACCTCTTGAGATCAAACTCTGATTTTTTCTTCTAGACAAAAAGCTGTTCTATTAACAGGGAAGAAAGTGTAGGGAATTTTTCCCCCAATGCAGTTTACTTTACAGATAACTGGTGCCCCCCACCCAAGGACTGTCCACAGGGATCACAGAGGTTGGACCTGAAGCATACCAAAGAACCAAGTGAGCTCGTATTTTTCCAGCAGATAGGAAGTGGCCACTCAAGCTGGAAACAGTGCCTGAAACTCAAGCAGCTTGAGTGCAGCTATATGTTGCCTACAGCATGGAGGCAGCACATGGGGAATGTAATTTCTCTTTGTCCATAGGTATTTAAAGCCATACTTGGCCAAGGCTTTACCAGCAGATGCAGGATCAGATTTTCCTCGCCAGGGATGGAGATGACTCCAGCAGGACAACATGGTGCCCCTGCACAGCCTGGGCTGGGCTCTTGCCATGCAGACCATAAATACCTCCTTGCATCCTGCCCCCTCACAGCACTGCCAGGGGACACTCCCCTACCAGCCTGCAGAGACTCAGGCTCCCCCAGACCCAGTGCCACCTCCAGTGAAGCGCCCCCACCCTCATCCTCCCCAGCCTTGGATAATCAGGTTGGCTCAAGCAGTTGGACACCACTGTCCCATCCAGCTCACTGCCACAGCCTCGGGACAGCAGGAGCACAGGGGTCTGGATGTTGGCCCAATGCTGCTGAAGTTTCCTGGCAGAGGGAGGTTGGGACTGGGAAAATCACAGCAGAGCTTCAAAGCCATGGCTCTCCGGCAGGGCAAACCCATATGCTTTCAGGTTTATTTCATACTACACTGCACTGTGCTAACAAAATGGACTTTTAATCCATTTGAGGAACCACACGGGGCACAGATCCATCTCGCTAACCTCTCTTTCCCTCCTGGGGTTTATCTCGATTAGGCTGTAAAAAGACATCATTGAAAAGGATTAGCTAACACCTCTGAGCATTGTTTCAAAGGGTGTTTCTATCCTACAGAGGCAAAGAAGTATCATTTTCTGGCTAGAACGTGGTTAGAGGAAACTTTTTTCCTAATAACATCGCAGGGAAGGTATTCTACTCCAGTACATGCAAGAAGGTGAGGACCTCAGCCACAAAACTGCTACAAACCAACAGTACCTTATGGACTTTAATAATAGTAGTCAGGACAAGTCCTCAGACACGCTGATTACAAGGACATGTCATGGACACAGGAAAGGGTAAGATATTATCTAATCCAGTACATTGATTCCAGTGGACATTTAGAGTCACAAGAAAAGACTATTCATCAAAAATTATTGGACTTTTTGTCAATTCCAAGTGGAAAAGATGTGTCTTTTCTAGGTATTCATTTTTGTCTTACATTAAAACTGGGAGGAGAACATAGGCACTGGGTAGAAATGTACTGGCAACCTTTCTAAACTGAGGTTTTAGTTAAATATACAGAGCAGTCCTTAGAGTGAATATTTAATAGCAATTTTGAAGGTCAACTATAGTCAGTAAACAGGTTATAAATTATGCTGAAAAATTCCTTTGATGAGTCCTTGCAATAAATCCTTTTTGTGTAAACTGCAACATACTCTACTGGGCCCTTTCTGATTTCATTCATACTCACATAAATCAACAGAAAATCCACGGAAGTCAATGGAGTTACACTGAAAACAAATTTTTCCATTTGATTTTTCTAGGAAGCGTAAACTCATTGCATCAGCTTTTCAGGATTATTATAATTTTAGGAGAACACATGTTGATGACAAAGTCCACCAAATCTTATGCTTTAGTAGTCTAAAAATTCATGTTTACCAAATACTTGTCATAATTTAAAATAATATGTTTAAATGGGAAGAGGTGTCAGATTTTACAGAAGCTGGAGGAACTGGATCAGCATCATTTAAAGCGAGATGGTTTGATTTAAACAGGGTTTTATTGTTATTTTAATTCAGAACATTGAAAACAGGTTTCAGCTTATGATTTCATCTTACAAGGCAGATCTTAGTCTGCCTGGCACACCATGATGTCTTTTTTGTTTGTTTCAATATAAAGAGATTGCACATTGTTAGATGTGCATGGGGATAAATGCAAAGAAAAAGCCAATATAATACCCTATGTATACAAAATGAATCATTGTCGTCAAAACTAAGAAAGCCTGGCCGTGTGTGCATTTTTACTTTGGATTTACTACTCCCAAAGTCTTCTTGTGCCTGGGACAGCTGTATGATCCTGTGCAAGCATTTCAATGTCCTATAGACAAATGTATTTCAGAATGACTGTGTCTCCTTTCTTTTCTTACCCACTTATTTTCCCAAAACATCTACGAGCAATCACTGACTTCTTTGTCAGCTTTGGTTGCACAACATGTTGAAAAGTTGTCAGCAGGTGTGCACTGAAACAGTAGGACTGAAACAGGTTGGGTTTTTCCCCAAGGATTAAACTAAAATATCATTGTCTGACAGCAGACAGGTGGACACATGAAAAACCACCTCGATGTAAGTCTGAGGAAACACACACATCCAGCACAGGAACTTCCCAGCCTGCTGCACAGCTTGACAACCTGCAGTTGGCATCAAGGGTTTTCTGCTTTAGTCCTTTACTTGTTTTAAATCAGAAACATTCTGGTTTCTTGGTTGCAGTTCCATTTTTAAAACTTGATGCAGTTCAGGCATAAAAGTAAAAAAAAAAAAAAAAGGTTTGGCAAATCACCCCCCAAAATTAAAAACTCCTGTTAACACCTTTTGATTTTATGTGGAATTAAAATAAATAAGAAGAATAGGCAGCAAAATGAAGTCAGCAAGGTATACGGGAAGAAGCAGAAGGGAACAGTAACACCTTTACAATGAGAAGTAACATTTAATATGATAATTTGGGTTGGGTTGTGTTGCAAAAGGATCCCTGTAATCTTTAATATAGGTGGGGAAAAATTCCCACACTTCTCCTAGGTGTATTGTGTGTTGTTTTATCAGGAGTTCCCCCTCACATCTGGGGGAAAAAGTATAAAATCATTCAATATTTAAATATTGTGCTACAAATTTATACGTTAAGTGTTCCAGAGGACCCTTAAAAACAGGTTAGAATAATTTTTTCTACTTAAATTCTGAAACTCATTCAAACACCATAAGCAGTGTACTGGAAGATTACATTTTCTATCTGTTATCACTGTTTTCATTCATTTATCAATTTTTATTCATTACTAGCTTCATATTAGAGAATCCTATTGGATCATTGACCAATGTTTTCTATTTTTTGGCTTCTGATTAATGTGGTTATTGATGCAAAAAACCAACAGATATTAGATTGAGGGATAAAAAGCAATACACTAAATTGAGCTTTAATGTTGGTTTCTTTACCAAATTGTCTAAAAATAAAAAATTAAAATATCTACTTCCATTTATCATTTCACCTACACAAGTTCCAGTATCCTATTACATGCAAGAGATTTCACACTTGAGACAAAGGTTTAATTATCAGGCTGCTGCTGGAATTGTGATATATTCTCAGGTAGCTGTATTACCTGTGATCTCCTAGCAGCATTTCAATGTTTTAATTTTAACCAATGAGACACTTCATTTTACATCTCCAGAACCTTGTTAAATACACTGAACAACAACACATTTTTTATTGATCTTAATGGAGGTGTTCAATGTTGACTTCATTTCACTCTGACATTCATTTTAATTCCTTTTATTCCTCGCAGTCTTTAGTTTGGCATAGGACAGTGCAATTCATCGAGGCTCTAATATGTTTAATTATGCTCAGTGGAAACATGTTTAAAATTCATTCTAGTTCTAACAGATGTATATAAGCCAAATGCTTCCATAAAAAAGAGAACTCAATAACTGGAGACTCCAAGAATTTCAATTCATTCCATGCAGCAGGAAGGGAGGGTTCTCTCTCTCCCATCTGCATATTTTGATGAGCTATTTTAGTCCACAACTTCCTAAATCTAAGGCTGTAACTTCAAAAAGGCAAACTCAGCAGTCCTGAGGCAAGTTGCAATCAGCAAACTATATCAGCTATCCTACCCTTGGGCACAAAGCTGAACCAGGAAGAAACTGGAACAGCAGATGCCTGAAGACTCTTTCAAGGAAGAGGCCACCAGCCAGTTTCAAACCAGAGGTGAATGGGTCTGGAAGATGTCACTGTGAGAGGATGGTGGCTGTGCCCGTGGGACAGGCTCACCAAAGCACACTGCAGAGCACTCCTGCCACAGTGTCTTCTCAATCCATCCATAGCCTTATCCTCGTTCCTGTTCAGCTTCCTCCGCTCTCACAAGACCCCTCTGGGATAACAAGGCTTGATGGTGGCACTGGCAGTGTGTCTTTATACGTGATCGACCTCCTGAGGGAGCACCAGCTCGTTCCTTGAGGGGAAGCCGTATGAGGAGCAGCTGAGGGACTTGTCCTGTTCAGCTGGAGAAAAGGAGACTGAGAGGAGACCTCACTGCACTTAAAACTTCCTCGGGAGGGGGAGAGGAGGGGCAGGCACTGCTCTCTGTGTTGAGCAGTGACAGCACCCAAGGAATGGCCTGATGTTGTGTCAGAGTAGATTTAGGTTGGATAATAGAAAAGGGTTCTTCCCCCAGAGGGTGGTGGGCATTAGACAGGTTCCCCAGGGCAGTGGGCACAGCACCAAGGCTGCCAGAGCTCAAGAAGCATTTGGATGGTCCTCTGAGGCACATGATGTGACTCTTGGGGATGGTGCTGTGCAGGGCCAGGGGTTGCGTTCGATGATCCTTGTGAGTCCCTTCCAGCTCAGCTTCTTCTGCAATTCTGTGATTTTAAGCCACTCTTCTGTTTGCAGCCTAAGACTCCAAGCTGGCTCGAGAACTGCAATTAACTTCTCCAGCAGCTCCCCAGGTCTGTCCCTACCAGGTGATATTTAGCAGGGTGACTTACTTTGCCCTTGACCCCTTCTGTGTTGGCCTTTTCAGCAGTTTACTACAATTTACATTGCCCTCTTTTTTATTAGCAGGCCAGTGACCTCCAGAATTATAGGCAAGGAAAGCTGCAGCAGGCAGCAGATCCTGCTCACCACCCAGCACTTAGTTCAGCCACCTCCAGTCTCCAGGACTGTCCCAACATGTGGTGTAAGCTTGGGTAATGCTGTGAAGAAACCCAAGAGGCAGAAGCACAGTTTTATATTAAAGACATAATCAGCATTAATTTCACAAATTGCCCCGTTCTAATTTCATTTATTCATAACTCTTGCGGTGTCACTGTTGGTGACTGTGGTCTGAAGAGTATCAGTTCTGTAATAATACTGATGTTGGAGTCAACACTGTACTCATCCATTGCTGCCTGCCCTCCAGTTCACTAGCTCATCCAAAAAGTGTCCTCCTCTTTGACATGATTTGGGCATGCGTGACAACTCCAGGTAATGCCACTTCCATTAGTTTACTACTGACTGGAATAATGCATGTCATTAAATGTGTATTCTTTTTGAATGTGGAATTTTGCCTAAACATCCTCTTAGTTTTCCTTCTCCCCCTTCTATTTTCAGTTGCAAATTTCCTTCAGTGACCAGAAGATCCTATAATTAATTTGATTCTTCTTTTTCTTTTCCCTTTGGCTGTTCTTAACTTGAATGTCCTTATATTTCTTTTTCTGTTAATGATTAGATTAACAGTTTTTTTGTTCTGGGCTGGTTTGGATCCACCTTCTCCGGCAATTTTTACTTTCCTGCTTTGATGTGAGTAGTGTTATAAACAGTACTCTAGACAGTGGCCAACTCTGCCATATGGAGCAATAAAAATGCTTGGATCTCCTTTTGATTTATAGTGCATAGGACTGGTAATTCAATTCACTCCGCTACTTGATTTGTTTTTCATTGCCAGTACACATTGGGATGAATACTTTAGGGATTATTTTAACACAGAAACACCCAGATTGCTTTATTTGTCTAGATATCAGCACATTTTCCAGTTTATGAATGGCTTTTGTTTGTATTGTTTATTCATTTACCTGGACTGAATTTCCTTTGTCATTGGTAGGTCCTATCGTGTCGATGTCTTCCCAAACGAGCCGTACGGCCCACGTGGGACATTTCTCTGTGCACTTGGTGGATGTCAGTGCTCCAGCTTGGAGATTCAGTGTGCATTAAGGGGCACATTCTGCTGATGCCAGCTGCAGCCTTCCTCTGCACAGGGCTATTACTTCAATCTGTCACAGTCTGACACTAATGCAACATTTGTGTTTTGGCATAAGCCTCGCTCCAACTTTCTTCCCAAAGTCTGTTTGTGACACACGAGCACTAGAACTACTTCAGCTGTCCTTAGTTTTCACCTTTGACTTCAAAATCCTTTTTGGACTGCCATGAAAAGTATTCTAGGAATCTAAATATGATTACCTCTAAGTCTTCCTGAATGACCAGGAGAGCAGGAGTTTATTTTGCATATTGAACTGTTAGACCAGCAGTTATCCATGCCCAGGACTTTTTCCCTGAGAGAGACATGACTGTCTCATGGGCATGGACATGCTTAAAAGTACATCTAGTTGTCAGCAAGCCCATAACAGTCATCCAAATGTTGCAAAACATTTTAAATGGAACTCTTTAAAAAATGCTTTTCCAAGCAAAACTCCATCTATATAATACAGTAAAGCCTGAACAACAAACCCATTTTTTTAACATGATCTAAGAATGCTTATCACTCATGCTGGCAATTCTGATTTCTCAGACAAAAAAGATAGTCTGTAAAGACCATATTTATGTTTTAGTGCTACCCTGAATCACTGAAAACTTTCCCTGGTTTAGGTGGACCATATTTTAAATCCCTCTTATCTTCCAAAAGAGTTTAGGAGAAGAATTGTACCATCAAAGTCAAGCCTAGAAAATCTATAATATAGCAATTCTGTTGCCCTCTAAAGTAAGACTTTAGGAAATTACTAAAAACAAGTGAAAAAAGTGGAGGAAAAGAAACAGTGGTACACATGAACATTAAAATCTAGCAACACATTATTCAAAGCTGGAAATTCCCTTCAGCAAATGAAACTGGCGACTTTGTCCTCTCTATAAACATTTCCATTTGTCTTCAGATTTTACAAAAGATAAATTTAGGCAAAAGTTGGGTTTTTTTCCACAGACTTCTGAACAAAAAATCACTTTGTTTGACAGAGGTTTGATACTATTTCCCTAACTCTATGCTGAACATCTAAACACTTGAGAGAATTGTAAGGGCTTATAGGAGCAAATAACCTCCACATTTCAGAGGTGATCCTCCACTATTTATGGATTTCTCTCTGTTGGAAGGCAACAACACTTTTCGGTGCTTACACAGTGTCCTTTAATGGCTTTGTCTGTGGATTTCTGAAATGAAATGATCGGAATCATTTCACACAAGAAGTAGTTATGTTCACTTAGCAGTGCCTCTGCTAGTGTTGGGAGTAGGAATGTTTACTAAGGGAACTGTGTCCACACAGGGGAAAAAGTGGTTTCCACATCCCTTGAAATGCTAGATGAGTGAATTATACTTTCCTGATGGAATAGTATTATATAGGATGGGATTCTTGAAGGAAGATATATAGCTGTATTAAACAAAAATATTAAATAATAAATGCAAGCCAATTCATGCAGATAATTTTGTAGAACTGAAGCAAGACCTGTTTCAGTTTCACAAGCTTCATAACACAAGGAGAATCAAAGCACAAAATACAACAAAAATTTTTATGAACAGACGATTCAGCATGAAAATGGCCAGGATGTGATATGAAAAACATTCAATGAAACATAAATCAAAAAGAGTAAACGGATCACAATAAGCTATGCTGGTTATTTTTTGCACTTTAATTTTCATACAATCATAAAATCCTAGAATGGCTTGGGTTGGAAGGGACCTTAAAGATCGTCTTGTTCCATCCCCCTTGCCGTGGACAGGCATTCCTTCCTCTGGACAAGGTTTCTCAAAGCCCCATCCAACCTGCACTTGAATTTTAAGAAGTCCCTCTCCCTTACATATTCCCTACCTTCTGTGCATTTTTATGCTTATTATTATTTTCATTTCCAGAATGACTTGCAGCTTTCAGGAGCTGAGCTTGGAATAGCCAGTGAGGCCAGTTTTTTGCAGCAAAACAAACTGCACAAAGAATCAGCACTGTATTATCTCTACAAACATGTACTCTTCCTTACTCATTTTGCAGTTCTCAATCTAGTGGATGTCAGGGTATTTAATATGGCCCATTCTTCATGGAGAATAGTCATCCCATTTGCTGCTGTGAGATTGATAGTGCTGTGTGCTATCAATCCCAAAAGCTCTGATGCAGGCCATGGACCTCAACCAAAAGATTCCTTTCTGTGCTATCAATCTCGCAGCTCTGTACTCTCTCCAAGTCTTAAATCAGTCTGGTTGATATCTTTCCAGTTTCTGTATTCCTGCATCAGCAGTCTGGCTAAACATGGTCATCATTCACTACCTCTGTTTCAGCAGTGGTTACAAACACAATATCGCTTTCTGCAACGTTACACTATTATTATTGTCATTGCTATTTATTTATATTACAAAAGCACCCCCGAGGTGATCAGTGCTTTCCAAACCTGGGGAAAACCACAGATTCCATCCCCCAAACTGGAAGAGGCTTACAGGGATTTTTTTAGCCATAGTAGGACTTTCAAACTTAGACAACATAGATAAATACAAACCACAACAGCCTTGTGTTGAGTAACAGGAAAGTGCAACATTTGCTCTGTTATGGATGTTTCCATCCTTTACACACTGAGCTCTGAGGCACCACAAAATGTTGGAGTGGAAAGGCACAAGTTCCTCTGCTCTTAGCACTACTCATTAGCCAAGTGATCATTAAGTGGCCTCCTTAAGTACTCTCAAAAGGCTTACATGCATTGTGGTCAGGGAAAATATTTTGTGTGTATGTGAACAGAAAAAGAAATATTTTATCAGGTTTCTCATCTTCTTTTTTTACATTATTTTTTAGGCTAACTTCATCCATAAGATGTAATTTTTACAAACAGGCACCCAATATGAATACCTTAGAATCTTGGGAGGTAAGAAAAAATCTTCAGTCAAAAGCTTGTGGCTCACACAGAGAACAGTTGAAATGTCTCTTATATTCAAGTCTTAATATAAGCTGATAATTAAAGTCTTTACCATTATTGTTGAATGTGGATTTTAAATCCTTAAAATATGGGAATGTCAAGTCACCTTTCCCACTGAGACAATTTAACAATTGAAATTTATGAACCGTACCCTTCATTATGACTTCCATTATGTAAGGGGATCTTAATTTTAAGCCCATTCAATTTTTCAGTGGAAGGCTGATGAAATTGTATGAACCACAGCTTTTACAGAGCTGGTTCTGTACCAAAATGATCAGATAATATCCTACATGAGGATCTGGGTCTCCACAGCCTTGCTCCTGTGAATCAGTGTGCTAAGTCAGAGCTAAATACCTACCAACCAGCTACTCTGGGTGATGCAGGAAAGAAAAGAGGGGAAGGGCTCAGCACAAAGCCAGGGCAGCTGCCCAAGGTGCACCAGCAGCAGCAAGAGCAGGAGGAGCAGCTCTGTTCCTCCCTCTGTGGCTCTGCTGGGCTGAAGGGCAGAGCCAAATGTGTGTAGCAGCAGCCTCCTGTTTAGAAGTCAGAATACAGAAACAGGGGAGTTCTCAGGTTATGCAGCTGAACTAAACCAGATAAAAGGTAAGACAAAAAAATGGAAGTGGTGGATCTCTTATTTTTCATTTTTGTTCATCCTTCCCTAATTAATATGCACAATAAATATTTCTGGACAGGCACCCTGCTTGGAGTGCCCAAACAAGAATGTGTAATGAGAATCAATAATTTAGTGGAGACTCTAGTTGTTATTCTATTTTTCTGCCCATAAAGGCTGTCACAAAGACTGAGGCTCCACCATGCTACACACTGGGCAAAATACCTCCATCTGAAATGTCAGTGTCTGCAAATACAGCAGACCAGGAACAGACAAGAAAAGGGAAAGTGATGCAGATATCCAGCTCAGTGAAGAACTGGAAATTGTACCCATGACTCCCAAAAGGTACCCATGACTCCCACTGCTCTGACTGGGACACATAACCTGCAATTTTAGGATTACAGAGCTGTTTGAAAAGATGTGTGATTTTAGTCCTAACAAGCAGACTGTCTACGAGGCAGGGCAAAGCAGCAGACCAATAACATGAAAGAGGAAACGATCTAAATCAGACAAAACAGAGCATGGGGTGACAAGAAAATAAGAAAAGCTGGCTGATGGAGATGAGGAAAAGTAGTGCTGGGCTCATCTTGTGTTCCTGAGAGCTGGAAATGGACTCCAGAGTGGAGTTTGCTTCCCTTTGCTGGTGGAAGGGATGATGCCACTGTTCATAGCAGGGCTCGGTGCCAACGTGGTCACCTGCTGGGTATGCTCAGCAGAGAATTAATCAAGCTGCTGAAAACCTGACTCTGAAGCCATGTAGGTTTAAGCACACAAAAAAAAAGAGATGAAATTAAATACACAAACCCCTTGCAAAATGCAAGGCTCACATGGGAAGTTTAGCTAAACAAAGTGCTTTGCCAGAAAAAAAAATAGTGATCAGTGAAAAGTAAGAAAAGTCTTCTTTATGTTTGAAGAAGTTTTGTAAAGATTACATAAAAATTTGATAAGTTCATACAGAAACACACAGAGGTGAAATTAAAATGCAGTATTTCAATTGGCTCAAGGAGCTGGATTAAGCAGATGATGACAGAGATGTTTTTAATTACTAAGAAATTTGATTTTCTCTGATTAATTTATATATGTGCGGTCCATGGAGTTGTTACAATGCAAGTTTTTGTAGGTACTATCTCTTGTAAATACCTAATTTCCCTCTCATCTTTCAAGGACAGTTTTCTTTATTTTAAACTAAATTTCTCTTTATTCTATAAAACGCCTCATCTAGTCACAACTTTAGGCTGCAATAAATGTATCAAGTGAACTAATTTATTCCTTTTTCAGTATTATAATTACTCATTTTTTATAGAAACTATGTTTCCTGCTGAAGAAGAGCTGATTGAACTTTCACTGCTTACAGCGTGAGACTATAAAGATGCTTGTATGAATCTTACAGTAATATCTTTACAGAAGACAGAAATGAGGATATAAAAATCTGAAATACAGTTCAAGATTGCAGTTTAGTGGAAGTGCATGACACTTTATCAGTTGTATAAGTCCTTCTAACTAAATTATGTTACAGTGATGATGCCATTAATCATGCCTGCAGTATTGTCCTCATCATAAGAGATATCTCCAATATACTCAGGCTCTGTAAAGAAAAATACCACACACTCATTTATCCTCTATTAAAGAAAAATAATGGAAGCAAGGTAATTACTAGCAACAGTGATGTGAAAGCCAAAACATGAGCATATGCCAAAAACAATTGGGAAAAAATGAACAGTAAATTCTATCAGTAAAACTGTTCTGTTTTTCTGCAATAGAGCAAACTATAAAGTGACTCCATAAAGCTGTTAATGTAATGTAAATCAAGGCCTCCAGAGCCAAGGTCATGCCAAAAAATGCAACTTTCTAAAGCCAAGAAAGCAAAGTGAGGAAAAAAAATCCATGCTCTACGATATATACAATCCCATTTATTAAATAATGATGGCCAAGATGAAGCAGGAAAGGACATAGAGCAACACACTGGATGGGGCAGAGCACTCATCAGTATGCAAAAACCCATCTGTTTAAGGGAACAATAATTTAAAGGTTATTTCAACAAAAGCAAATTAACTGCGGAGTTCAATATCTGCTTTGTCATTACAATCCACCCTAAACATTAATGCAAAGTGCCAATAGCTATCGTTTCTTCCACCTCTACAGCATGTGATGCTAGATCACAGTTTAGAAGAATCATTTAAAATGAGTTACTAAGCTCACTCTGAAAGAAAAATATTTATTGTTACGTATTGGCTTTTTTTTTTTTGGAAGGAGAGTCATTCTGCTGCACTACAAAGAACAACCTTTAATGTGATATTTTATATCTAAGTCCCCACAGCTATCAAAGCCCCCCTCATTTATCATAAAACCCTAAGTGCTGTGATTCAAACACTTCTACACAAAAAAAATTTGCAATTTCCATGGCAGAGGTCCCAGAGGCCAGGACATGTGCTCTGATAGCACGGCACTGAGTGGGCCATGGAACACCATCAGCCCCTACACAGCAAAGGCATCACTGCAAACTGCTGCTGTCCTACTTGGTGTGATGAAGGACTGGGGGATAAACTGGCTCTGATGTCCAGGAATGAACATGGAGGTGCCAAAGCTCCCTTCACTGGGCAGGCTGTGCTCACTTGGCTGGATTTCTGCCCACATGTGAGCTCTGGGAACAGCTGCCTTTGCAGCACAGCAAAACCCCCAGGACTTTCCTGGGGTCATTTTTCTGCCTTGTGACTCAGAGGTCAAAGCCAGAGCGAGGAGCAGACGGCCTCTGCCCCTGGCTCGTGGATGCTGCTGGCTCTGGGCTTCTCAGCTCCTGGCACTTTCTCTGTGCAGGCTGCCTTCTCTCTGGTTTCTGGAGGACCCCCATTCCCTGCCCTTACCAGTGTGGATTTATTGGCTGCTCTACACCTAAGCCACCCTTGGTGTAAGCTGCTGCCAGTGGAGCTGGGATGCTGTACTGGTGGGGAAAGCTTCCTCTGCTTGGCTGGACACTTTCCTACCCTGCAGCTTCAGGCTCTGCTGGAGGCTGAGGGAGTGGTGGCCAACACGTCTCAGTGACTTTCTTGCTAACTTAGATCACTGCAGAATTTTTTCACGTTTAACATATTTGTGATGTGTTAACATATCACATGCCCAACACACTTAGAAGCTGGAACTGTTGTAACAGGCAGGTAAGTAGAAGCCAAATGAAAGTATATGCCACATCAGTTTATAACCAATTTGCATTCCTTCATCCTTTTCTTAAAATCACCTGTGAATTGAAGCCCTTTTTCATTGATTTAAACTGTTTGAGTAGAAGTGTGTGCCATGTATCTATAGTTTCTGTCAATGCAAACCAGTTTTTATATATTGCTGCACAGAGCAGCTAAAATTACTTCAGTAAACAAAATTATTTAATTTCCCTATATATCATCATTACATTAGGCTGAAAGCTCAACATGTTTTGTTAAGGAAAAGAAATGCCAAGAATGACACACAGAGGCTTCATCTTCCAAACCTGCAATTGTCAAAGGAAACATAATTTGTTTGGCTCCTACACAATTTATCCTGCTGCACACACTTAAATTTCAGTGCCTTGAAAAGTCTTCTGTGCATGTGCTGAAATATTTGCATGCAAAAACTAAATATGTGCAGGAAGAAATGCGTCATTGGCTTCTGCATGCACATTGCAGAAAACTGGAACAAAAAGGCCCTAAGGAAAAGATCCCACAAATTTACAGTTGAAATGGTCAAAAGCCAATGGCTAAAGAGCAGCATTTAACCATTCAGCAACACATTGGGCTTGTTGTTTGCTTTAGGCTTTTTTGTATGGACTCCAACATATGTGTGGGTGTATGCAGAACGTGAATTAGATGAGATAAAACACATACCAGCTCAACGGGGTGCCCCAAAACACTCACCAGCAACCCATCCATTGCTGCATTTGCCATCTTAGGCAAATTCAATTTCTTTCTTTTTGATAAAAAAGCCAGTTCAAAGCAGATAACATCTCACAATAATGAGTCCCAAAGCTGCAATTTAACACAAACCTAGCAATTCCATTATACAACACATCCAGTTCATTAAAAACAACAAACCAGCTTGTATATGATCTGTATCACCACAAATCAACCATCAGCAAACTAAGCTGCTGGGAAATGCATGGTCCAGTTGAAAGAAAAAAAAAATTAAGCCATGTAATCACCTCAAATGACAGCTAATTTCGATTAAATGTTCAGATGAATGTATGTTTAGGAGCCATTAATAGTGAGATAAAAGCTGTTCTCATCCAGTAAACTTTAAAAGATCTTCACTCTGCCCCATATAAATTCTAACATATTCATAGTAAATATAGTCACTTTTAATATATTATTCCAAATATCTGGGTTTTTTTCAAATATATGGCTTATACTATCAGAAGTCTGGTTAACCAGTATTAGTTTATTTACTGGCAATCTGTGTAAAAGACAACAGAAATCTGTCTACAAGGTATCACTAAATAATTTGGACTCAGTCCTTCATTTCATGAGCTGCTGGACACCTGACAACTCTCATTATCTTTAATGAGAAGCTCCCAAACCTTTTCGAAATATGAATACTGGACACAATGGGCCCCCAGCTGAAATATCTTATATATTTGAACATTCACACAACTATAATGCTGCCGGCTATGTTGCATTATACTTGCTTCACCTTGCTTAATGGAAAGAATCTATCAGATTTAATGGTAATGAAATATTTTAAAATTCCTCTAGGCTCAATAAAAAGCAAGAGATGTGGCCAACACACACTGTTCAAGTGGTCAATGCTAGTTTTAAAGCAACAATATACAGCTCTTTCTTACAGGTTTACCATTTTAATTGCTCTCTCTAATCCAATTTTACATCTAATAGACCATTCAGAATGCTTTGAAAAGAGTATACATGTTACTGCAGCAATTTGGTTACTGCCTTACCATCCATCTACTGAATTACTTGCTGCCACAGTGCCCGAATATTTCCAGGACAAGAGCTGGCAAGGGCAAAATGAGGCAGGGAATGTCCCAGCCAGGCTCTGTGCTTCCATAGTGCACATGTGTAAAAGGGAGATTTCTGGGAGTTCAGATTTGCAGTTTATATGGCCATTCCTCCATCTCCTGCACAGAAAAGGTACTAGTTGGGTTATTGTGGTGTTTCTTTCACAAATAGGAAACACAAGTTTCAATCTGTTTCTCTAAATGCTACAGGCTGTGTCTTTTCATGGCACCAGGACATCACAAAGAGTGGAATCCATGACAAGTACAAATCAGAGCCACCGACAGAAAAGGCCAAATTTACCTAGCATTGAATCTTGGTCTTAATTGCACCAGCAGGCAAAAGGACATTTCTTGCAATAATCAAGGCTGCATTACACCAGACTAAAAGAGAAATGAAGGGAACAATATTAAAATCACCCCAACTAACTGCTGACACACCAAACACAGCAAAGCTGTGCTTGCTACAAACTTAGCTCATCCCTGTAAGAAAATCTACTTTAAATTTCCTTATGTTTCTTTGAGGGCTGAAAGGGGACCAGTGCTCCCATGGGGCACATGTGGGGACCAGGATGTCTGTGAGAATCCAGCTCCCTGGTGTGACCTTTGCTGCTGGGACTCTTGATGTTTGGAGAGCAAAGCAGGCCAGAGTTGTGTGCCTTGCTCACAGCAGTGGTTGCTGAAACACAGCTGGGAGAAGGAAGCTGAATGCCACTTTCAGGGCTTCTTGGGCTCACTAACTTGGGATTTGCCTATATAACAGATTTGGGAGAGTCCTCACAGTGTCTTGGATGGGCACACGGGTTCTAGGGATGCTTGAATACAGCATTCATTTCCATACAAATAATGGCAGCACGAGCAGAATAATGTTAATAAGCATCCAAGTGATTTGGAGAAAACATAGTACTTCAACCTTGGCAAGCCTGAGAAATGTCTCTGCCCTGACACTGCCTCTTGAGACTCCCTGGCCTCAGGAAGAAGAAGCAGCAACTCATTTTGTATGAAGGAGAGGAGTGAGAGGCACCACGTATCTTCCTCCACAGAGGTGTCTGGCTCACCCTTACTGCTAAAAGGATAATATAAAGCTGTGGGGAAGCCTTAGTGGGTTTCCCTTCCTCCTGGCACAGAAATCACACTAAAGGAGACTATGAGAGCTACCAAAAGGCTGGGACATTGTCACATGATTTTCAAACAGCTAAAGATTAGCCAGTCATGCCACAGACATATAGAGTCAATAACAGTTCAATAGGCAGTTTTTATAGTGATATCCATGGTATTCCTAAAACTGATTACCAGGCAAGAGGCAACTTAAAAGACTTGCTTTCTTTTCATGAAAAATTCTGAAGATTGGGTTCATACTCATTTGCACACAATAATCAACTCAGAAGAAAGGTAGCATTAAGAGAAAAACTGATGAAGGTGAAACTGGAGACACGTTTGTTTAAGATACTCTCTCAGTTTTTAGGGCATTAATGTACTGACTGACTTAATGTATCTTTCTTTTTCAGAAGTGACCAGCACACAGAAAGAAGATTTATTTATATTTTTTATATGTACAACTTCTATCTGGGCTTGCACATCTTCTTCTAAGTGTTAAAGGTCTAAATATAAAAAAAATATATAAAACATACAGAGGAACAATTTCAGTATAGATTAAAGCTATCTTTAGAGACAAAGAATGGAAGTGTTAAGTGTTTATTTCCAAAAAAAATATAAGAGAAATTAAAATCCAGAAATTTCATTTTGCAACAATCAAAGCCTCGCTTTGTTTCAGCGTTTCCAAATGTTTTCAAGAGCCCTTAATATCTCTGAAATCACAGCAGTGAACCAGAAATGTGAGGCTTCCCAAAATACTCCCGGGTCAGGGAATATGTTAATCCTGGGTCAGTCCCCAGTGGCCCAGTTAGAGAAATTTGCCTGATAGGCTCCACTGATGCCAAGATGCCAGTAAGCCTGATTCCTGCAGGTGCTGCCAGTGCAACAGGAGGAATGCATGGGGAGAAAGCTCTGCTCTGTTTTCAGCTGGGATGTTTGAATTTTATGGCAAGTGAATTTTCTCCTGCCGAATGACTGTGATGGCACGTCCCCAGCTCTCAGTCCTGCTCTTATCTGCAATGCTTCCTTGAACAGGATGGACAGTGAGCAAAATCCTGGAGGCTTGGATCTCTCAGGCTGATAAGGACACATTCTGCAGCAAGGGATGTGCTTCCATGGACCGGAAAACATCAGAAAATACACTGAGATGTGTCAGCTACCAGGCACCAAAGAAACACAGGCACCTTTGCTGTTAGGAGAGAGGGGGGTGCCAGGATTCAAAGATGTGAACTGTGTTTAACAGCCACAGCTGATCTGTGTACAAGGCTTCACACAACATCACACCTTGCGCGCTGGATTCTGAGATATTCACCTTGCAGGAAAGGAGTTTGTGGATAAATATCTAATTATGACAAATACATACATAATCCAGCAGTTTGCTTAGTTTTGAGCAGGGTCGCAAGCCTGGCGTCTTATCTAAAACCTGGTTTAGGTGAAAACAATTACAGATTTTCAAGTAAGCTTCCAGTTGGCTGGAGGGGGGAAGAGAAGGGTGAGAGAAACCTGTTCTAAATAAAATGGACTTCTGGTGCCACTAAAAAGTGTTATCTCGTCTTTGTATCTTGTCCAGTTTTTCAGTTTTTGGAGATGGGATCTAAAAATTGTATTCTATACAGGTTTTTAATATTTACAGGCATTGCTTGTCTCTAAACAGTGGATAAAAGAACCTAAACTGAAGTGCTGATCAATGTGTTATAAACACAGTATGTACAAATATATATACATATATTGTTTGGTTAGAAAGGTTTTGCAGTGTCATTTCCAATTCACAAAAGATTTTTGGTTAGCAGATCTTCAGGTCAGCCCAGGTTTCAATTGCATCTATCAGTTGTTCAAATAAACTCAGAGTAACCTTGAAACTCAGGTAATCTTATAACCACTTATTACACGAGTTTTACTCCTTAGTTGTAAAGATCTTCCTACTATTCCAATTCAACACAGTCAATAACTTGAGCAATGCCACTCTATGACATAGACATTATATGGTGTCAATAACACACAACATACCAGCTATTACCTATAGCAATTGGTAGTTTTAAATTTGCTGCCAAAGAGACAAAGTGAGGATATTTTTGCAGACTTGAATTTTAGTGCAATGTTTCAGTGACTTAAAACACCCCAAAACTGTGGATTTGCATGGCTACCAGATATGCTACTCTGTGCTTGCATTTTTTTCCCGGAAAACAGAAAATGGCAAAGCTAGAAAATGAGGTGACCAAAAACTACATAGTTGGTTTGGAAATGTAATCTGTGTTTCCTTCACTTGAGAGAGTACACAGAAGCAAGGCAAGCCTTTAGATGCAAAACACACCAGGTGCCATTCTCAGCAGAAGCTGACAGCACTATTTCTCCAGCACAGTAAATTTGGCTGGAAATACAATGAGAAATTACTAGTTTTCCAGATTCTATACATTGAGAAGTGATATATGAGATGAAATATTGCTTCTCAGATAAAGCAGCAGCCCTCGCCTCCAACTCTATACTACAACAGTCACCAATGAAATATAATTGCTGGCAAGAGAGAGGTAAAAAATGAAGCAGGGGGTTAAGTATGAAACTGCCAGTAGGCAGGCAGACAGGGAACCAAAAGGAAGCAATCTTCTCACATGGATTAGCTTGTTTCTCTCTGCTAACTTACCACAATTAATACTATATACATCAACAACTTGAAATATAAAATAGAGAAGAGAAATCATTTTGCTAGGCTGTTGCTATTGACTTCAATTGGAGCAAGGCATCTAGTATCAATATCAGGCTCAGATGCTCTAATTGAAGCAAACATTAAGTTCCTCATATTTGTCACACTTTTAATGACTTTCTTTTTCATAATTTCTGTTTCTGAATAAGGTTGAAGAATTAGAACACAAGACTCAGTTATTTTCCATTGACACCATGAATTCCAGCAGTGGGTTGAAATGGTAGAAGTAAACCAGCCAGCTCAGTGAATTGTGCACATCTAGATCCTCATCCCCTTAACTAGACTTTTTTATTTTTATTTTCATTCCATTTTTATTACGTGTTTTGCTTTCAGAGTTGGCTCTCCAGCTGCTGCTTGATCTTTGCTCTGACTTACTGCACCATGTAGCTGCAAAGTAAGACTAAAATTCTGGCTACCCCTACATTTGCAGCTGGCTTTAGCCCCAGCTCCTGGCCTTTGTGGTCCCTGGAGCCACAGGCAGGAGCTGACATTGCTCAAAATAAACCTATACGTTCTGAACTCAGAGAGATAAAAAAATCCTATTCTTGAAAGCAACTTTTAGATCCTGTTTCTGGAAGTTAGATAGCAGCTGAAAACCCGGCCAAGACATACAGACTGGATAGCACTGTCCATCTCAAGTCACTTCGCTGAGCATCTCACACTGTTAATTGCATCTTGTAGGTGCTCTGTGTATGTGATCAGAAGGCAGAAGTTTGCAATTAATTTTTTTTTTATTCAGAAATATTTTTAGCCCATCTTTTACCTGAAAGCTTTCATATTAAACCCAGTTAAAAGTGCACTTTGTTCTTTAAAAATGAAACTCAGTACCAGTCACTCTCCTCTTTTTATCTCTTCAGTGCAGTGGTACTGCTGGAGAGAGAAGTAATTAATGAAGAGAATCAAAAAGTTTCCAAAGTGTTTCCTCTGCACAACATAATCACGGTTATATTAATGTAATGTTTTTATTAAATGAAAATCAAGGCAACTTAGGCCTGTGAATGTTACTTCACAAGCAAAGAAACCTTTATTAGCATTCTCGAGCTGCTGCTGCAGTTCTTTCAGGGAAGTTTTATTGCTGCAATATATATTCTCAGGTCTGCTACTAGATTTTTGTCTTGTTTATGGAATTTAAATGGTGTATTAGACTAAATTCTTCACTCTGCCTCTTTCCAGAAACAGAGATCCTAGACAGATGAGTTGACAGGAAGAAAACCAAATAGAAATAAAACCCCTAACACTTTGGAATTAGAATTCAGTAACCAGCCACATTTGTATCAGATACCAGATTCTCTGCTGACCTCTGCGGAAGCTGTTGTGGGAGCAGGAGCAAGGGAAATGTGATCAGACAGTGGTAAGAGCCATGTGTTACCCCGACCCCAAGCTCAGAGCCTTCAAGCTGTGAGGATGGAGCACCAGAACTGAAGCTCTGCAAACCTCAGAGCAGAGTCACAGAATCATTAAGGCTGGAAAAGGCCTTTAGGATCATCAAGCCCAACTGTCGAACCCAGCACCATCACCATCCTCACCATTAAACCATGTCCTCAAGTGCCATATCCACATGTTTTTTGAATCTTTTCAGGGCTGGTGACCACACCACTTTCCTGGGCAGCTTGTTCCAACGCTTGACAACCCTTTCTGGGAGAAATCTTTGCCTCATATCTGATATAAACTTCCCCTGGCACAACTTGAGGCCATTTCATGTCAGCCTGTCACTTGTTACCTGGGAGAAGAGACTGACACGCAGCTCACAACAACCTCCTTTCAGGTAGACACTTTAGTCAAGTGGAGCCTTCTCCCATGTCCTACATTTCAGGAGGGATGGGGGCAGGGAGTGCCTGCCTTTCCCCAGGGTTTCTCTCCATCTGGTAGCCAGCTTATGTAAATAAAGTCACACTGTGGCCTTCCCCTTGTTCAAATGGGAGCAGACAGCTTCTTTGCCTGCAGCGTTTCAGGCCCCAGGGCTTAGGTTTAAAGCCAGAATAACTCTCTTGAGTTCAGTGGGGGTTACACTAACATTAAAATGGAGGAGTCTGAATCTTTGAGTCCTTAGTACTCCAGTCTTGCTGGCGTTATTTTATTTATTCAGCTCATCTTTCCAGAAAACATCCAATTTAGATAATAGCTAGTGGGAGAAGCAATCCCCTTTAGGGATCAGCAGTGGTTGTTATATGATTTCTTAACAACTATTTTCTCAGCAGCAAACAAGTCTGCTAGTGAAATAGTGCTTTTGCAGCATGTGAGAAAACAGCTTCCAGAACTGCTTAGGTCTATTAGCGTTGAGGAAAAAAACTAAAAAATTCATAATGCAAGATTAAGTCATTCCTAACAAATTCATCGTTGGCATGGCTTCTTTCTCTCTTTGGTTAGATTGTGCTTCTTGACCACAAAAGGCCAGGAGACACAGTGCACTGCTGTACCCCCAATCCCGAAGAAGGGTTGAGGAAAGGTTTTATCTTCATAATTTACTGCTGGCTGGAATGCCTGCATGCTGAGACTGTAGCACTGTTGTATGTGACATGGCTGCTGGCACACGTGTCCTCACAATCCTTACACTTCTGCCCACCAATGCCACTTCATTGCATGGTACAGCTCGGGGACTGCGTGCCAAAATACATTTTTACAATTAAAACAACTTTTCAGCTTCTTCTTTCTCTGAGATTTGTCTAGACTCTACTATTTTTATGAAAAAGCTCAGTTAACATCACTGCACTCCTCAAGAATACCTATTAAAGGAATATAGATTTGCAAAGGAAAAGCGAAAGAAATATTTTATTTTCCAGTATATAAATTTAATTGTAGAAGGCATTATAGGTTGTTATATGACATCAGGAATAAACATCCTCAAATGTCAATGAAATTTCAAGGAAATGGTTAATAACATCAATCAATGCAATTAAATCTGATTGGATTCTTTAGCCGGCTGATATTACTTGTATACCCATGGATGAGAAAGTCAAAAAGTCAGAGTGGGATCTTCTGACTTTCCATTTCTTGTTGCTGATGGAGTGCCCTGCCTCTAGCTCTGCTGTGGTGGCAGCTGTGTGGGGGGATTGAGGGTTTTATGTTTCCAAACCCACAGTTAATGATTCAGTAGGTGGATCTCTATTAACAATTCCACTGATGATACACAAAAAGCAGAGCGAATTTAACCAGTCTTCTTTGATTATATGAATTTTCCAATAAAAATCAGAAAATAAATCAAACTAAACTTCTCTGATAACATTTATTAGAAATGGCATTTCTCATTAGCTACTTTTCATTAATTCACCTCTCTTTATTTTGGTGGGCCTAAATTGAAGCTCACTTTTTGACAGCAGTCAGGAAAGTTAAGAAATGTGCAAGGAACACGTTTGCAGACAGAGCTATCCAGCCACACAAGGTCAGCTTTGAGTGTCTCCCTGAGTCTGCTGCTGCTATAGACCAAACACTTCTCCAGATCTTCATCTGATGCCCACATTCCAGGCCACAACCCATAACTATGGGATCAAGTGAAAAATTCTGACAATAATTAATTGTTTTCATCTGGAGAATTAGCAAAGTAAAAGGGAAATAGACAATTTAAAAGATGCTTATAGAAACTCCAAGAAAAATTCAGAGGACAAATAGCAGTGCCACTAAGATAAGCTGGAGGACTATGTCAACAGGAACCTTTTGAAAGTCAACAAAGACAAGCACAAATAATCCCCAGAAACAATGTTGGCTGGGGACCACTGCTGCAGAAAACGGCCTGAGGTTCTTGGTCAGCTGCTGGATCAAACCCTAAGCAGACAGGTCTGAGCCCAGAGCTGTTCCTACTCTGAGCAGGAGTTTGAACTGGAAACCTCCTGAAGTTCTTTGCAACGTGAATTACTCTGAATTACTTCTGTGAAACACTCAAACAAAGTGGCTAGAAACGTTTTAGCTATTTAAACATTTCCCTTGGCCTAGTGCAATACCATCCTACCAATAAACACTGGATGATATGATCTTGGGGAGTTCTTCAGAGCCTGCTGATGATTCAAACCACCGCTTTGTCTGTATGTGAAATACACTCTGGGTACCTGCACTCAAGTATACATTAACTCAAGCATATCACATCCACATCTACAGTGCCATGCGAGTAACGATGATTTTACAAAGACCTTTGGACTCACAGGGATAGCATTAACAATCTTATCAAAATCCTTGGCACTAACAGAGCCCAGCCTTACCAACAGCTTCCTTGCCTCATAGTAACAAAACCTCCTGAGACAGACTTGCATTAGCCCTCGTTCCCTCTTTGAAAAGCTTTAAAAAGAACTATACGAAATGTATGCAGATTTTGAAGTTTTCAATTTACTGGAATCATTGCAACAGAGAGCTGGTTTTGAGCCACCGCAAGCATAGGGGGTCATACTTATTCTTGGGAACTTTGGGATAAAATTGACTTCAGGAAACAGTTGCTAATTTCCACTGACTTGCATTTCTGGGGCATGCACAGCCTCCTATGAAACTTCTAAAAGGAGCAAGAGTCTCTGTTCTACCACTCTGCAGAGGAAGTGATGATTATTTTTGGACTTTTCTCAGTGGGAAGGGTTGAGCTAACTTAAAGAGAGGGCAGGTTTGTTGTTATTCAACAGGCAGAATCTCTTTTCCCTTGAATCTGTGCAGCGCTTGTCACAATCACATCTTCAATAAAAAATGCCTATATCATCATAGAAGCCGTAACTAAGCACTGAGCCACTATTCCTTGCTCAGCTGTAGCAGCAGATACACACAAATATCAAATGCTATTTGCATGATATCCTTCATTAGCAAAGGTTAGTTACACCTCTTGCACTTCTAAGGTTCTTGGCTCTTATCTCTAATTACGTGCTGGCTTGCCCAGCTGCACAGGGAAATTGCATTGATACAATCTTTAGAACTCAGACCTGCGAGAGCAGGTTTGATTTAAATTACACAGATATCACTGACTCTACCTCAGGAACCCTGAGATCAGAATTTGCTGTCTATTATTAATAATAAAAGGATTCATAATGGATTTGTCATGGAATGTGAAGCAGGGCAAACTGTGCCTCCTGGGACGTGACCTCTGAGAAACAGATTTACTCCAGCATATTATCTGAATAAAGGCATCGTATGAAACTCACAGCAGTCAATGGAGAGATGCTCGGGGGACCAGACTGGCAGATCCAGAATGGGAGCACTACTGCATTAGCTGCCAAGCCAGAGGTTTGCAGAGGTTGGGAAATCGCTAAACTGAGAGAGATCCTGAGGCTTTGGGGCTGGACTGGGGAAATGGAAGAAGCCTGAGGGACTGGAGAGAGAGATATGTCTCTCTCTGGAGAGAGAGACTGGGGGATCATAAAAACAAGTAGTGGTGAGAGTCGTAAGTCATAGCCAGCTATCCATATAACTACTAGCAGTTACTAGGACATACAACTAGTCATAGCTAGTTGTAGTAAGGAAGATGATGAGTTGAGTGAGTTGCATGTGGTTGTACTTTGAGCAGGCAGGACAATAGGTAAGTCAAGATGACAGGAGCACCATTTGCTTCCTGGCAGAGAGAATTCCCCTGGAGCTGGGATAGTTTGGAGGGCAAGGATCAAGCTCTCCTTCACCTCTACTGGACAAAGTTCTGGTGAAGGAACTGGGGCACCTGGGAAGAATATCAAAATGCTTCTCCAACTTCTGTGACCACCACCTGCCATGCCATCTGCTGCTGCCAGCGCCACCTGGGCAAATCACTGCTTGGATGGAGCACCAGAGACAGCAGCCATAGGAAGGGCAGAGATGACATCCCATAAGCCTAAAGGCACAGAAGCCTCTAGAAAACACAGGCAGAGCTGTTCCCACTCTGGCCAGGTGTGCCATAGCCATCACACACACTGCAGTCAGCAGAGATGAGTGAGTGGCATTTGACAGCCCTGACCTCTGTTACATCTCTGTGCATAATTGTATTTTTGATATGCCAGGTGAGATGGCATGAATTCAGATATTGACTTTGATTCTCTAGCTATTAAAATCCCCCTCATTTTTGTGTATTTGATATAACTTGAGAGTACTTTTAATTCAACAAGAAGTAGTACAGATGAAAGTTCTCTGAGTCAGTTTGCTTATCTACACTCAATTACAACAAACACTTCACAAATTTCAGTGCTAAGTCTGATAAACACAAACAACTGTTAAACACCTGTATTTTCAAAAAAGCTTAGATTACATTTCAAAATTACTATAATGAATATACTGTCCAATATTGTCTGACATGTAGAGAATCAACTTCAGTCATCTCAAAGGGAAATTGATCTGCTCTGTGACCTTGATCTGGACATGATTCATCTGAGTTTGCAGAAGCACAAAATGGAATTATAGTGCTTGCTAACTTCCTAACATGGTTTTTGAGGCTAGAAATCAGCTGTTTGCTTTGCAGCAGAAAAGTCAGACCTTAGATTCAGCAGATATAGTTAAAGGCTTGTGCTGTTTGTATGTGTAGAGCAGGTGAGACAAACAGTAAATTTGACCACAAAATTGCTTTTAACCACCTTTGCAACATCACTCCAAGATACTGCTTTGATTCACAGAACATGCAGCTTGAACAAACAGCACTTGTGTAGCTTGGTTATCACATGTATTGTCAAGTTGCAATGAAGTACCTTACACTTGTGCAGGAGGAGAGTCTCTGACGTGGCTCTCTAAGGCTCAGGGAACTGGAGCTCACAGGAGAAATATCCTCCATGGCCCAAGTGTACTGTGTTTCCAGGTGACTCACCCAAAGTGACACGCTTTCTGCTGTATTACATTTCATGGGCTGGTAGAGGAAGAAAGAATATTTGGTTCCAAGTGTGATAAGGCATCTGATTTGTAAACAGGAACCGTAAACAGCAAGCTGCTGCAGAAGATAAAATAGAAATGGTCTAAATGTCGTAAGCAATGCTGGTGAAGGGTCAGACTTTTGGATTAAGAAAAAATTCAGACACTGAACTCAGATATAGACAGATTGATAAAAACTATTGATAAAAAGAAGCGAGTTACCACTACATAAGAGTTCCTTGCCTTTGCTTAACCAGGGCTGTGTTATAATCCCTCCCTGACAAACAGCCAGAGCCTCTTGGTTTCCTACAGGCCCAACACTTGTAGACATGCCAGGTTACCACATGGGAAACCAGTTCATGAAACCGAAAACTGCAAAGGAACTAAGCCAAAGGCCATATGGCCAAACCACCAGTCCGAATGCTTTTGCAAATCTTGGTGTTCCTTTGGAAGTCTGGGTTGAGTGAGTTCTTTCTCCTGCTCAAGCACTGTGTCAGACATCTACAAGGTCAAGCCCTGGGAGCACTTTTTGAGTTAGAGAGGGCGTCTTTGATCTCAGTGCATTTATGTTTTAGTGCAACAAGATCAGTGATTACCAGAATTACATTAGACACGCTCAGCCATTAAACATTTGTAATACAGTCGCCTCAGGGGAAGGTGGGGAAAGGTAAATAACATAGAGATGTGATGAAATGAAACACAGTCTACAAGAGCAGGAGCATGGTGACTTCCACAGCTTGATATGGAGAGGTGCTTCTGGGCATGCTTCCAAGAGACAGTATTAATTAGCAGGTATATCTAGGCCCTGATTTCACAGTCCTCCAGTAATATTCAGTATTGCAAGAGATTGCAGCAACCTGGATGGCTCTTACATGAGATCCACATTTCACAAAGGAAGCTGTTCATTGTGCTTCCCAGCTGAAAGGAATAATAAGCTACAAGAACTTTCTTTTCCTGTCTCATTTCATTAGTTCTGACTTGCAGTGATTACCCCCATAAGACTCCAACACGTGCTGAGCAATGGCTGCGCTGACTCTCCAACCAGTTCTGAGTGACACATCTCTGGCACAGAGTCCAGCTTAGAAGGCATCACGTGGATCAAAACTACTGCATTAACAGTAATTTAATAGTAAACTAATAGTCATTTAATTTAACTGGCAATTTTTGCTCTTTTTATCTTATTAAACAGATTAAGTAGTGTATATATTGAAAATGCTCTGTTCCATTGTGGTTGCTTTATAAATATGTTCCTATTTCAGTGAGGTTACAGAGCACATAAAATTTTCATATAACTGAAATGAGCTGTGTAGGGTAAAAGTAAATGCCAGCAGGCATCTAAATATTGTAGCATCTGTTATATTTTACACTCTGTGATCACAAATCTTATAAAGCCTCACTGCATTTTAGCGGCATTCCTCACAAACTATTGAAGATTGATGACTAGTGTAATTGCCATATCTGATATGCTATCATTTTTAATATACTGAGCTACTGCAGCTGCCCCTTTCTTCCTACTATCAACCTACGTCTATTTTATGTTTCCACAAAGAGCATATTGTACCAGCAGCCAGTTCTATTACTACCAACTATTTTTACACATTGTAATGTTATCTTAATTTTCACTGCAATACATTGTTATATGCAAGTACAGACAATACATGATAGTATGCAGCAAGATAAAACGTGACCTTTCTTTTTATAAGCAGCTCATTGTACATATTTCAAACTTATTATTTTTTTCCCTTCTCTTGTTGCTTATTATCTGTACTTTCAAGATAAGACTGGTTCATAACAGGTTATGCTGATAAAAATGAACTTCCAAATTTCATATACATTTACAGATTATATTATCCAGAAAGAACACTGGTGCATATGCAAATTTTTCACCAAATTGGAAATTGCTAAAGTAAAAAACCCAACTTGGAGCTAGAAGAAGATCAAGAATCCTAACAAAATAGAGTTACATGCATAATGAATATCTATTGAGAAGCACAAACAACTACCTCATCACCTTTCCATCCATCCTGTTGACTAATGATGTGCACAATTTGAAGAAGAAATTAGTCTTAAAGAGCAGCAGTAGCACCTTGTTGATCAATTCAACAGAGAGCTCACAAAAGAGAAGCAGATAAAATACATTTCCCTGGCTAATCAATTAGAGCTCTCATTTGTCATCCCCAGCCAGGCCTGTTACTCCAAACTGCATTTCAAGTACATGCAACTGCCTTTGCTTTATTTTCTAAACAAACACAACATTTCTGGTGATGATGAGAGCATGGTGTCAGTCAGAACTAGCTGTTGATTTCTCCACTAAGAGAAGGCTTTTCATTTACAAACAACATCCAATTGCCATACAGTTAGTTCTGACTCAAAAAATATCAGGGTTTTAAACCAAAAAACATAACCTGCCCTATCCTTAGTTGTTTGCAGACACAGGACGTACTAACTTTGGTGAACATCTATAATAATTCAGGTTAAAACCTGGTGGTGGGAACCCATGTATGAACCCTGCTTCATGCAAAAACCACAGCTGGCTACAGCTGAATTCCTCATGGGTCCAGTAATTTCTTGGTTTGCAAAGAGATGCTCTTAGGGCTCTCCTGAGAGCAAAAATTTCTTCAGATTGTTTAACTCACTCATCTTACTCTTAGAGGACTTGTAAATGTGTATCAGCACTTATGGGTATAATAAACTCAGAGGAAAGGTGTCAGTCTTTGAGTAACAAGTCGACCTCTTTTGCAGCTTTAATAAATGGTTCTGCGAACAGTACGCAAAGTCACACGTTTCTCATTAGCTGAAAAAAATGAGAATGCTTCAGAACAGCAAAAGAAATATTAAAACACTGAACATCTGCAGAGATATGGTTTAATGAACAAAGACTATTGAAGGCACTCACTGTCCTAATTTCCACTAAGTTGACAGACAATGCCCCAAAACTGCCTTTCATATCCAACATTAACTAATAAGCTAATCAGAGCAGAACAAGCCATTTGTGTAGGACTTTAAAATAAAGAATGGCAAGTATAGTTCTGTAACATATGTAGCATTTTGTTTTTGTTTTTAAACAAGAGAATGATTTGTTTTGCTAAAAGATGCACACACATGCTAAATAGTCTGTTCAGTATAAAAATGCCCAGATCTGTCTAAAATTACTGTACATTTCATCTGAGCTGCAATAAACTCCACAATTGTGAACTCTGGCCAAAATTCTTTGCAAAGCCTGTAAGATGGAGCTTGCCACAGCTCTGCCATTTGGCCACTGAGTTTATTTTCTGTGGTGACCCTCCATGCACCCATCAGTCTGGCATCAATAGGTGCTTGGCAAAAATGTCATTTTAAAATGCACCACAGTACCATTCAGTGCATTTGCTGCAGAGACTAAGCTTTACTCAGTAGAAAAATTCTGTGTCTGGTTAAAATGCCTATTCATGACTCAGTAGAAGTATTTCGTTAGAATGAGACACCATGATAGAGATGTAAGAGAAAGGAGGTTTACTTTTTTACCCAGAACTGAATTTTCACCCATGACATTCCATGTTCCTTGTGGCTTATAAATTTGAAAGTGATCTGAAAATACATTTGTGGTATTTGCTTGACTCCTGCATCCTTCCCATTTCTTTTAACATGCCAGCTCTTTGGAGCAAAGGCTCCATCTTCTTCCTGTTGGATGGATTCTAAGACCAGTGCTGAGACTAATCATAGCATGATTTGGGACTTTAGTGATAGTGTGATTTAGTACAAATCACACACTATGTAATCAGAAACCATTCTAAATCATACTAATTATTGTGGTCATTAATTTTTAGTAGGATCTGTCCTTGAAAATATATGTACAACCAGGCATTTAACATTTAGCATATTCAACCTAGTTTTACCTAGGCAGTGAAACTATGGAAGACTAAAGATAATGAACTCAAAATTAGATTGATGGCAACTGAACCATATCCAAATACATAGAGTCTATTAAGGAAACAAAGAAAGTTACAGCACTGCTTTTTAAACACAGAGCTCAGTCATGTAGCTCACTCCATTCCTGCACTATTCTCAGGTAAGGAGGCTAAAGGCTTTCAAAGCAAATACACCACATGGCCACTCTCCTCAGTGAGCTGGGCTGCCCAGCTCACACACTGGGTGCATGAACAGAGGTCCTTTGCTCACACAAAAGCTTCTTATTGTGAGAGGCACAGTTCAAGCAAGGAGCTCTGCTCACAGAGGATAAACCCACCATTAAGCACTGAATTAAACTGCAATGGATCTCTGAATTAGACGTGCAGAAATCTTAATGGGGGTTTTGTTTGTGTTTTCTTTTTTTCTTTTTTAGTTTGTTTTGTTTTGTTTTCCCCTATAACAATTCCCTAGTCCAATACACGGTGCAGCTGCAAAAACAACCATGCTGAACCAGGGGAAGGGCTGTATTTTTAGCAGCAGAACTGGTGTATGGCAGCTTAAGGTCCCTATGGAACTACTGCTCCAGACTAAAAAGCCAAATTTGCAGCAGAAAGAAAAGACACTGAAGTGAAGACTTCACCTCTGAGATTAATTTAAACAAAGGTGTCCACCTGCAAGTGGGTAGTTGAGAGGCCCAGAGGCACAAACACAGTGGTTTATCTCACCCAGCTGTGGCATTTATAGGAGAAATGGAAAGTTTATATTTGCATTGCTGACTCGTTATAAGGTACACAGAAATGCTGACCTTTGTACTGCTTGTTTTATGCAGAGGGTATAGAAACACACCAATGTTCCAGTTACAAATGAATCGATCGTGCAGATAAAAGGTTTATATTGTACAACTTATGACCTGTCATTTGCTGTTGTTTGAACAGGCCAAACTAAGCCTGCTGATCTCTGAGAAGAAAGATGAAAAATGTTCCTCTGGCTGCTGAAGGATATCTCCTCACCCTGGAGGGAGGGAGCACGAGGAGCTGAACATGACCCTTGTGTCCCTGAGTCAATATGGGTACAAATACCCTCAAAGCATGCAGGTCACATCTCAGTGTGCCAGAGGGCTGAACCCAAGACCTGCACTTAGGAAAAGTTTGGTCTCCAGTTAAAGACTTAAATTCATTCTGGTCTCTCTCCCCTCTTCCTCTCCTATATCATGGCATGAATAACTTTATTAAATTTCTCCAGATCGAAATGATGAAAATTAATGGAATTAGTGTTTGCAATGTGTTTAAACAACAAGAAGCAATATGTGAGTGCTGAGTGTTCTTGCAATCTCTGCCTGCACAGATGGAGGAGTTGGTGTCTCAAGAGTTGGAAGTGCTGTTAAAAAGACAAAGATCTCGTTAGGATATATCGGTGAAACAAAGCAGAGTGAATCAAGGCCTTATGTGCACTACCATGTCATGACTTTATTTACACAGCCCCATCACTCAGCAGCTGCAATATCTAACGCAAAACCAATGTCATTCTTCACGTGTCTGTGAGCAGTGATACTCCATGACCATGGTGGAAACTGAAGAAGGAAGAACCCTGAGAAGTCATGTTAACAGAAGGAAAAACATGGAGAAGAAAGGTGGAGGGGTAGGTTCTTACAAGACACCAGGAGCAGCGCTGTATTTATAGTCCCATTGGGAACAGAGTGTGTCTGACCACTTGATGTCAGACTTGACCCACATTTCAGTCAGCCTCCAGGGCAACAGAAGCTTCAGATTAATTTGATACAAACATTATTACACTCCAAAGATGTATTTTGAAAGTAATTTCTTTAGAACACGAGTTGTGGAAGGTCAAATATATGAAATAACATGAAAATTGGTATTTGAATCTTGACCTACTCGAAGGATCTAATAAACCTCCTCACAGCAAGACATTCACTTGGTGCTCAGGTATCAATTATATTGAAATCCTTATATCCAAATATGCCTTCAGTGTATAGGTAAGCTGCCTAAGTCCTCATTTCAGGCCTGTGCTTAGCACAGCTGTCCAGAACCCAACCAGACAGAAATCTGGCATCCAGCAATCCCTCAGTCTTTTGAAAATACAAAATACAGATCCACTTTCAGCCCCCAAAATACCCAAAACACCCAAACCAGTCTTGATTAGTCAGCATTAAAGCATTCTATTACTCTTTGCAAGGCAGAACATTCTGGAGTTATGATCTCATATTGCCTTCCAGATGCAGCTGTGCAGGCTGTCCTGATCCCAGCCTGCACCAACACTGCTCACCATCACCTCCCTCTCCAGGTAATCACCTTCTGAGCTTCTGGCTTGGACATGCACGAGGTGTTAGGCAATAAGCATTCTTTCTGTTGTTGAAACACAGTCTAACAAAATGGAAGGAAACTGAGCATCCATTTATAATTCGAGCAAGAGAATTCCTTATTGCAGATAGGGTGCATTTAAACACTTCATAAAGCTTTTCTGCCTCTGTTTTAAAGCAAGTGAATGAGCCAACATTTAAACTGCTTAACAAAGCCATATGACTTGGACTTAAACTAGATAAAGAGATGCAAAGAATGCTGGATGGATGGATGGATGGATGGATGGATGGATGGATGGATGGATGGTGGTAAATAGAGCAGAGGAAGTAATGTGCCGCCAGGCACCAGAAATGGTAAACAACAGCAGTTACTCCCAGAAGACATATACCCACCAGCTAAATCCCCAGCTCAGGAAAACATTAACCAATACTGCTTAACTTAACTGTGTGCTTAAAGGTGCTCAATGAGATGGAAGCATTTACTAAAAATTACACTGGAGTTTAAAGGACTGTTCTAAGCATGAACCTTAAAAGGTGCTGAAATACTTCTCCCAATGATGTCTAAATCTTCAGAGAGGCTTGGGTATCAAGAAAGTTAGAGTGGGTCATATGAAGAACTAAAATAATAGCACAAAACCCACAAGGCAGCAAGAAGGAAATGGACAATTAAGTGCAAATTTAAGCATCTCCAATTTATTCACAAAGGCACCAATCCAAGACAGTTGTGCAGTCAAGTTAGGCATGAGCTTAGATTTCAGTGGCTTTAATAGGGTTTAAACACTTGGTTTTGCTACTGTAAGGTTTTAGGGATCTAAACAAATATGGCCCTCAAGATTAGAATTCTCTGTACTTTTCTCAAGCAAATGAAAAAGAGGAAAAAAGAGGAAAACATTGGCTGCTTCCTTCCTGCCACTGCATGGGAATACATGATGATTTGTGTATCCTGCAGTACTGATGTTATCTTTATCAGAGCATTCAAACACCAACATTCATTACCACAACCTCACCGACTGAAATCACTGGTTTGAAACATGCAGTGCCATTTTCTACTCTGTACACAGATTTTCAGCAATCACAAAAGACAGACCTTTCCAGGATTCAGTGAAGCAATACAATAATCTATATTCCCTGTGCAGAAGCAGAAAAAAACCCACAGATGAAACAATATAGTATCAGCAGAGCATAACACAACCATTAAAAACAAAAAAGGATGTGAATGATTGTTAGATAACTAATAATAATCACAGGACTACTACTGTCTAAGCAATTAGATTTCAAACTCGAGTGCATTAAAAACAAACACAGAAAGAGGTGACTGAGCATTTAAAAATTGGTTTGATTTATTTTAGTTATTAACTGTTATGTGCAAATTAATTTTTATTCTGTTTTTGCAAAGTAATGTTTTATCTTGCTAAAAATAACAGAAGATGGTAAATATAATTTACCAGCTTCCCCATGAAATTTAAGAAGGCAGAAAGGATAATGTTGTCATATCTCCTAAAAAGGAACCATCACATGTCTTTGAATTTAGATGAACACAGCAGAGAAATGGCCCATGCTACTGGAACAGAGTATTTATTCTTGTATCTCCTGGTCCTGCTTCTAACTACAACTCTTCTACGTTTTAAAGGAAGATATAAAACTATCATACAGTGTAAGGGTGAGTTTCTTTTTTTTTTTTCCCTAACACCTCTACTGGTCCAGGTTTTACTCTGAAGTCTGAAGGTGTGAAGGACCCTCATGAGAAGTGCAGTCCTGAGGAGGCGTTTCACCTGGTTAAGTAACAGCCTTTGGAAAATTCTGATAGAAACCAACTAGTGATACCAGTGGCTACACAAGACATGCAAATTCTTCTCACTCCCTCACAAGCTCTTTCCTTTTGTATCCATTGCTGTATTAAAGTTCAGAACAATTACAGATTCTGACAGAGGTTTCTTAACAATCACCACCAACACCACAACACCCACTGGAACCACAGATGTAAATAGGAATCTATATCCATCTGCAAACCCCTCTTCCAGACAATAAGGAAAAAGAGGAGATGTTTCCTGAAGGGTATTCCAGGCAAACTCTACGCAGAAGGGTAGCATGGGTGGCCCAGGTATGAAAGGTGTGGAGACCTCATGTGAGGATTTTCATTCTGGATAATATAAGCTTCTCTCACCAATGTCCAGTGTGTCAGATGGTACATTTTGGCTATGGAAAGAAAAATGATACTTGATCTGAGCTGCTGCCAGAGAGGTTTGGGAGAGTTTTCTGTAACAGAGAGTGAGAAATCTCAGTGTCTAAGGACAGTGATCCGAAGTGCATGTAGCATCTGAATCAGATACTCCCTTACCAAGGCTTTAATATTTTCTGCCTTTGAGCAGTTTATGACATTTTGGTGCATAAGGCACTACTACAGCTTTTCATAATTCCCTCTAGTTTTCTAATTTATCCCTGTGCCTAAGTGGTAAAGATATGCAGAGATCAGGTCATAACTTGTTTTGCTTAGATTTGTTTTCAGAATTTCTGACAATAAATGAAGTGCAGGCTTGCATGAAGGTGGCCTGGGGTCAGTGGGATGGGGAGGGAGGAGATTCTTTCAAGAATACTAATAAATGTTGCTGACTGGGACAATGAATCATTTGTAGGTCGTGTGGGCTCTGTGAGGTTGAATTTGTAGCTCTTTTATACAGGTGGCTGAACAGATTGGAAGCAAGTTATCTCCTTCCTTGGAAAGGTCAGAATAGCCACAAAACTCAATCCCTTCACAACAAAACCTAAACCCACTTTTTCACCCATACTAAAAGTAGGGAAAGTATATAGATGGGACTAATTCAGTTTGGAGAGTTCTCAAAACTAGGGCAGTTCCCACCGTTTTTAGAGTTCTACATATGATTAAATTAATTTCTGTATCAAAAGCCAATCTGAACTGCCTTTGCTGTCAGTATGATTAGATAGAATAAATCCAGAGTTCCAGAGTCAGACACAGTAAGTTCTGCTCCAGCACAGAGGGGAGACGAATGGAGCAGTTTGAGGGCAGAAGAAAACAGTTGCTGCCTGTGTTCCCAGTGCAACATCCAGGGAACATCACATGAAAGTAGCAGATGTCAGACTGATAGAACCAAAGATTCTACCTCCCAACATTACCTGAAACTGTGGACTTCCACATTAAAAATGGATTAGATAGATTCCTGGAGTGGGAGAGGATAGATGGACAAAATTAGTGTCTGCTGACAGAGGAAATTATCAGTAATGACACACCTTCAGACTGTAGTGTCACCTCACTGCTGCATTCCTTGATTAGCATCAATTATTGGTGACAGTCAACAAGGCAGAGCTGGCTGAACCCCTCCTGCTGCTGAAGAACGTTGTTCCCACAGGTACAGGTGGTTCAGTTATCAGTAACACACTTGTTGCCACATCTGTCCTACAGGGACACAGCCCTTCAGGGTCTGACCATGGGAGCTGCTCACTGGGTCCAGACAAGGCAAATGAAGAACCACGTCCAGGGTTCATCCAGAGAGCCCAGCCAGGGATGAAAAGAGACAGGACAGGGATGGGGCAGTTTATTCCAATACACATGAAGGCATTTTGGTAAGAAAATACACTAAACTGAGAAGCAATAGGACCACTGATTACTTTCCTCAAGTATATCTGTTCTTTTTACCAGTGTATCAAAGAGTTTGCAGGGATAAGTTTTGGACCATGGCTCCTGGGCTCGACACCAAATTCACTCTAGCATTGATGTCTGACTTCCTTTTTTTAGAAAATAATTGGCAAAGTGCAAGCAAATAGAAGATTTCAAATACATAATTTTGGAAGGCCAAAGTTCTGTGCTGAAAATCAGAGATCTTGAGGACAATGCAACAATTTTTGAGTCTAGAAATAAACTGTTACAACATTTCCCTGCACTACGTTCCCGAGTACCAATAAAGAGCAGATGTAAAAGTCATACAAGCTGGTTGTTCTTTCCAAATAAAGTAAGTTAAACTAACAATATTTTAGTAAGAAGAATCTTTCATGTAAAAAATACCTTAGATCTAGAACACAAACTGAATATTAGCTATTTTTAGTGGCATGAAATTTTTTATAACCTTTGACTCAGAACATCCTACTGAAAGGCTCCTTTCAAAAGCATGATATATCTGTCTAAATGTCTATATTATTTAAACCAGCAATTAGTACCAGATGTTACTGCATTTTATATTTAGACACCAAATTTCAGTATCTTAAACAGAAAGAACACTCTTGAAGGACAGAAGGAATAATTTTCAAGTGTAATTGCACCATATTGTTTTGATTCCCTCTCATTAATTTACCTGATTGCAAAGTAAAATTAAATGAAGTTATATTTAAATTTAAAATTGGACCTGTGAGTAATATAACATCTTATTATCTTACTGCATGGGAAAAGTAGTTATAGTGCATAGCTCACATTTCAATAAGCAGCACATATCCTGCATAAAGCTGTTCAAAGGCCTGGAGAGTATAAAAATGCCATAATGTTATTAGTACACAGTGTATCACAGCTATTTTGTAACAAACTCCCCCAAAATGTCAAAGCTATTTTTTGATATAAATCTGTGAACAAAAAATGTACTTTGAAAGCATGTGATGTAAGGAGTTGTCACTAAATGCATTTGATTGATAATCACACTGAAAAGTTCACTAGTCCAATGTCACGAGGACTTGAGAACTGAACGTCCACATCGAGATCCCTATCCCAAGGGAAAAGCAAAAGGCAGTGGCCAAGTGTGAGCAACCCTCAGGTACCACTGGGAGACCTTTGGGATCACACACACACACACACACACACAGGCTGTGTGCCTTGCTCTGTGGAACCAGCTCCAGACAACATTCCTGCCAAGGAGGCAAGGGAGCTCCCCTCAATAGCAGGAGCCTGACTTGGCTGCTTGTTGAAGCACTTGGCCGGGAAATGCAACCACTTTGAGCAAACAAAAGCATCAGTGTAAATGGTCCAATTCTTGGCAGGGTCAAAAAAGAAGAGAAGATGGTAAGGCAGCCCTTCAGGGCTGAGTAGAAGCCAAATGCTGAAACACTTTATTTTACTTGCATCTCTAAAAGACTTTAGTCTCCACAGCTACCAACAGTTGCAAAGGGGACATAGGGTTGGTTTTGGTTTGTTTTGCTGGGGTTTTTTTAATTAAATATTTATGGTGATGTTTCCATACACTAGAATATATGCTACAAAAGCGTTTAGAGACCTGTAATCTCATTTAAAATCACATCTTTGTGGACATGATTGGAGAATCCCCTCCTGGTAGTTGATTTGTCCCTGTTCTGCAGACATTACTGTACAAATCTAGATAACTAGACAAAAAAAGTATCAGACATGAAGATGCAAACACCTACCCAACGTTTTTCTTCCATAAATAGATTCTCACTTTGCTTGTTGTAATAGAGCATCTTAACATAAATTTTAGTCTTTAACAACCCATCCCTGTTTTCATAAAAATTGTCTGCCCCATTACCATTATAATAAATGGCAACAGGTTCCAAGCCTGTGAGACTGCTGGGAAGAATTATACACAGGCATTCCAAATATTGCCATGCAAATCGCTGTCACCACAGTTACCTGTGAAAAACCCTGAGTGCATAAAGCACGCTCCAATGTTCTAATGCCTAGGGTTTGAGGAGAAAATGCACATTTCACCATAATTCCAATACATGCGCTAAAATCTGTTTATGTAGCTGCATCTAAACCCACGGGTTAAATAATGCAGTCAGTAACTCAGGCAAAACTTTTACCAGCTTGAGAGGAAAATCTTGAAAACATTTCTGTTGGGCTAATTCTTTCAGACATTTATTCATGAGGTTTATCTGTCCCATTGAAGCGAAGGGGATATATCACATCAACAAGAGTTCACAGAATCAGTGTGGGTTCACTACAGAGTAATACTTCTGATTTTCTTATATACACCCTAAATTCACTTCAACAGATGCAAGCCACCCTTGTGTATACCAGTTATTAAATTCAGATCTGGAATATTTTGATGTTCTTCTGCCAAAAACTGTCCTTTAAAAAATGTTCAATCTCTGTTACACATTTTACTCAAAATGATCCTGTATAATTTCTCCTAACATTTATTCACACTGCTGGCTTTTCTGTCCTCACTCATGGTAAGATCTGTATTTCACTGGTTTGTCACTGTATTTACCCAGCAGAACCTCTGACCAGAAGGAAAGAGAGCCAGCCATCTCATTTGCTGAAGGAATAGGAAGTCTGACTCCACTGGTTCCCTCAGAAACTCTGAGGTGGTACACATCACTGCCTCCAACACCTTTTGCATTAGACCTTCCTCTGTCCTTCACTGAATTCACTTCATTAGGAAAAAAGCTCAGAGCTGGACCAGGGGCAGGGGTAGAGGAGTGGTATGGATGGAGCTGCACCATTCTTCAGTATGGAAAAGGTGTCCATGCACACAACATCCTACCCCTTCTTGTTGCCAGAGGATGTTCAGGTCCAATGTAAATCAATAAAGAAGATAATCTGAGCAAAGTGCAGGTCTGGGACCAAACAAAATCTAATTCTTCTGGTCAGCTGAAGGTATTTGCACAAGCCTACCAGTATTATCTGAGGAAATAAACTGAAGAAATGACATTTCAATGATCAAAAGTGCCATGTATATTTAAAATTATTCTGATCTTCATGTTCTGTATTCTGGACAATTTTCCCTATTAGAAGTCAAAAGAAAAGCTCCAACTTGATTCATTTTTAAAAGAGCAATCCATACAAGGAAAACTGAGTGCTTATATTGGGAACACAAATAGCTGTAACGAATTTGAAAACTGATATTTTGTTGTAGATTTGTATATTATCATTTCCTTTGAGAAACAAGCCAACATTTTTTTTAAGTTAGCTGAGAACAAAACTCTGTCTCTGTGAAAGTGCAGTCTTAAGTGCTCAGCTTACAGAGATCTGTTTGTATCTGTCTATTGTACAGGGTTTTCTTCATCAGTATGTAAAAAATACAAGAAGTCATTTCGACTCATGATTTATTCTTTAAAAAATAAGATGAAGAATTTTTATAATCTCTTCTACACATTTATAGTCAGTTCCTCAAATATTTCTCCTGTGACCTGAGATAAAGTTATTTTCTTTTCCACCATTTTCATAAAGCTCTGTCTTCTGTTTGAAAATCTGCTTGTATTTCCTTCCCTAACATTGATCCAATATTTCTTCTTTAAAGTTTGTGCATGACCATAACAACTGTACTTTAACATTGATCCATTCCCATTTGTTCAGGATCTTGCATACTCGTGTAAGAATCCTCCCCTAATCTCCCTTCCCTTAGCCACAGAGGAGAAATAAGAAAAACTTTCATCCTAAACCATGCCCTGGTTACTAAATCAGCTTGGATGCCCCAGCTGCACCTTCCCAATATCTTCCTGTAAGGAAGTGGCTGAAGCTGAGCACTGTTTTCTAATGAGACCAGGAGCAGGCCACAATAATTCCTGCATCTTTATACACCACGCTGTCAGACAATGTTTCCAAAACTTGTTTGCCCTTCATTTTTGTTATTGTCACCAGGAAACAGTGCTAATGGTTCACTCTATTATCTGCAGTCTCTTCTAGGTTCTTTTCTTACCATGAATCCCTTGTTGTGTTCCCATTTAGACTGCAATCTTCATGCTTATTCTTTTAGTAATTGGCTACATTACTTCACATCATGCTGCACTGAATTTTATGAACCACTTATCCACCGAAAGACCAATATGCTTGTGTTATAAATATTACATTTCTGCTCATTCCAAGTAATGCTGCTATCACCTGTGTTTAAATCCTTAATCTATTCTGCTCTCAAAACACCTCAGAAGGGTGAGCAGCTGCAGTTAAATGGACTAAATGCTATGCAGTCACTCATAAAAAAAAGAAAAATACCACAGAGGATTAAAAACCAACAAAAGCCAACCCCCATCATCTGTGAAAGGCCAGGTTCTCCCAGTGGAGTGATTTAAACATCAAGGGAGTTCCCTGACTTCTTAGCCAATTACAATGAAAGTTACCACATTTCATGAAATCTTACCCTCCACCAGCATCCATCACTGCCTTCTGTTCACTCAGAGTGTCCTTTAAAGGGTTGTGTTTCTTGGGACTCCAGATTTTTAAAAGGGTTGCAGTAACACCCAGCCTTGGTCCCTTTCTCCTTTTCTCTGGGTGCTTAGATCTGTGAGCACAATTCAGATATCTCTTTGCATGGACTGCCATCCACGTAGCACAGATATTCACCTCTCCAGCTTGTGCTTGTCTCCACAAGCCCACAACAGTATCTTGGCCTTTCTCCCTGGCATCTCCTTACAAATATTTAGCTATTTTGTTACAATAAAGACAACTAAAATGTTCCTGTTAGCCTCCTTACTCCAGCTCTTGTGACCCTGCTACTCCTTTTCTTGCCTCTTGTGATGTATTTTGCCTGTCATTCAAACACTGAAAAGGGAGCCTAAGATGTGTCAAAGCCTTGATTTTTTTTAAGCAAGAACTGTGAAACTGCCTTTTCTTTCTACTAAGAAGCTGAAAACCATGCAGACTTACAGCTTTCAGCAATTTCTTTGTTGTTCTTGCAAGTGTAAGCCTTGCCTAATTTGTAACTACACAATAAGTCTTCATAAGTCCTGCTCGGACCCTGGTACCCCTCTCCTGTTTGTCCCATCCCAGGTCCCACTTCTTGGTCACATTAAAGGTAAGTTACTTGTTCTCACTCTCATGTCCTTCACAGCCATCCCCTCACTGGAAATGAAAACTCCTGCCTCCACTAGCTCTTAGCAGGGTTTCCAGCTATACAATTCCCTGCTGCCATCTCCACTTGGGATGGTTTTTTACCCAACCATTCAGAGAGCTATCCCGTTATCCTTCAAAACCATTCTTATGCCATTCCTTGGCTTGACATCTCTAATGGACAAATGTTAGGCAGCTGGTATGTTGATACTGTTTGCCTTCATGCTTATCAACTGTTTAGGAGTTTCTTTGTGCTTCACCATCTGTCCATCTCCATCTGGTGTCTCCTGTCTTACAATTTGGATTTAAGCTCTGGTTGTGGTGACTGTCTTCTAAATTTTTTTTTCTTCTGTTAACAGAGCAGCTACCAGAGGGGGTTCTGGTCCATGACTGCTGTTTGCAAGGTTCTGTGTAAAACTAATTATTCAGTCAGCATGCCAGTGGACTATTTGCTCTGCGTGGAGTGAGTGTGGAACAGAGGGTGCTTGTGGACATCATATGCCTTTTGAATCTGCAACCAGCAATCATCCCCTTCTCCTGTTGCTTCTTGTTTCTCAGTTAATGTACAAGACGATGAAGGAGACAGAAGGTAAACAAAGTCAATTCATATTTATCCATTGCCTTACTCCTTTCCTTCCTCTGCTTTTTCAAAGGTCTCTAGGAAAGCAAGCTCAAAAACTACTTTTTCAGCTCCTCAGGAAAGAAATGGAGGAGATGAATTGAAACAGAGTGACAGCAATGACCTCAAAAATCATGCCCAGGAAAATATTTCCGGTATTGACAAAGGATGAGAGAGTTCTAGAAGAAATTAATGAGTGTTAGCACAATGGCCAGAGCACCATGACAAGAGACATCCAGAGATAAAATGAAAGGGAGAAGAGCATGGAGTTCAGGATGCGTGAAGCTGTGATCTTCACAGAACACAGTGCACAGGTGAGAAAAGAGGAAAAAGATCACACTTGAGGAATAAGAAGGCCAGGAATGTAAAGGGAAGACTATTATTTATGACAGCATGGAAAGAAATGTTTTCCTTCCTAGACACTGAAACTCCTCCAGAACATCACTACTGTTTTTATAGTGGAAACCTACCCTACTTTCTTAACCTCTAATTCTTGTCACAAATAAAAAAACAAGTTTGTGATGGTGAACACAGCTATTGTTCCACTCAAACAGTGCAGAGATCCTGACAAACACCAAGCACCTACTCTGAGGAACCTGGAAATCTTTAATGTCTCTAAAATGGCTCAGAGTTTTACTTAGCAGCTCTGAAAAAGTGCTCAGTTTACTACAGGATAGATCCTTCATTCCTTTCTTTTTAAGCTCAGATGTAGGAAAAAATTCTAAACACAACACCAGATATGATACCTTTGAATAACTTTAGGTACTTCAGATGGTAAATTTTTCATTGTTAGCTTGGGATTTTTTTATTGCTAGTATTTTGAGCTACCAATACATGAGCAATGAAATGGCAAATGGTAAACCATACCTTTTTAATGATGCGTTTATATATGTTTCTCTTTTCAAAGACTTTTTTGTCCTTTACAACTTAGGAGCTAGCATGAAAAGTTAAAGAAGATTCAGAATGAGTGTATTTTAAGTCAATAAGGAAATTAGTCTGAGTTCTGTTTGGGAAAGATTTGATATATCTCCTATATTAACCAGCACTGATAACTTAGATGCAATCTATCTGTTGGCTTAGTATTTCAAAAGACAGATCCAACTCAACTATTTAAAACAGCTGTTGCTGAAAGTCCTGGGGACAGTTCTCAGCCTGTATAAATCAGCACAGTTCTGGCAATTTCAATGGATCTGTGCTGATTTACACAGCAGAGAATCTAGTGTTCCACTTTTGCAAAAGCTATTAAAATGCAGGCAGGAGATTGACCGTGGCTTAGTGCTGCTAATCCAGCTGCCCTTGGTCTCTCTATTTTCTCTACTTACACTTCAGAGACATTTACTGTGTAGGTAAGCAGCATTAAACTAAGAGTTCTTCAAAGAACTGGACAGTATTGATTGGCAGATGTTTTAAAGCCATTCCTGTAAGGACTGTGCTCTGTTAGCAATAGTTTCAGCCTCATGTATACAAGCCCAGACTCCTGTAGCTCTCCTGGCACTAATGACACTGGGAGGCTGCCCAGCAGCAGAAGGGGGGGTTCTGTAAGGTAGGACCCACTTTTCAGCAGTCACTTTATTTCTGTCTTTTCCTCATGAGATACTTTACCAGAGGAAGTATGCAAATAAAAGCTTCAAGAATGGCTTTGCTTTGTGGGATTCACTGTGAAAGCGGATGTCAGATCTTGTTCATAACTGAGCACCGAATCCCTTCTCTGTATGCCACAAAGGGCTGTCAGTTCTATCCTATATTAAAAGCAGAAGCCAATGTTCTTGACCTTCCTTTCTTCCTCCAGTATTTCCCTTTTGTTACCTTTTTAATGAAGAGAAAACATACAGTTTTGTACAGTAGCCTTGCTGGGGCAGGGACTTCCACTTTCTGTACTATCATACAGCACAATGGGATTTCCTCCATGGACTACAATGGTTCCTGTGTTTTTTTATTATATCTACCAAGTCCTTGGTGGAGAGCATTCAGAACTATCTCCCCCATATGAGGACTCGTGGCTTTTATATCTGAGCCCAAATCTCCTGAGGCACCAGGAGTACCAAAAGAGCATGGACATGTGCAAACACACACATGCAACAAACTGTTTCTATTTGTCTGCAGGGACCTTCCTTGCCCCTGCTAATATCTGCTGAGTCAGCGTGAAAAGAGACCTGAGGGGTGAAAGAGAGGTCATATTGTCCCATTTGCTAAAGTGTGTCCCAAGAAGGTCTCTTTTCACCATGTTATAGACAAGGTGTCCTGAGGAACAACATAGTCATGTAAAAAAATGTGTGCTGGGAGATGTGGGGGACTCATGCCAATACCCTACTGCTGACTTATCTTCAAGTCCTGAAAAAGTTCCTCTTTTCTTCTAAATTAAAAGCAACCTATTGCATTAAGAATATTAGAGCTTGCTGCTTGTCTCAGCTCTTGATTAGGAAATTAGTGCTGCCCCCTCCCTTCTTCTCCCCAAATTACAGCAATTGTACCTGTGAACAGGTGCTGTTAGAATCCAGCATCCATTAGTGTATTTTCTGGTTTCATGATTAGCTGATACAAAACTGAAAAGTAATCAAGTAAGGATTCATTCGTTTGATTAGCCATTGAAATTATTCTGTGCCTAATCAGATGCCTGGCTAGTTTGTCAGCCTCCTTTACCGAGTCTGTATCTCTACTGGAGGGTCCAAATGCATTCACAACAGTGGAACTGATTTAAGTGCATGTGTCGGTGTCCTCTGACTCATCTTGGAGAGTCAAAACAGAGATAGGAAAGAACAGCTTTGATGTGAGCTTATTTCATCCCTCACCTACAATAATAATAAAAAAAGCAATTCTAAATTGGGAAGACTTGTAGAACAGAACACGACTAGAAATGTTAATAGAGAGAATAATCTACTGGAACTCTGTGCGAGCTTAGCTATAAAAACAAAAGAGATTCAGGTGTAAAATCTCTATCCTAATTCATAGCAGATAGGCTTCTCACTCATAAATACCAAGGGTTTTGTGCTCTCAAATCTTATGTTACTTATTTTGGTAAGTTTTTTGTATAGTATCAAGGAAGGGTTTCCTTCAGACTGAACAATTGTAAAGAACGGGCATTTCTCTTGGGTCCTTACCAGAACTCGTGATCTGACTGTAAAAAGAGACAGACTAGTCAAGAGGTAGCACATGCCATGTGTTTTGGATGAAGTTTGTTCTCACTCCTCTCTCTCAGGCTGCAGTTGCACAGCTTCTTTCCCCCCTTCCTAAATACATTATCCCCGAGGCATTGCCACTGTGGCTGATGGGCTCAGGTCTGTCCTGGAGCCGTCTGGCATCACCTCCATCAGACATGGGGGAACCCCCTGGCAGCTCCTTACAAAAGTCACCCCTGGAGCCCCCCTGCTGCAGAACCCTTGCCAGGCCATCCCAATACAAGGAGCTGCCCTGGTACCACTGTTGGGCCAACCCTCATCAGCCCTACAGCAAAATTCATTTCTGCAGCTTAAAGCTCTGATTTTCTGCCCCGGGCAGCTGCCTACACATGTTAAAGCCAGATCTGCTCAAATAAATAGTAAGTTTTCTATCTAGCTAATTATTCAGGTTATTCTATGATCATTCCATGAAATTAATGTCTTGCTTATCTTGCTCCCTCCTCACATACTCTTGGGTCCTTACACTGCAATACATGTTTGAAAGAAAACTGTTTCAGATGCAAGGTTACAGAAGAGGTTTTGCATCTAATTAACATATTGGAGTCAAGAATTTGCCAAACAGGAACATGAAACTGGCTGTATTTTTAACATTCCTACAAGACTAAGAACTCTTTCAAATGCTAAATACCCTAAAGTAGTTTTACCTCATTTCCACAGAAGTTATTTGAGCACAGAGATAATCCTGTTTGCTTCAATATCTTTTTCAAATATTCTTTAAAAAATATCACTGGATAAAATTACCATATCTCTGAGTTTCTCTTCTTATTTCTATTAAAACAGGTCACAATCACAAATGATAGTGATCAAACATCACCTTAAATTGAAATAGTGCTGATCTGTGAGAAAATCATTTTTGCTCTTATGATTTTCGATGTTTTGTCATCAACTGCTGCAATTTAAAGCTAAGGAAGAAGGCAAAATGCCACTACAGTATCTCAAATAATTTCTGAACTTACAAGAAATTGCACTTAAAAGAAACAGAACTATTGGGATTTCAAGTTCAGAAATAGAGAAATACTATAAACATAGCAAGTATGATGTATAGATATTAGAAAGCACTTTACTGGAGAAGGCGGAATGCAAGAATTCAATTGTGATTTTCCACCTTTTAAGCAGAAACTCCATTTAAAAATCAAAGATTAAACTTTGTTTGCACTATAGTCCAAGACCTGACTGGAGTGAACTCCACCAGCTTAGTCTGCTGTCACTGAAGAGTATAGAAATTCAAGTTCAGGTGATAGAGGAGAAAGAGTGTATCAACTATTTCAGCAGTCACTGTGTTTATAAAGAAAAGTGGTTTTCCAGCCTCTGGTAATTAACAACTGAGCTCTATACCAGGTTTCAAACAGTTATTATGATTTCAGGGTGGAACGAAAGAATACAAGAGGGCTCTCAGGCTAAGGAAGTGGTAAAGGAAATTGATAACTAGACTTGCTTTTAAAGTGGAACCTACTCAGCCCCACTCACTTCACTCAAACAGCAATTTGTACTAAGAATGTGTCTTCAGCTGAGGCAACTCTCTCTTCCCTTATCCACCAACAAAATCCAGCTGTCTTGATGGGTATTTTAGAAAGGTTTAATACAGCTTGCAGGATAAATTCAGCCAGATTCAAAGTTAAGATATTTTTCAAAAAGGATCCATTATCCAGAATCTAAAGGATAAGAGGGTTTGTGCATTGACTCTATTAACTATTTTCAGGACAAGAATCAGTTTAGCTTTGTATTAGCATTGCAAGAACTTCTCACTGCCACAAGCCTTTCTTTAGCCCACTACTCAAGGCTTCTGCCCTCCGTGGTTGGAACAGGCCCATGCAAACAGCAGCGGACAAGACCTCCTAAAATAGAGCTGAAAGAGCAGAAACCTGGTAGAAGCAGATCTGCTGTCAGAGTTTCCCACCTTTATCACTTGCCCCTCTTTCCTTTCTCTCCAATCTATGTCAAATCATATAGCCATCTCCAACTTGGAAGAATTTGGATTAGAGTCAAGAATGCTATTAAATTTTCCCTCTAATCAATTGCTAATAAAAGTTAAAACTAAGGATCCTAGTTAAGATTCTAATTAATGCTCTGTAATAATGTATTTTATGGCTGATTTAGCATTTTTCCCTCTGCAGGCTTAATACCAGAAAAATTGATTTAGTACTGATGAAATGAATGAATGGTCTATTATTGACATCAGTAGCCTCATGAATGACTTTAGAAACTGATTAAATGATAGTGGTGACAGATTTAGTAACAACCATCAGCAAATGCCATTTAAAGAGTTCTTGCATTGTGCCTGAAAGCTGGTGTAGGTGATGGAGAAGGAGAAGGAGGAGAAGGAAAAGGAGGAGGAGAAGGCCTTCTGTTCTTTTCTAAAGGAAACTGGAACTCCCTCTGCTGCTCTCTGCTCCTTGTAGGTTGCCTCTGATCTCTTGCTGCGCAAGTGAAACACAAGGATGAAGAGTTTGGTGTAACCACAAACTAAATTCATAGACTACTTGTGTGACCATGGCATGCATCTGCAGAGAAAGGTGAGACATCTGAATGCAGTACCTGCTTTGGGAACAATTTGGTGTGCAGAAATGCCCATGAGTTACTGCTGATGGCCCCTTTAGGGACTCCTCTGTCCTCCTTTCAGGTGTGTTAGTTACCCTGGAAGGGAAGGCTCACATGCAATCAGACAAAGCTGATTCTTCCTCACCTCAAGGTCTGCCAGCTGTCACTTGGGTTCTGAGGACTATGAGGACTATCCAACTGCCCCTTTCTACTAGACAATTACAATGGTGGTCCTGTCACGTCCTGAAGGAGTGCAGAGGCTTCCTCCTGCTGCTTTAAGCAGACTCTGAACTAGTGTCGATCCAGTCAGTGGGAGTTGAAGAAGTGATCAGATGTAATACTTTTCAGAGTCACTCATAAGCCACTGATCACAGCCAAAGTCATCCAGCCCCTTCAGCCATTTATTTAACAGCCTACCTCCTAAAACTCCAAATCATAGCACAGAAATTTTCTATCTGGAAGGAGTGAGAGGAATAGAGCCCTTCAATTGTTACGTGGAAAACTAAGTTATACTGAAATAGTAAATGAATGAAGAGACACTTACAAAGAGAAAGCTAGCTGTCAAGATAGTAGGGGAAAAAACTCTACAAACCTGAAATGAAGTCAGTGACATTTAAAAAGAAAACTAGAGAATCTATTCAGCTTGGTTTTGCAGTCCAGCAGCTTGGAAATGACGGCTCATGAGATGTTCTGTAACAAACAAATGTACCCTCTGGGCACAATACATATTATCGATCCTCAAGCAAAAAGAGAGGAGATTGAAAAACACAGATTAGAGAAAAAGCTATAAGAAAGCCTCAATTTCAACTTCTATTTCGAGTTTTAAAATAAATGCAATTGCAGATGTGTACTTGGGAAAAGTGCTTCATATCTTCTGACACACCACCTTCATAACTGCTGCAGTTCGGCACGACATTGTAATTCACAGCGAATTCTCACAGGCTTCAGCTGATGTGGACACTAATTGGAAAATTCAGTGAACAAAGGCAACTATAAAGAAGTTATGTTTCAACATACAAAACAGTGTCCTCAGAAAAAAAAAAATACACCTACAGTGTGATGTAAGCTCCTCAAAAAGCTTATCCTGCAAGGAAACTCAGGGGAAGTCACATATAATAATAAGCAGACTTGAATGGCCTGAGTTCTGAAACAAAATGATTTAAACAGCACAGTCACCAACCCTCCCAGTGTCCTCCCAGTTAAAAGATTATGGAAACAAATTCTGAGATTATTATCACTTGATTTGGCCCAAATTTCCTAATTCTGTACATTACTAACTTAGTTCATTTAATTGCAGCTCTCACAGGATAGGGTGACAATGTGTTTATACAAACCTTGTCTTTTGTTTAAATAACAAGAGCAACTCTCCCCACAAACTAACCCACAGCTTTGGATAATTCATTTCTAGCTTAGTACTGCCCTCAGAAGGACACTTCTTAAATGTTAGGTGAGAAAAGAAGAAAAAATTTGGTGCAGGCTTGAAAATATTTGTTGTATTCAATATGTCTTTGTCTGACTCTTCCTATGTAACTGAGCAAATTTATGTATCTTAAAAGGAAAATCTACGTACTGCAATCAAATGTTAAAGTTGTCCATTAAATTGTTGTCTTTGCAGCCTTATGAGCTGCCCCTTTAAAAATATCTCTACCTGTAGAAATCTGTGCCAAGGATCTAGGACTCATTCTCTAAACCAAGTTTATTTAAAAGTCTTCTGTGATCATGGGGAACAGAGACTAAAAATAATCTACTCACTATTAATAGCATTCATGACTTTTTGTTGAATTTCCATCAATGATTTCAGAGGCAGTCCAACTGGAGTTATATTTAAATTAAAAAATTAAATGCACTTATCGCACATGATGTAAATTCATTAGGATTGCTTAGTTACAGAATTGTTTCTTTGAGAATGTTTTTTGCTGTATTGTTAAAATAGACTATCAAGTTGCAAATGCTAAAGCTATGAATAATTACTGTCAAACTGCACAGTGAATTACAAGTTATTACCCATGTTACACCACAGAGATGTGCAGTTTATTTGGCTCTGGAAACACTGCCAGAGCTTTGCTAACCACAAAATTGCTGAGAGTTCAGACAACAGAGTAATAAACATGATAACAAAACAGACATTTAAAGCAATTGTATGGATAAAGTTGCACTTTTCAAACACAAGTATGTCTAAAATTAGACTTTATGTTAATATTTCAGCTAATTAGAAAACAGGTGATCTGAAAAGGTACCAAAAAGGTGTTGGTCTAATGGGTGCTGATATTTTCCAGTATCATCCAGCCCTGGCCTGTTTTGTTTAGGAGCTCACAATTAACATTTCACATTGGCAAAGTCTGAAAACCTGCCTACAGATTCTTATTCAGCATCTCTTGCTTGGCTTCACTGCCTTCTTATGGAACATGATAGTGCTTGCTTTCTTTTTTGTTATTGTTTTTCAAAGTTTCTTTCCTTTACAGCTCTTAGATTGAAAGCATTTCCTGCTTCAAGAAATTTTCTTCTTGTGTTTTCTACAGTGGCAGCACACTGTCAAGTCTCCAGAAATCAGCTGTGTTATTAAATGGTTATTTATGTATGAGGTCATGGTAATTACCATTCCTAATGCCTTGCATACCCTAATACCTTCAGGCTGGTAATCTTTACCATGTCTTCTTCCGTCAAGTGTTAAGAAGCTTATCCTTGAGAATTTCAAACAACTTGGAGAACAAGACACAATCCTGTTGCATTTCCAGCCTCACTTTTAACTGACATGTCTTTTCAGCTTCAGTTCTCACATGTGTTAACGTTCTTTTATCATCCAGTCTTTATAGTAAGTCCACAGGGTTCCATCAGTTCTCAGGCAGTCTTGCCATACTGAGTAATACACCTGTTTTAATTCCAAAAAGACCATTTCCTCGCCCTATTTGTTTATTCGTCTGAGCAAGATTGTCTGAAAAGCACAAACATCCCTTTCTGAAGCCGGATACACTTTCCTGCAGCTTGTAAGAGCTGTAAGAGCACCCAGGAGGCATATTGAACAGATTAATGCTCTTTGAATACATAAACAGATCTCTGCTCCCCTTTTGGAGCAACAAGAGAATTTCTACTACTTCACTCATCTTTCCTCATTATATGTACATTTGATTTGTCTGCACTAACTTACTGGCATTATGTTAAGCAATGCTCGTTCATATACTTTCTATATGCATGATTCCAACCCACATGTCTCATGTTTAGCCCTGGTTCTCTTTTCTTTAATTCCACATCTTTCGATTGGCCTCTTACTTTCCTGGACTAGGTCTCTTTAGCTTATTATAAATAAATATTTATTATAAATAATTGTATATTATAAATAATACTGACTCCTGTCTATCAGCTTCAGCACGAGACCAAACCTGGGTTCTTCCAGAGATTTCCAACTAGTTAGGGAGCATCTTAAATTCTTTTATTTTATTACCACAGGAAATTGTAGATGAATCAGCTTCCTGTGCATCACTGGTGGCACAAAGAGGTAAGGGATATATGGGTGGAAGGGCATGCCCCAGAGCTGATGAATGTAAGCTGATGTGGATGTTCACCCTTACTCCTTCTTACTAACAAAGCCAGTTTGAAAAGTTCCTTTTTCCCACCACCCCGTGCACTCCTTCACCTCTGTTCTGTTCTTGCAACTGTGTGATTTCTGTGCTCAGAGAAGGATATTAGAGAGGACAGTCGTTCTATGAATGTCCTAAGACAGTTCTGCCCCCACAGAAAACATTTTCCCTAAGTATGTCTTTAAAAGGCTTTTGCAATCATTTTGCTAATAAATACAACTTTGATCCTGACATGATTTGTCTCTAGTCCTAACTTCCAGCATAAACTTGGAAAAATGAGCCTGACTGAAATACCTTCACTGCTTAAGGTTCATGGTCAGTAAGCACTGGATTAAAATATTTTCTTTACTGCCCTGATGGTGAGTCCTCCTATCAGCACTTCCTATACCACTGTCTCTCTGTCATTGTATTTCAGCAAAAGGATTTGCCTCACCCAACTACCCTTTCAATCACTACTAGCATTTTAGTCTTACTTTGGATTTCTCTAGAAGCCTGACTCTGTTCCCATTAAATCTCAGTATTAAAATCTCATTTACTTCAGTGGGATTAAGAACAATTGTGATCCCTTTACATTTGCAGTGTCATAAGAAAAGCAGATTTATTTTCAAATAATTTTCAAATGAAAGCAAACAAACTGACCCAATAAATTATCCTTTTTTTTTGGTCAGCCTATCACCTTCATTGTTCAGGTACAGACACAGCAAGAAGAGTATCTTCAGCTGTTGTGAAGCAAAAAGTAGGAGCTTTCATTACAAGAGAGCTACCACCAAACCTCTCCTGGTGCACGCTGCCCTTTCAGGGCAATTGGCAGCCCACTGGAAGTAGGATTTGAGCTCCTTCCAGCCTATCCTTTCAGACTGGTCTCATCACCACTTTTTCCCGTTACCTTTTATTATGCTGACTATGTGTAACACTTTATGGAGATGACTGACGAGCTTCTCAAACACATCACACAAATGGGCTCATCAGTCACTTCACCAGCCTCTGCACAAAGCTAGATTTGGTTTTCTCAAAGTCTTGTACATCCACCCTTAACACATCTCAACATCTTCCAAATCAAAGCAGCTGTTATCCTAGCACTTCAGGTGGCAGGCAGGACTAATCTGTGACCACAGCATCCTCAGGCACACATCCAGTGGGCTAGCTAGTGTGGGAGCACAGACTAACAGCCTCAGCCCCAAACAAGCCATTTTTTCTCTAATGCTTTTCTCCCACAGATGAAGAATTGCTGTGATCCATGTTGTCCTGCTCAAAACAGAGTGTGTACTCTGATGAGGTCAAACACCTAATTCCCAAGGTAACAAGGATGTATTTGCTGACTGGTAAGAGTTTATCTTCTCCAGGCCCAAAGTGCCAATGCAAATGCATCACTGAATAGCTACAACAATCTGCTGTCAGAAAAGCTAAAGAGGACTCTGAGAGCCTTAGACACCTCCTCCCTCTGGATTTGGGTTCCCATCTTCTTGCTGGAGGTGACAGTAGGGTCATGTTGCAGAATCAGTAATCTGAATAGGCTGGTTTGACAGCTCACCCACAGGAGGGCTAGTACCCTCCCTCTTTCCTCCTCCTTCCTCTGCTTCTCACTGTGCCCTCAAGCCACTGAGCCCACATTGCTTTGGACAAAACAATGTTAATTTTATTTCTAGTTAATGTTAGATCTGTTCTCAAGAGCTGGTGGAAGGAAAAGGATGCAACCAAGGGGCAGAAGTAGGATTTCCTCTTAGAGATCAGCAGGCCCTCAGAAATGCAGTATCATTCAACAGTTCATGTTCCCACTCCTGAGGCGTTCCAATGACAACTCTAGATACAGGTTAAAACTGAGAGCAAAAACCAACTCAGAAAAAAACCATCACCCTCTGGGCACTGTTTTTTCTGTTGCCAGCAAGAAATGCAGCATCCAGCAGATGGGCAGAATAAACAGCTGGAGGAAAATGTGGCAACATATTTTGAAATATCATGAGAAGATGAGTTAGAGCTCATCTCATCACGTTATCATGACACTTAGAGCACTCTTCTGTTCTTATTTCATGAAAAGCTGAACAAATTGCACAACTGAATCTATCAGCTGATACCAACCACACCAGTCAAATCTGCAGAAAACCTCTCAAGAAATCCAAACCACACATCACTATGGGGACAGCACCAAAACCTTCAGTGGGACCCATTTCACCCTATCAGCGTAATGTGCTGACTGTGCTCTGAGCACACAGGGCTCTGGGGGCAGAGGCAGAGGGGGCTGAGCTCAGGACTGCTGGTCCCAGCAGCCTGTGGTGCTCTGTTCTGAAGGGTTCTGTCCCCACTGCAGATGTATGTGCAGGAAACCACGATGGGTGCCAAGTTTCTTTTAAAATACCGGGCTAAAGGTCTCTTAAGCTGCAACCTCTGCAGGAGCTCAAGTGTCCCAGTGTGATGTAATTCCAAACATCATTTAGAGCAGTATAGGTTGATGCTGTGCCCATATCCTCCACATTTTTAGCCTTCCTTTTCTGGTTTGTACACCTTTCTTGTATGGCACAAGCACTTGTACGGTCACAAAGTGAAGCAGATGAGGGACTGAAACAAACTAAGTTTTGCTCCACCAGATCAGTTCTTTTTGGCACACATCTGCACAAATTCTGGTGCTGTCACTAGGTCTTTTCTGGAGAGACGTCAAGCGATGATTCAGGAAGTATCCCTGGGCATGTATTAACAGCCTGTGTGTTACTTGCAACCTGGAATTTAGTTTCTGTGTTATGTAGTTCATACATGAGAAGTTTCACTTACCCATGAATTTACAAACACGAAGATTAAAGTCTGAAAGAAAAAAAGCAAATTTTATGTGGCTTGGCAATCCTTTTGGAGGTGTCCTCTCCAGCTTTGAAGAGCAACTCAAAATAGAAAATAAGGAAAGATGCAAAGATCTCCAGTTCCCAGTCATATTCATAGTTATTTTTAGACTAGCCTCAGTTTTAAATAGTCAGATGACAAACTGCCTTTCAATGTACAGAATGTCTAAATATTAATTCCTTTTAAATAAAACGGACTGACAAGTATTTATAATCCCTATAGGTATTTATAATCTTTGCCATTAGCATGCAACCCTACACAATATGTAATTTTGCAATTCTGTGACTAGACTTTCATATTTATGCAAATGAGCTCTTCAATGTACTGCAGCTGTTTCCTCAGCCACATAAAGTGTTTTCTTGTTACAGGAAAACATACGTAATTACATTAGGTTGGCTGCCAAGAAATAATAGTCCTAGAAGGAAAACCTATGGATCAGACAACTGGTACATCAGTCTGTATGTCACAGCACAGCTGCTGTCACTAGAAACTGTGGGATCATCCCTTGTAAACTTTCCAGCTTTTCCCAGGTTCATGCCATGTTCCTTTCCGTCCATTCAGCAGGACAGCTTAACACTGGGAAATCAGCACCCTTCATTTCTTCCAGTGGTGGTAAATTAAAAAGGCAAAATCTTACAACCACCTCTCTTACATCTTTCAGGTTGTTAGCACATGTGCACATGCACACACACACTTTCCAGTATCGGCTGGATTTTCAGTGGAGGCAGCTATGTAGGAGAGAGCCTGAGTGTTCCATTTCACGTTCTGGAAGTCACCATAGAAATTTAATGGTGGGGATGGAGAGGGTTCAGACAGTAAAAGTTTGGCTGTTCCTCTGGACACAGAAGCCGTTCCAACTTCTCTGGGTCCATCTGCACAGTCGGTCTTTGAAAATTTTAGAGACCAGCTGCCCAGTAGATCACATAATAGAATAGCAGCCATGCTAACAGTGCTGCCTACTTGTTGCTGAAAACCATACAGCATGCAGAGAGCTCATGAATCATTGAAATGTGACTTCATAAGCTATGAGGGGTGGTCTGCTGGAAGCTGTACTGAACTATTGGAATCTTCTCTAATGTCAACTGGCTAAAATAAGGCACACCCAGATAACCCCCTGCACTGACCACTTTGCTTCACTGCAACCACTCTGGGGTGGAGTAAGGAGCAAAACCTTGGAGGCTTTGCAAGCAAACCGAGACCGTGAGGTTGAAGGTTTAGGCAAAGACAGGCAGAGGCTGTAAGTCAAAGACAAGGAAAAGGAGAAGATAAAAGCCCATTAGCCACTACAGCTCTAGGTAGTCTGGGAAGCTCTGAGACATGCTTCTAGAGGTTCCACATCAACAGAGTGCTTTTCTCGCCCCCAAAACGTTCAGGCAAGTTTGCAAGGATCACCAGAATCAGAGAGGAAGTACTAATTACTGCTACCTTCAGCCATGCCTTTTATGAACATTTCAGACTGACCCACACTACAGCCTTTCATTTAATCTTTTATACACATCAACTGTTTCATCTGCTGTAACGTTTTATGGTCTCTGAATTAAGGAAAATAAAATGCACACTGCAACAAAAATCTGAGCTGTAAACCATTATCCTTCTCTTGCAGGACTGTAAGGTCTTTAACCTCCTGCTGGTTTCTGCTTTGGTTGTGGCTGTGAAGGCTGAGGGTGTAAACACCTTTACCCAGCGCCCCAAAATAATTGTCAAACTGTAATAACACCCTTTAAAAAGTCAATACATAAAGATACGTGTGTTTCTCTAGCTAATTATGGAATACCTAACTGCCACTGTGGCATTTAGACTTTAACAATGACTTTAGAAAAATGCTTGCTGCCTTTATTATCCTGTCAATTTTCAACATAAAAGAAAACCACGTAATATGCATTTTTTAAAACACTTGCTCTTGACTCTGTGGATATAAGAGGCAAAGTTTTAGCAGCTGCAGTGATCTGATCTTGTGCTGAATTTGGCCTGTTACAGATTGAAATTTGTTGGGGTTTTTATCAGATGAAATAAAAAAGCTTGGTCAACAATAGCGTACATTTAGTGAAAGCACAACCTATATATAAGCCACTTTGCAAATTATTTTTTTAAATGAAAGCTCACAAATGAAGCACAGTGAAGAGCAACATTTTGTCACAGCGAATGACATTTTCTCCTTCTATTTTCTATTACCACATTTCGAAATCTGACCTCCCTGGCCCTTTCCAAAAACAAAAATACCTCCCCTTCTTCTTATATCCTTGGACTTCCCCTTTCCACATAACCCACAGAACTCTCATACTGAATCACCAGTCCAGTCTTGGGAAGCTGGATGTACCTCACACCGGAGAGCAGCTGAGACACAGGGAAATGAGGCACGTTTGCACCAGCTGAGGATGTCACCTTATCAGCACACACAGCCCCTGCCAGCTTGAAAATGAAGGCCTGAACTTGGTGATTCATTTCTGTACAGCTGAGCCACCAGCTCTGTTCCCACTTTGTATTAGGATTTTCTCTCTGGCCTCTGTTGGTAAAGCTTTGTCACCTGCTCATGAGAAGGGGCTGCTGGTGCTGGCACAAATGTGTAAGGCAGTGTGCAATCCCATGGAGTATCTGCCAAGCAGCCCATGCTGCCTGACAGCACAGGGAGAGCTTCAGCCGCTGGCAAGTCACAGCCTGCAAACCTGTGCTGAGATGCAGGCAGGCTGAGATGAAATTCAGCAAGCTGAGACTTGATGTTGGAACCATGATCTGGCCAAAAAGGGTGCCCTGACCTGCAGTCTGTCCCCTCTTAGACCAGGCAGGTGCAGAGCTGTGTCAGTGTATGCTGCCAGTGGTGCTGGGCAAAGCCGGCGTGTCACATCACCAGAATACACTCAGCTTTAATTAAATTCAATTATGTGCTTCTAGAGCTACGTAGCTAGAAAGACATCCTCCCAGGAATTGCCATCTCTGCTGAAAAACAAGTCAAAAGTCACAAGAAAGTGTAGTTTAGAGTACGAGAAAAAAGAGATAACTGTATAGACCCGACATTTTTCTTTTAAAGGGAAGCCAATACACAAGTTTAAAGCAAACACCAAGTTTGTGAAACAAAGTTTGATGGGGTGTAGAGGACCAACCGAACTGATGCTAAGGATTTCACAATCCCAGGGAGGCATCCCACAGGGTATTGTAAATGAACTCCCACTCAACTATTGTAGAGGAGACAACAAAACACTCATTTACAACACTGCATAACATCTTCAGGTAAAACCAGTCTCTGTGAGGACTCTCTGAACCCAGCGCAGAGGAGTTACAGCAGCTCTTGTGAAAGAGCCTGTTACACTCAGTGCAGGGGAGGCCGGAGGCAATGGCAGGAACACAGAAAAGAGGAGTAACACAAACCAGTCCACCAGAAATCGGTCATTATCAGTGGTTGCTGCCTATTTCGGGGTAAATAGATTGAGGAGAAATTGATAACTAATATTTTCAAACTAATCATGACAAATCATGACTGCAGTAATTTCTGCCATCTGAGTAAATCTTTAGATCCGCTAATTTGCCACTTACACAACAATTCCTTCCTTTGTTAGAGCCTAGACTGCATGAGTCCATGAAGCTTAGTAAAAGACTGCATCACTACTATAAAGGGGAGATACATTTGCTTTAAAGTAATCAAAATAAACAGTTACTTCGTGCTGAGAACTGATTTCTTGCACGTCTGCAATGGGAAACAATGAGCTTTCAGCTGCTTCTAGAATCAGAGCTAAAATACAGGCAAAGCATGGCAAGCTAAGGGATCTCTACCTTAAACAGGTCAAAAGAATTAGAGCAAAGGGAAGTGTGTCGTAATCATCAGCTTTATCCCAAAGACCCTTTGTTTTCTCCTTAGGCTTATTCCAGTTTCTAACACAAGAATTTCATTGACTTGGACTGTATATCAATTTTTTTCACTTTTACTTCATGACCCAGATTTTAGATACCGTGCTCATTAATCTATTCCAAATACAAGTTAAGCACATGACAAATTATTTCCTCATGTGTATTCTGTTCCAAAACCAGCCTGAAAACAGCTTATCAGTTTGCACTGTTATTACACTTGAAAGTTTCTCACTCTTGATTTCAGACATTTTTTGCTACTAATGGATTTGTCTCTTCAAAAAATAAAGACACTTCTTTAACTAGAAGAGAGAACATCACTAGTAGAGAAAGAAGTTTTAATCCTACACATATCCACATAACTAAGAAAAAGGAAGTAAGAGCCCAAATATATCAATTTTACTTTGAAGGACTTACTAAACCTCATAGACTAAAGAAGCTTATTTTCTTGGAGATGATTTTTTGGTAAAGAAATATCTGACATCAATGTAAGGCCAGTGAAAACTTCCTTAGTATGCAATGAAGTGCCTGGAGTACTACAGCAATTACCCATTTGGCAGGACATAAACTCCTCTGCATTTGTGAGCAGCCTGTTAGTCAGGGTGCAAAATGTAAGGGGCACAGATCAAAAAGCAAGCTCAAATACCACATGGGAAAAAAAAGTAAGGAAGGAATGGATATGACTATAGCATCAATGGCCAGCTGTTCCAATCCCTCTGCATGTGGCAGAATAAAATCTGCAGAAACCAAATCCCTTCCCTAAACTCTCCTCATTCTTGAAGCCATGAATACTCACCAGTATTAATGTAAATGTTGTCAGGCACTCAACATTATTTTAAAAAGTCACATTTCTCTCAGAAGTACATTCCCCAGGTCTCCCAGCACAATTTGCAGTGTCTGTCTGTTGTTAGATTGCAACTCCTTGGGCCAGGAAGTGTCATTTTTGCTGCCTCTTACAGCACTAAGCACATTATTGGAGCTTAACATCCATAACTATGAAAAGCAAAGCAAAATCCCACAAGTTAACTTTGATGTGGTTGCAGATCCCAGTCCTGTTCTGACATCAGGAAACTGTACTCATGAAGGATTTGTGAAGGCTGCTAGAAAGCATAGTGAACATATTTAGGGCTCACTTACAGAGGGACAAATGGGTAAGTTAACATTTTACTGCAGTTTATTTAACTGCATGAAGCCTCTCCATGGGCACTTAGTGACTTTAATTTGCTTGGAGAAGGGTGTCTCTACATAAGGAATTAGTGTACAGAAAGCTGGGCTACAAATTTCTGCATTTCTGTTGGTCTACACTCACTGCCCATGCAGTGATGACATCTGAGTCCATATATATATATATATTCACAAAACCATGCCCACACTGGGAAACAGAGTAAGGAGAAGTAAAGAGCATGTCATCCATTGACACTCTGTTGAACAGCACTCTGAAGTGTCAGATGGCAGTGATAAAAGTCAGATCTTCAGAGTGTGTGTACCTTTGTCATCAAACTTTAATCCAGGCATTCTCTGTCGCTTCTGCACCCTCAGTTACTTCAGAAGGCTTTTCCTCCATGTAGCATGGGGAATGTGCAGGCTGGCACAGACTTTTTAATTTCTTTGGGGTGACAGTACTTCCCATCTAAGAAGGGAATTAAAATGCCTTCATGCTGGGTGCATACATAATGCCATGGTGAGAAAGTCTGCCTCATCTCCTACTGTTGAATATTTATACAGACGTGGTGACCGGATTCCCCAATGAAGTTTGGGGTTCTGTTGTGTTTGTAATTTTTTGCATGTCTGTAACAAGTCAATCACAGGCCTAAAATATTTATCTCATTTGGAGATGACAAAACCCCAGGGAGAATCTGCCTCTCATGATCCAAAACCCACATGACAGAACATTCTAGCAAGACTAGATACTTCTCTCATAAATAGTTTTTAATAGAAGCTAGGAATTTCACTTCAACTTTAACTCTTCCTAGAGTATTCAAATCACACTCCTTCCTGCCTTTATCTGTTTTCAGTGCAGCTTGGAATGTTTACTTTCTTTTAAGTCAGCAAACCATCCTGTGGAAGGTATTGATACCTATATGTGACTAATAGTAAGGACTCTGGAACTGACCACCAGATCAGGACTTGATCTTGACCTTCCGGAATAGAACACAGTGAATTAGGTGCACACAGATTTTGTCACCACTACTTTAACACAGAAACCACAAACACACGCAGTATCAAGTGCATGCTTAGATACTTCATTCCTTCAGTGGAAGGAAACAAACACAAATGATCTTTTCCTCAGGAGCTGCACTCAGAGTACTCCTATTAAAAAGCAGAGACACCAAACACTTGTATCGAGTATATTACATATTAAATCATTCTATTAGAAGGAGAATGATTGGATGTACCCTGCCAATTCAATCCAATTCTCAAGCAATCCTCTCCTTCCTTGCTATTAAGCATCTCAGACTCCATGTCTATAATAAATGGAGTTGGAATCCTCTGTCTTTTACCACAGCATTTCCTACTGATTTAATCAGTCTATTCATATTTCTTGCTGACCTGATTTTTCTCCCCTTTCACTTCTAAAGCCTCTATTGACTTGAACTAATCTTCGAGAGGGCTCGTACAACTGGGAACTCACTGAGTTTTGAAAGCAAGCTCTGGTAGCTCCCAGAAGGCCTTCTCTAGTTTCAGAAAAAAGAAAAAGAAAAAAAGGTTAACTGCGTAGTGAGGGAGGTAGCCAAGCGCCATTGAAAAAAACCCACAGCCAACCACATGCACAGGAAGAGAAGGAAAGCAATGGTTAAAGCAAGTCTCTACCTGAGAGACTGTTTCAATTCCAGTTAAAACTCATTTGTGTGATAGAGAACAATTTTGTATAGGAAAAGTAAAAACAAAATTGCTACTATAATAAAGGACCAGCCAATTTCATGTGTACCATACTCAGGCCCTGCAATAAACTCTTACTTCATTCTGTGCTACAGGCAAAATACAGATAATGCAGTGCAAACATCAAAATCTGTAGCCAGCTACAGTCCTGGTGCCTTAAATAACAACATGAAGCCATTTAACAGGATTTGATCACATATTTACACTTTTGTCCCCATCTTAAAACTGAAGAATATTTACAAACAGCTATCTCTACCAACAAGGACACTTCAGTATGATATAGGCTCACGCTGTGCACCTAATACAGTTTGCCTAAATGAAAACTCATTAGTTTAGAGATTGTGAACAGAGGGCATTTCAGGCTGCTGCAGTTTCATATGAAACACACACTTATTTTCCCAGCTTAATTGCCCCTTCTTAGCTGCACTAAACTGAGAAGAGAAAGAAGGTGCAATTTCAGGGCACAGGCTGAGCCTTGGTTATATAATAATTCAACACAGTAGGAACATAAATTCAAACAATATTTTACAATAATCAAATTCAAAATGTATTTTGTAACAATCAGATACAACCTCATGTATAGTAGGAAAGAACGAGTGAAAAGTGTGGAAAAAAACATCCACTGGCACCCAGAAAAATATGAAATGTCTCTTCACTTCCTTCTCTCAGTGTAACAGTCATGCTGTGGAGGAAAACACTCCTTCCAAGTACAGTGGTTGTACTTGCCATTCCTACTGCCATTTTATAGGTAAGAAAATTCTCTTAAATAGGGATCAAGATCAGCATGATATTGCAGTACTGAGTAGCATAACACAGCTGTAATAGCAATTCTTACTACAGTTTGCATTTCATATAGTTTTATGGGTTTGGGTAGTGGTTCCTGAGGTGTGGTCTATGGATTAGTGTTAATCAGCTAAGTTGTGGCAGGGGATCCACACAACTACATACTCAGTATTTTCAGTAAAAAGTGAATGTGTTCCTGAGCAATTTAGAGGTCTAATATTGGCCCCTAATTGCACACTTAACACCCAACTCCTCCTCTCAGTTATGGGGGAATATTATCAGAAAGCAGCATTCTCCATGTAAAGAACAAAGATTCAGGTTTCAGCTGGAAATAGAAAGGTTATAAATGGCCACAAGCTAAACTTTCAACCAGGGGAAGATACTCTTATCCAATTACAAGAAAACTTCTTGTCCCTTCCTGCGATTAAACCATTTGCCTGAACTATTAATACTATCACAGCAGTATTTTTTATCTACAGAGGCAAAAGCCAGCACATGAAAAAGAGCAGCCATTTGGCAATGGAAATGGTGCGAGTTTAAAGGCACAGAAGGCATCACTTAATAGCAGAAATGTTATTAACAGGTTTTTATCCCACATTCTTTGCTAATTTTTTCTCTCATTTTTACTATGCTCCTGGTTTGTTGTTTGAGTTTGTTTTTTTTTTTTTAATAGATTACTAAGAGCCTTGTGAAATTCTGTCATGAAAAATATGGTGCAATTATTGTGCTAAGACAGAAATAAATAGAAACACATCTTTCCTTTGGTCCTTAGACATATGGGAAAAGGTAGAGGAGAAAATCATTTCAGGAGGATTGACTGTTGCGTTTAATGAAAGTGCATGCAAAAATATTTATGAAGATGAATTTCATATTATAATAAAAGACAGAATCTTTTTGACTATGTTGACAATTCTCCTCATTACAATAACAGAGCTGTTCACAGCAGTCTTATGAAAGTAGGTATTACAGAAACTAGAACATTATATCTCATTCTCCTTCTTTATGCTAGTGCTTTGACATTTGAAAACCAGCGTAGATTCTTGAAGTGATTTTATAACTGGCTGTAAGTTTATGCCCAGCATCTACTGGAAGTATTTGCAAACTTAGAAAAAAAATTTTACATTTATTTGCAATAATAAAACTATTACCTTATTACTTTTCTTACTCATCTTGAAACTACCAAAGCTGCTGTGGGCAAATTGCCCTTAGATAAAAAAGCTGCACATGAAGTTGCTGCAATAATCTCGCAGTATGGGCATTTAAAAATGAAGTAAAAATGTTATTCACAGGTTCATAGAAGGAGTGATAAAAAAAATTAACTCCATCGCAGCCAAAATCAGTACAAGCAATAATGAACACTTACTGGTTTCAAAGGTATTTAGTGAATTAACTCAATTTTTTTTACAAAACTATCTCATTGTTTTAAATGTCCTTGAGAGTTCCATGCCATTAGCTATTTGAGAAAAGGAAATGCTGTTTTCCATCAATATGTGCATGAAATCCATATCAGATTTCCCTTTGGGAAGTTTATGTCAGTCAATAGGTTTCTGTGTACCACTTTTATTCACACTGTACCAAATTAAAATCAAATATCTAGCAAAGAGTGCAAGATTCCTGCACATGGTTTTCGAGGACCTGGCAAAGAAGGGAGTGATGGGAACAAGGAGTAGAGGGCAACAGAAGGAAGAACAGGAGAAAGACATGTTAAAAAAGGATTGACAGCAATAACAAGGCTTCTCACTCACTGGCAAACTGTCCCTCAGAGGTACACATGGATACCCCTGGAGAAGGCTGGGAATTTATTCTCTTGAGAACTGCTGCTCCTGGTCAGGCAGGTTGCTACCATTCTTACTTGGCCTTTACAGAGATCATAACCTTTCTCTGGAGCTCAACCCCAAATCTAAATAAGCATTCTCCATGTCCAAGGGTTGCTCCCCATGAGTCTGAGCAGACCATATGAGAATACTCCCAGCCAGGAGTACCTCTACATGGCCACAGCTTCCCTGAGTTTTATAGCAATGCAAACACTGCTGAAGGCCCAACGTGACGGGTCCAGTTCCTGGCCATGCTATGCTTTGCCTTTGAGACAAACACTGAGGTCAGGACCATTAGTCACCCTGTTGACCAGAGGAAAAGTCTGTCTGAATTAACACAGTGTCAGGATGTAATCCTGTGAGAAGAGGGAGTGAAGAGAAATTTCTGGTCAATCAGATTTGCCACATTGCATGTCTATGATTAGTTTCAGTTTAGCCTGACGTAGTCTAAACAAAAGTGACAGCTAGAAAAAGCTGGAGCTGAAGACTGAACCTAAAAGTAAGGGGAGGAACCACCTTTTGTGCAGTGGTCTTTCCACTGTACTAAAGTGCTTAATATTTGCATTGAGTTACAGAAATTACAGTTAACTGAAGGGGAGGATTCCTGTTTTCTGAAGATCCAAGATGTGAAGGATATCCTTCATTCTCTCATGCATTTATCAACTGAAGTGTCAAGAACTTTCGGATATATATGAGATAGAATTCTTCCAATTTCTGGTTTTGTTTAAAATATCTAACATATTCTGTCCATACTCGACCTGAGAGCATGAAGATGTCAGGTGCCTCAGATTTTTAACCATGACCACAATTTAATGCAGACTACATACACAGTACCAGGTAAAAATCAGATAGTTAAGCTGACTCTAAAGTTGTACAGAAGTATTTACTCAAGAATGCAGTTTCAGTATCACATTTGATTTATTACAGCTAAACTGTAACTTAATTGCAATTCTAAATCATTAAAATCACTTAGGAGCAGTTTGGTGCAACATTCTGAGTCTGTACGAGAGTCCTGATCACTGCAGAGATGATATAAGAAAGGAACACTTCTGTAATAACCATCTCTGGAGCACATGCCTTTCTGAAATATACACATCACATTCTGAGCATTTTTGTTGCCACTTGTGTTTCAAAGTGAAAACTGAGCTACTGGAACATGAAAAAGAAGTCAGGAAAGAACTTTGGCTATTTTTCAGCTTTAGATGCCCATAAGCATTCAGATATAATTCACTTTCATATGTTAAATTGGAAAGGGGAAGATTTGAAGTTTTAGAGACCTATTTATCTTCCTCCTAATCCAGTGTGCTTGTTCCCTTTGCAATGGAACTCTTACTGTTATCTGCTCCTGTGTGTTATCACATCCTCCACCTTCTGTCCAGTGTTTCTGACCTTCCCCTGCATGTGCTCCTTCTCTCATTCCAAGCTCCTGGGGGGGATGCCAGCTCTGAACTGAAATATGTACCTATTTTCTTGCAAACTCTTTAAGAGAGAATTAGTCTGAGAACAGTGCCATGCCAGCAGGGTTGCACTGCTTTGGAGAGGGAAGTTAGTGTGTCTTCATCAGAGTATCCATCAGGGGGTAGAATTTCATGAGCATCTGGGCAAATGCAACTCCATTAAAAGTAGTAAAACTCAGATGACGACTTATTTGTAGACAGGGTTTTCCTTAAGGTCTGAGGTGCAGGAAAACAAACACTTTTTCTAGTAAAAAACAATTTGGAACTTCTGTTCATTAAATACATATAGACATATCTATATAAAAGATAAAAGGTTTGTTTGTGTGTGGGAAAAAAAAATACAATGTTAAAGGAAATTAAGGGGATAAGGGGATTGGTCTTCCAAAAGTGGGTGACTTCAAGTCTGTGTGTATGAACCAGGCCATTTGGAAAACAAGAAAAGGATTTCCTTGACATTTCTTGAAACAACTACAATGCAGAAATTATTCTCTTTTTAAGGTCTTTAGGCATTACAGAAATTTGAATAACTATAAATTTATTTTGGAGAGGTCTCCCATCCGTAGACCAGGAAATGTCCCAAGCCCAGCTGCTCAGTTTACTCCCAGCTATTCCACTGAGCTCTGGAACATCACTGCCCACCTAAGGGGGTGGAACAGAGACCTCACTGTGCCTTTCAAGGCACTCACTCCATGGGGAGTGACCAGGCACAGCACAAACCAGCAACTTTAGCAATAATGATCCAGGTGCAACCAGCTGCCAGCTCTGTCCCTACACTGCCACAGGCTCCTGTATATGGGCAGCCCTGCAGCATCACCGGCTGTTTTGGAAAATGTAGGACTCCTACACTAACGGGTTTATTTGTAATGCAGTGTAGTGGAAATCTGAATTTTGATCAACTGCATGTCCTGAATTTCTTTAGCCAGCCAGTTCCATAAACTGCTTCTTTATGACATTCTCATCCTTGACATTTTGACTTCTATTTTTCCCAGGTGGATTGCTTAATGACCATTTCCAGCATGCTCCCAGTGACTCAGGCATCATTTCTGCACTGGTCTGATCACCCTGTCACAAGTTCTCTCTCACACAGATCTCTACACCCACCTTCCATCTCAGTCTGGGGGCCACATCTTATTGGTTGAACAGCAAGAAAGCATTAACAGTAATTACAGAAATGTTTTTCTTCTGCTCTAATTACAGTGACATCAGCATTCTATTAACCTTTAAATTACTGGTATTTTTCCAGAGAGAACTGTAATGAATAGCAGTTAAGAAGGAAGCACCATGACTTCAGAGCAGAGAAAATGAGCAAGAAAGAAAACAGAGATGCTTTATACTGGTGCCAGTACAAAAGCCTCCTGACAGTGCTCTTGTGCCAATGGACACCACTGCCTCTTATAGACCAGATCCTCAGCTGGTACATACTGGAATAGACTCACTGATTCTGGTAGCCTTATAGATATAAAGTTTTTATTTGCAGTCTTTAGATCTCTTGAGAAAGGCCACATGGAGCTCAAAGTGCAACATATGGTGTGGTAGATACCATGCAGCTGGAAACAATGAGAAGTTACTGTCTTGCATTCTCCTGGACAGACAGAAATAGGCATTGTTCTGGACTCACCTTGATAACAATAAACATCAAACACCAAGGAACATGGAAAAGACATAGTTTTCTTTCTTTTGTGATAGTTCAATATCAGCGATAGTTCAATCTCATCTCTGATAAAATTGATAATTCTTTTTTCTTTTTTTTTTTTTTCAACTGGTCTCGAGTGGAAATATCTTTTATTGGAGAAGCTAAGGAAAGCAGATGTTGGCAGAAAACCAATTCTTTATGGAGCAAGTCAAATGAAGTAACAGATATTTTTGTATATTCTGAAAATTATGTTTATCTTTTTAGGGACGCTTAGTCAGAGGAAATGTTTTTTGTCCCTTTAAGTTTTGCAAACACTTCATTCCTTTAAAGGAAGTCTGTGGAAATACTTCCCATGAGAATATGAACACTCAGGAAAAAAGGGAACCATTTATGCTGATACGTATTTTTTGTCTCAGTTGTTTCTGGCAGAGGTGCCTGTTCCCCAAATATACCTAAGCAGCCAGATATACAATGCCAAGGATGTCTACAGTGATATAACACAATTTTGTGTTCACAGTAGCATACACACATACATAGCAGGAGCTTGGCACAGGAAGGGTAGAGGAAAACCAGTAATGGAATAGAATAACCTTATTATCCCATGCACAGTTAGAAAGAACCCAATGCAGATGATGCTGTATAGAAAAAAAATTGTTCTCTTCTTCCAATGACAAGAATCACTTTTATAGACACAGTTCTTACTTCAGCCTAGAACTCTGCTGCGTGTCCTTTGTAAATGTGTTTGGGGTTATCACTCCTAAGTTAAGGCTGGTCCGGTTTTCTCCTTGATTTGTGGCTAACATACTTATGCATGTGTATTGTGAACTTCACTCAATCCACTCTTGCGGAATGAGACCTGGTCAAAATCCAATCCTCATTTCCCTTTTTTCAGCATCTTTCCTAAAAACTGTTCTGGTGCATGAATATATAAAAAAAAATTGGACTACATGAAGTGAGGGCTATGACAAAAGATCTCAACTGAGACTAAAATCCTTGACCTGAATCAGGCAGAGAAGGGAGTTAAGCCAGTTTTCTTGTCTTGCTGTATGACACAGCCACCATACCACGGATAATACTGGATTGAGTATCTCCCTCTGTGTTTGAAATTTCAGGGAGAATTTCCAGGAAACCTTCATTGACTAAGAACAACTGAAACTGCCCTTCCCAAAGCAGAATGTTCAGACTTTCCACAAAACAGTTTTGTCAACCGAACAAAATATCACAACCAGCGGACTTGTACCATTTTCTAAAACAGCCAAGAGGCTTCAGGACCACGAGATTCATTTTCAGAACTTTATACTCTTAGAAGCCTTAATCTTCCTTCATTTCCTTGAGGGTGAGAACAGTCAGCATGAATTTACCACAGGTCAAATGAAGATTATAGAAAGCCAAAGGCAGAGAGGAGCATGTAACCACAGTATAACCCTGCTGGCATCGGGAACGTGGCGCTTTCTGAGCCTTGGCAGAGGTGACTGACTCCAGTGCAGGAGCTCTTAAATCAGAACACACGTTTATTGAAAATGCATCTGTGAAGAATTTCATCCCAATGAAGCAAGTAAAAGGAACTGAAATTGCTTAGTATATACCTTTAGAAAATCTTATTCATCTTTCTATATTGGCACTGCTACAATTAATAGGCTGTTTGAATTTTCCTTACACTTTCTATTACAAGAGGCCCATAATTCAGGCATAAACCCCTTACTCTGGGATGTAACTTGTTATTTAACATCTTAGCTCATTTCATGCAACTTTTCTGCACAACCCAGCTCACTTCCCACCAACAGAAGCTGCTAAAGGGTGTTCCCCAACTTAACCCACTGGAAAGGGGTTAGCAAGCTCTGTTGCTGTCTGCTACAAAGTTTGCAGAAGTGTATTTTGAAATTAAACACCTGGGTCCATCCAAGAGCAGATGGGGTAAGAGCTCAGGAAGTGGATCTTCTATCTAAATATTTAAACACAATTCAGAGAACGACTCCAGCAATTTATTGACTTCTTATTTGCCTATCACCAATACAAGGAATTTGAATCTTCCCATCACCTTGAATAAGAATCCTATTGGCACACAGGTTTTGGGAGGGGGTGGTCTTATACTGGAGGCAGAAGAAACAACAGTATGACCATTGAGAATGAGACTGAGAAGAGAGGAGCAAGAACAGCCCAAGAGCTGCGAACAGGCAACCACCTAAGGGATAACCAGGGGCCATATTCAAAAAACTGCCCATGGACACGTCAAAGAAATGAGCCAGAAAGACAGTGGAAGCAGAACCATGTCTGGTTGTGATTTTTACCATTGTAGAAGAAGTGATAGCATTGGGATTCTTTCCAGATGGGTCATTACTGTTCTGACTCAGGCCATTACTCTGCAAACATGAACACCAGATCTGTACAGTATCAAATCCCTTTGCCATATAAATCTGATTCACATCAGCCACGGATGCAAACTGCATTGTTGAATTATCCAGGCCAATGATGATGTTTGTGAAGGTTTTCTATCATGACATGAAGACAGGCAGTATCTCAGCTAGCAAATGCAATTTATGTGAGACTGTGGTTTGCAGATGGAACACAAGATTTTTTTCTGATCTGGCCATAGGAGCTCAAAATCCTAATTTACAACACCCTCAAATCATTATCCCAAATGAAAGGTGTTGAGTTACATACCATCACAACAACTCCACTACACATTTCCTTTCCCTTAAGGCATTTCAAGCTTTTTACACTATCACAACCATTTCTTTGAATACTTTTGATATTTTGCTGAATTTTACATGTGTCCATGTCTTGAACTCTTTCTAGTTATCGACAATTCAAAAGAATCAGAATTAAGTTCTGCTTTTTATTGTTATTATTATTTTCTGCAAAACTCTGCAAGAGTATCACCTTCTATTTTGTAATAAAATTCCATGAAACTGCTAAAGGTGACAATGTATCACAATAATATCTGCAAAATGACAAGGATAATGACTTTCTAAAAGTGAATTATGGAAAAAGAAGGAATAGTAGGGAAAGGTTATGGTGGGACCCTGCATCAGCCAGTGCTATAAAACTATTGAGACCACATAGAAATTGTTTTATGTAGCTCTGATTGGAGATGTGGGGATGTCACCAGCAGAACAGTGGTCTCCATCAACTAGAGTGGAACTGACAGTAAAGATCACCAGTTTCTATTCCCAGCCTTGCCACTTACAGCACAGAAAGTCACTTTCCTTCTCTGTTCCTCAGCTTCCCCATTTATAAAACATGAATATCATTACTTAGTTACTTCACAGAATATCTTAGTGATTCAGTAAGTCAAAATGCTTAACTGAGAAATAATATATATGAACCTTCCTCAAGGAAAAGAAAATAAAACCTTCAGTTAACAGAGTTCCCAACAAGAGGAATCACAACAAGTGGAAAAAGAGTTGTAAAATGGTGATTTTTAAGAACATAACCAAACTGACAAGGTTATCACCCCTGACAGCATGCTAGAACAGAGTACAACCCTACAGATGATTCTAGATGAGGCAGCTACCAAGGAAGTTATGTTTATGTGAATAATTTGATTAGAAAACACTGTGCTCTTTTTCAATTTTATGCATGTCATGATGAGATTTTACCACTTCCTGTGCACTGATGCAGATTTCCCATGAACTGGTAAAACCCACATATTTTAAGTCACAGGTTGGTAGAGTTTTTCATTAGCCTGAAAACTAACTTGCTGTATAGGTCTTATATATGATCTCTCTTCTTGCATGAGAGACAATAACCTCTCATATGTACTACCTTCCTTTTTTTCCCAACAAGGTCTATGGGAGATCATCTTTAGCTAGAGATCCCATTAAAGTGCTTCATCACATTGCTCTACATTGACATTTTAATTTTGAAGAGGGAACTAACATTAAAAATACACACAAAAAAATCCAACTAATGAGGTACTCCAACACTTGCTTTGTATTAATACAATTGATTTGGTAGTGTGCATTTGGATTAGAGTTGGAAGGTGTATATCTGATATTTGAAGAGGGGAAAAACCCCCAATGAACTAGAAAGGCTTATAAATTCTCAGATAAAATGATATAATATTCATTTGAAGTCATCTCTCCACAGCTCAGAAGATTTTCTCTACTGTGACAGATTGGAAAACTCCAGTACAATTTGTCTTTTCAAGCTGTCCCTGAAAGAAGATTCTGGGGGAAGTTTTTCAAGTGAAGAAACATGTGCTGTCTTCTTTGCTTTTAGCTTATATCCAAGCTACTGAACTGAGAACATTTTATATCCTGTCAGTTTAAATGATTGTTAGTCTACTTTTACAATTATGTCACTTGTGAGATTTAGTAGAACAGAGACTGGGGGTTGTAAAAATGTGAGGTGTGAGCGTAGCACAGTAATTCACAGAGAGCTTTGTTTTCACAAACAATCCAAAACAGAGCACTTGCAAACTCTGGTTCTCCCAGACAGCTCAACTCAGGCTTTGTCCTGTCTCTCGTGCGGAAAGTGGAACCAGTTCCTTATTCCAGAGCAGTGAAATCTGCCTTGTACTCACTATCGAGACATGTATTTTCAGTATTGTGGCACATGTGCCTTGATTCCCTTGTGCAAATACTTCCTTTTCCACCAAAATACTGAAGAAAATCAAAGTTATTTGTAACTTTGAATCAAATTTTGTCTAGATATTTGTAAAAAATGGCAGGTAATGAGAGAAGCCAATGTGTTTTGGAGTAGTAGAAACACTCTGTGTCTAGGTTATATAATTTCATTTGGGCTTTTCATTCGGAATCATTTTAGAAGTCACTTTAAAATAAAAGGAAAAAAAAGGAATTGACTCATTTAATTTGATTTTGAAAAAAGTGAAACATTTCAATGGTGGACCAAGGTCATCTGATACTTACTCAGCTGTTTTGGGAGGCAGTTTTCTTGGAAGGCAGAGTATTTCTGGGCCAGTTGTTAAAATATAGAGGCAACAAATCATCTTGTGATGAATTTTTTTGATAGCCAGACCACTGGTCTCGCAATGCTGAAGTTCCCTTCTCATGGTCACATATCAGTTGCTTATTGTTGTTGCTAGAATAGGATTGTAGCTCTGCTGGTCAGCCAGAACCCTGGTCTTGTGGCAAAGCGGAAAAAATAGCAGCCACCTTTTTCAGAATAAGAAATCTACACATGAGACCCTTGGAAATAATCTTATCATACAGCTTGTGTTTCTTGGTACCCTCTCTGTGTGCTTGCATGTGCTTCAGCTTCCATTTCCTTGAGGGAACAGGCACTGGGATATTTTTTTTGCCCACACATCACTGTAATATTTTAGGCTGAGCGTTTCACTTCCTGCCTTTTGTGTTTTCTCTACCTTCAGCAGCAATGTCTGCTCTCTCAGTTCATGTCTGTCTATTCTGCTTTCCTGTTCCTTTACCCTGAACTTTTGTATTTGTTCTGCATTAATGGCTATTAATGTTTTGATCCTTTTCATTCTACAGCCTCTTTCTGTCTCAGGTCATAGTTCTCATCAGACACTTATTACTTATTCTGGTATTTCAGGAGTTATTCCTGGGGTGAGTGTCAATCATTTTATGTCCTTGCTTCACTATGGGAAAGCACAGAAAGAAAAGAAAAAAAAAAAGAAAAATGAAAAAAGTATCCCCCAATTTTATCTTCATTTTTTTTCATTACCATTTTTCTGCAGGTGTTGCATTTTTTTCCTCCTTAATTGTATTTCCTGCCATGTTGTGGGTGCCATGAATCTGCTCAGTGACATCAAATTTCATCTTGGGAATGCTAAATAGTAACAGCTTGAGCTTTACAATAAAACTGTTCTTTATCTGGCACTTACAGAAATCCCAGAACAGTGGCAAATGTCTGAGTCGTGCACATAGATTTGCACTGTCTAGTCTACACTCTTCTCCCTTTCAACGTGTACTCCTCATCTAAGTGCTATCCAATTTATTACTTGCATGAAAGACTCCTTATAGCACAGGAATTGAAAAAGCTTCAAATGCTGCAGGTTTTCAGCCATAATTGCTGCTCAGCTTCAGCATTATCTTCATGGGTAGCACTAATACCATTTGTAATTTGCTTTCTTTCAAGACACGAAGGTCAGCAGTAGTGTACAAGCAGGGCCCATACTCTTAAGGTTTATTGATTTTAAAAAGAGCTAATTAAAGCTTCATTAACCAACATGCCATACTATATAACTGCAACTTTACTGTGAATAAAATGTTGCAACATCAGGAGCACAGATTTTTCTCTTTGAATCCCTAACTGCTCCCAGAAGCCAGTTCTGTATCAGAGTTCTGGACTGAAGTCCTGGAGTCAAGCTCCTCAGAGGCATCCTCTGAGCTCTCAGGGAGAGAAACACTGTACAGTGAGTTTAGGTAGGACCACATGTATAGAAAACTGGTAGCTGGAATTATTCAGAGGGTGTGAATGCTTCTGTTCCACATCAGAAACTGAGAACTTAAATATTTCTATTAAAGGCAGGACTAGACTCTTTACAATAGAAGAGCTTCCTAGAGAGCTGCCTTTTTGCAGATGGTTATGTACACGTTTCTTCAAACAGTGTGGGCAAACCTGTATTTAAAACATTAAAAAGCATTGTAATACTCATTCTGGCACCAACTCAAAATTCTCTCAATATTGAACTTCCTCCTAAACCAATGGTTTCCCTTCACTGCCTAAAAATGTTCCTTCTCTGCATGTGTGTACGTGTATAGCACACCTGGTGAAAAAGTCTTGCCATTAGCTTTGGGTTTCCTTTAGGCTTTCTGCTTTATTGGACACATCTGTGGAAGTTATTTCAATAGACAAAGATTTATTTTCCATCACTTTCTCCACAGCTGTTCTGACAAGGCTATCATAGGCAACAAAATTTCCCTCTCTGCTCTGGGCTTGAGTTAGCCCATAACTCCCAGGAATTAACATGTGATAGGTCTTTTCCTTGCATAGAATTTTTGAAATAAAGCCTAAAAGCTGAATCTCAGTAATGGTTGATGAAGTTTTGTCAATGAAGACTGATCAAAGCACTAGAACTAAATCATTCTCTATACAGACATTATGGAATTCAGACTCCTTAAAGTACTGGATGAAAACTTTGAGCAGATTTCTAGAGCAACAGAATGCCAAAGCTCCAAATCAAAAGTATTTCAAAGGCACTTTGATGAACTGAGCTATAGTCATGTCTTGTGCCAATTGATCTCTGTTTCTTTCTTGCCAAGAATTGTTTCTTGCCTCCAAAATAAACTGACCGTACTCAGGAGTTACCTTAAAGTTGCCCTTAGGGAGAGATGACTCAGAGCAAAGCCTCAAGCTACTCTATTTATGAGATCATGGCTTCCTGTGCATCTCTTCATTCTGAGGAGATGCTGCTCTCATCTTCCGTTATCCTAACACTTGCAGGGCCAAACAGGTGCTTTAGATGACAAATCTGATCTTGGTGTTCTTAAAAGACGTTTTTCAGAGTTGCAGCCATGATTGCCAATGACTTTGAGATAACACACTTGAAGTTTTTGTTGGCACTCAAAGGCAGGTCAAGGTGGTTAACCAGGATGATCTTGTTAAATGTCTTCCTTTTTAATTAGCTCACTTATATGCTTACATAAACACCTTGAAATAGTGAAATTCAAAGAATATTCCAATTCTTAATTATTGAACAGTTGAAATGCAAGATATCTGCCTGGTTTGGTACCTATCTGGTCTTTTTCACCAAGACTCACTAAGGACCTATTATTTATGTTTTCTGAATTTAAACATAATATGTTGAAGTTGTTCTATCTTTTTGGATATGACCATTACTGAATCAGCTTCTTTACCACTGTGAATAATTTTGTCAAATTCAATAGAGATACTCAGGCATAAAACAGCCACATTGAAAGATCAGTCTAAACCTCAAGTATTCAAAATATAAAACAAGAAAGAGTTAAAAGCAATTAGGCAATTCACTTTGGGTTACAAGAAAATTGGACTTTTAAAATATATATGGGAAAACTATGGAAAATTCTTTTTTAATGAAGAGATACAGAAGAAACTTATATACAAATATACTGTATCATGATGTAATAATTACAGAAAATACCACATCTTTCCAAATCAATGGTGTCAATAGATTGTTTTTTAAAGAAGCGATTTTCATTTTTTGATAAAAATGGGATTTTGACCTCATCTAAGTGTAAGGTGCATGAGAGTTTGCTGTATGATTTCTTCACTAATTAACATTTGTTATGTAAATTTGGTAAAGCAGTTGAAAGCTAAGATCTCAAATGAAGTTTGCATCCAATCACAGTACTGTAGAATGACTCTAGCATTGTTCCACCACTACATATTTCTTATGCCAGAGAAAATCTGAATCAGAAGACCATTATCTGCCTTAATCTCCTTTTTCCTGAGCAACAGTTTTAAGCTGCTGAAGAGACTCCCCAGAATATCTCCATCACTGAGTAATACTCATCATACTACATTATTCATCTGAGCTTTTGCTCTAGGAATAGGATCCTTCCATGCTGGTCTCTTGAATCCCAGAGCAAGAGGAAGTTATTCATCTTATGAATCATAATATGTCTGGAGACACAAAATGCTTGCCAGCAAGGAGAAAGGTATTACATGAAAAACATCAACAGTACAAAATCTGTGCTAAAGAGAACTACAGTACTTATACTGATATGTAAAAAGGTGTTAAATGTAAATATGTGCCACAAGAAGTAAAAAAACAAGTAAGAAACACCTGTATTCTCTTAAAATGAAAAGGTTTGCTCCATCAAAATTCCAAATATCAAACATAATTCTGTTAGAAATTATCACGGGGCTGTTCTGTGTTCCCAGCTTGGTATTTAACATTTGTATTGGGATCCTTCCAATAATCCTGAAAGGTGTTTGTTTTTGGTTGGGTTTTTTTTTTTCCCTGGTATTTAGAATATGCTATTTATCCTTACTTCTATTCATAATGAATGGTGAATCTGTTATACAAATATCCAATATTTTGAAGAGATGCAATTCAGTGAGCTCTCACCTTTTTAGCAAAATTTAGGAATAATTCTGCTTAGGAGATTTTCCAATAGAAACTCATATGTATTGCATAGGTTGTTATTTTGACTGCTATGATAACCATATATTGTTGCATACATATATCTCTAATATTGTTTATTATCTAGTGTACATGGTTCAGCACAATTTAAAATTAACTTTTTTTGCAGGATAGCCACATTCTGACATTTTAACTACTTCAACTTTACTAAAAGCATATGACCAGATCAATTATAGATAATGGTGGGGAATAAATCTCGGTAAATTATGGGTTTGGGGGGGATGGTGAAGCTGAAAAATTGGAAAGAAACAGCCAGTAGAAAGCTTTCATTTCTCAAGTTAATTAAAAAAAAAAGAAAAAAAAAAAGAAAAACAATTTATGGTCAAACAAAAATGCTGTTTGATACACACAGTAAGAACATGTTTCCTTGGGGGTTAATTAACCTTCTGAATTAACAGAGGTCAACTCATATGTAAAACATGAAAGCATGAGCTTTCAATTTAATATTTCTCAACAAATCAATTTTTCCATATATATCATTTCCTACAAAAAAATTTGCAAAATATGGAGGGAAAAAAGAACTAAAAATCACAATAATTTTTGATGCAATATGCAGAACTGAACAAAATAGGCAATTGCATGTGCAACTCATAAATCCATGGGTAATTCATATTAGTTTAGCAAAAATCAGAAGATATCCAGCTACCTGTTCTGCATATTCAGCAGGTATAAAAATAGGCATTTAGTGAAATGACAGCGCTGGCTTATTTTAGTCATTATTAAAAGTTATGTATTTAGTGCTCCATGCTAAACACGTTAGGTTTGCAAAGTCTGATAAAAGAGCTCAGTCCTATAAAATTCTATGTTAGAAGGAATATTGGTTTCCTTACTATGCACAGGGAGAAGTGAGCCAAGTCTTGTCATGAAACTCAAGAGCTTTGGGGGAATATTAATGTTGAAAAGAACTCTTGTGAGTGGCATAATTAAGGATTTAGTTTATCAGCAAGAGGATGTTTCAAGAGGCAACCCCACAGAATATCAAAACAAAAAAGGGTAGTAAAGTTCAAAACAGCTTGTCTTCCTTACAGACTGGATTGAGGTGTGTGTTTTCCTCCTCTAAATGTGCCTGAGCAACTGGATCTTCATTGAGTGAAGAATCTGGGGATGTTTTTGAGAGTGTATTTGTATGCTCTCTGAGCCAACCAAATTGTGTTCAGAGGCTGGGTTTATCTCCATTTATAAATGATGATGTTTGGGGGTTCCATAAAATTCAGAATTTCATACTTGTTCTTTGCTCTATAAAAATTACTTTTAAAAGCTACTCGGTATTGACATGAGAAAAAAAGAGTATGCTTTTGGCTTCATTATCAAATTTATAAGCTACAAATTAAAATTTGTTCTTTATTGTCACTTTCTGGTATAAAAAGAAATTTCCACACTCTCTGAAGTCTACAGAAGGGAAGCCCCTTTGGGTTTCAGGGCTTTTTGGAAAGCAGAAGGGAGTAGATGAGGAAAGATTTGCCATTACATTCCAAAATACAGAGTTTGATTTTACTTTTTAAGGGTAAAGGAAAGGAATGCCAATTTGCAAAGAACTTAAAAGTGGTTTCTTTAGCAAGATCAAAAAAAAAATCTGTTAAATTTATTAAAGAAAAAATCATCTTTCCCACAGGAAACTATTAGCCACATTAGCAATAGTGTCTGTCAGGTTTGTGTCTTATTGAGTACATCATATAACATCCCTATTTTGCCATCTCATTTGTGATCATGTGACTCTGCAATGACAGTGAAGGGAATGGAAAGGAGAAAGACCCTGGGACACAGCACATGGTTATACAGTCATGCTTGTGGAATTCTAGGGAATATATTAATAAATTCAACAACTTATGTGTGCAGGAAGGAAAAGTAAGTGAAAAATCAGCAGATTTGTCTGGTTAGATGACTGAAAGAAATATAGGATATTTTTTGACTAGGAACTGGTAATAACACATTGAGAACACTGAGGAGGAGGTAACCAAAGATGGTCAGTGATTTGCAGCTCGACATTCTGCAGAAAAATTACTGTCATGGAGTGCTGCAACCAATCTCCAGTAAGTTTTCTGCCATTATGCATTAAAGAAATATCCACAGGAAGATAGGATAGGATACCTGCTTTGAAGTCCTTACTATCTATTTTAAGGCATAACGATACACAGAAAAACTGAGAGAAAGGAACATGACAATACAAAGCAAATTCTATTTAATAATTCTTTTTTAACACCTAATAACATATAAGCATCCCTTGAAATAAAATGTGTTGAAAAACTGACTAAAACTATGTGGGAAACATTTGCCTGTCTTTGTGAAAATTAGAAAGCTGAAATGTTTTCACCTTTTGCATGAAAATCTTTTCAGTGTTTATTTGTTTTTAATGTAAGAAGAAAGGGAAGGTCACACCCAACAGCTGCTGAGCTCAGGCAAAGTTTGGAAGTTCCAAGTTGATGTATCTGCTAAAACTAGTGTTTGTTTATGCAGAGCTTAAACAGAGAAGACTCTAACCCTATATCAGCCAGTATCATGGTGGTTTAGTCTTTATCTGTGGTGTGAAAGTCAGATCAAAACTCACACTGAATTAGGAAAAACAGAGACTTGAGTGACTCACCCACCACTGGCAGGCTCTGTGCTGCAGCCACTGGAACACTGTTTATTCCTACAGTAAAGTCACCCTGCTCTCTCAGAAGAAACTGCATCTTTGCTAAAACCTTTTTGCCAGAACTAGCCTATATTTCACAGTGAAGAGTGCTGTTTGCAAAACACTGACCTTTTCAAGTGAAGACCCATTCTGTTGAAATATTACTGCATAACTTTAGAGCTGTATCTCTAAGTTGGAAGGAATTAGTTGTTTGCTGCAGCTTAACAGGTTTCATTATTTTCCTTTTCAGAAAGAAAATCTAGAAGAAAAATACAAAAAAAACGTTAAGGGGGAAATTCAGTCTGAATTGGATATGCCCTAATACTCTGGAACTTTAAATTTCAAAGAGCTATTCAAATTCTGAAGCCACTATAATATACTGAAGCCACTAAAAACTTCCCTGCTGAGATTTTATACTCTTTTAAAACTGCCCAGGAAATTGTGACTTGTATCAGCTAGGTCTGCCTCTACATTTACTTAATGCAAAGTCACCCATACATCTTGGCAGTACATTTGTAATGTTGTCTGCTGGCTCTATTAAAAGCAAATAGGGTAAAATAAAATAAGATGTTAGGGATTTATCATGACTCCTCCAGAAAGTGCTCTCATTTGGAGGACAGGAAAAGAAAACAGAAAACATGTGACACTAACACTCTTGGGTGGTTTGCCACTGATTTTTCTAGAATATGACAATAAAAATAATCACACTGATTAGGAAAAGAGATGAAATTAATATTCTTTAATTCCTTTCAAAAAGTTTATTTTAATGATATAATCCTGTTGTGAGTATTGAAAACTTATTGCAGGAATGTGCTTACATGTGTATGTGTGTGTGTATAATGCTTCTTTTCACCAAAAATATCACAAAGAGGCTTACAATGAATCTGTAGTTAGGATATATAATTTCAGCATTTACATATGGTTATTTATTGGGTAGACAATAACTTCTACTCATAACTTCATTTCATTTCATATTTACATATGCAACTACCTCCCTTATATCTGTGGGATTAATGCTGAAAACAATCTGTTTTAAACGATCTGAGGGTTAATATAATCCTGTGCAGCAGTTTAATTCAGTTCCCCTCATATCACAAAACAAGGATAAAGAAATCTCAGCAATAGACTAAAATAAATTCTCTACTTCCAACAGAAGTACAGGAAATATGATGTTTAACATTACAATGACAGAATTTGTATTTTGAAGGTGAAAGTCCCAATAGCCTGAAACTTCATCACATTGGGATCACTGTGTTGCCTGCCCAGACTAGAGCACTTAAAATCTCCAAATACTAATCCTTTTATATGTCAACATGCTTCCTTAATCTTTCTAGGAGTATTCTTAAATAAAATTATTTTATAAAGAAACCACTAAGAACTGTTAGGCAAGGTGTTTGAAATAGTCAGTCTTTAGGAAGGGATCCAGATTGACTGTATTAAAGGAATAACATCAGTTGGACTAGATAATCATTGCAGGTGCCTTTCCAACTGAAATGTTTATCCTGTTCTATTTGAGGACTTCATCAGGAAGGATGATGCCATGACAGTGCAGTGGAGACATTGCTTTGTCCCAGTGGAAGTTGGGAGGAAAGAATTTCTACAACAGTGGAAAACACCACCAAGTTTCTGCCAAAAAGTGGTGTATATTGTAAGACCATATTCCTATGGGGCCTCCTGTCTGATCTGAGGAGTATGACCTAAAGCATTCACTCTGGACTCCTTTTGGTCTGACAGAATCTGTGTGGAAGTGGGTTTAATCATTTCAACCTGTCTTGTTTTCCTATACCATTTTCTGTCCTGACTAATTAGATTACAAACTCTGTGTTTTGTAGAATGTCTGGCATGACGGGTACCTTATCTCAATTGACCCCTAAGTGCTGCCATAATGCAAATAAGAGAGGGGACAAAAATGGGAATCTAAGAGGAAGTAGGACTGAGCAGTGAATGAAAAGTACAGGAGGATAAGTTAAATTTTGGTTCAAACCAACTGGAGACTCCAGATCTGGAAAGTGGTAGATGCTTTGCTTGGCAACAATTTACACACTCTTCTGTGGCATATGCCCACACACCCCAAAATATTGTATAAGTGAAGGTGAGCAAAAGGACTTTTCAGCCCAAAGGGTGCATGAGCTGAAATCTCACCTTTTGTTTGCTGCCAAATGGGCTTTATAAATGCAAATAGATATTAACAACTTCTGTTAATGACCTGTCTTTGCAGACATTCTCTAGAGTTGGATTTAAGGGAAATGATGGTTACCACATACAAAGGTTCACTTGGCTTATTGTTTTTTCTATGTGCTAAGCTAGTCTAGTGAAATCCTGGGATTCCCACTGCAGCCTCCTCAGCTACAACTAGGAATCCACCCGATTTCCAGTAGCAGTGACTGAACTCTGCCTTGTGAAAGAGTGGACATCCTTCACTTCCTAGTTGCAACAGTGTCTCCAAGCACTGAACTATTCAGCTGACAAGACCGAAAAATCCTGATACTCTGTGTTCTATTGTGTCTCATACAAACAACAAATGTATACTGTGTTTTCTTCCAAGTAATGGGTTATATGAAAGATAACAGCCTGGTGCTCCAGCATTGCACTCGGCTTTCTAAATGGGGTAAGTTCTGGGTATGACTGAAAAGCTATTTCTTGCGAGGACTCGTATGAAAAACACTCCAAACAAACAAAACAAAAAAATAATTAAAAAAAAAAAAAAAGCTGAGACATCTGAAAATAAAGTACAATACTAGACAGGTCCCTGAAACAGTTCTGAGAGAACTAGTACTACTAAAGGCAGTGCGGCCCTGTCAGTGCAGTTTTTCTCGGCAGGATGAATTACCCAGGTCTCTGTGCCTCTCTAATGCAGCTGTATCGATTTTGAGACCTTGCTAGCCTGGGTATCCTTACACTGCACAATGCTATGTGCATGTATTCTTAGTGCCCGTTCTCTAGAGAAGCAATTAAGGTGTCACTGAGTCTTAATTGTCTCCACAGAGGATGTTTTCTTTAAAGCCCAATTCCTTTGAAAAACAAAGTAAAACATTTTTCTAAAGTTTTATTTCCAGCCCTCCATGGGGAAGTCTGCAGTACTCTATATGTAATTTACAAATTACCACATCATTTATTTTTAGAAGCAACTAGGAAATTATGTCAGTGATGTAGAGAGAAATTCACCTGTGTCTGAAGGAAACTGATCTGACCAACAGCTCTCAGAACTGCTGGGTGCTGAACACACATGGATGGAGCAGAAAAGCCCCAGTCAGGGGCTGCGGAGCAAAGGGCTGTGCCAGCCAGGAACAGATCTGTGCATCAGGTGAGATGCAAAGAGTCAGCCCTTGTAAGTCAGGGAGCAGCAACCAGGGTTCTTGTCAGGCCCCAATATCGGGGAGCAGAGGCAGCTCATGAGTATCAATTTCAGGTTAACTTCATCTGAAAACAAAAATAAATCAATAAATGAACAAACAAGGAGTCCTCAGAAGCCCCAGATTTGCCCTTCAGTGTGAACCGGGCACTTGCTTCAGGGTAGCCCCCCGACCCCTCTGAGGGCAGGTCCAGAGGAGGGCAATGAGGGCGACTGGCAGAGTGGAGCATCTCCCTTGTGAGGAAAGGCTGAGGAAACTGGGCCTGTTCAGCCTCGAGAAGAGATGACTAAGAGAGGACCTCATCAGTGTGTATAAATATTTAAAGGTAGAGTGCCACCAAGATGGAACCAGGCTCTTCTCCACCGTGCCAAACAATGGAACTGTAGAATGCTTTGGGTTAGAAGGGGACCTTGAAGATCATCTTGTTCCAACTCCCCTGCCATGGGCAGGGACAGCTTCCACTATCCCAGGTTGCTCCAAGCACTGTCCAACCTGGCCTTGGACACTTCCAGGGATGGGGCAGCCTCAGCTTCCCTGGGCAACCTGTGCCAGGGCCTCGCCACCCCCACAGGGAAGATTTTTTTCCTAATATCTGATCTAAACCTACTCTCTTTCCGTTTGAACCCACTGCCCCTTGTCCTGTGCTCTTGCAAACGGTCTTGCCTCATCCTTCCTGTAAGTTCCCCTCAGGAGCAGGGAGGCCACGACTAGGTCACCCCAAAGCCTTCTCTTTCCCAGGCCGAACAATCCCTCAGGAGAGGCGCCCCACCCTCCTGGGATGGACAGGACAAGAGGGCCGACTGAGGCACAGGAAGCTCCACCTGAGGGCGGGGTGGAGTGGCCGTGTGAGTGACTGTGGGACATTCCCGGACCGGGGTGTGGAGTGTCCCTGCCCGGAGACATTCCCGACCCAATCCCTTCTGAGCAGGAGAGCGGGGGGGATCACACAGTGCTCCCTCCCGGGATCCCCCACCCCACATCCCGGGCCCAGGCTCTATCCCTGAGGATCCTGAGGGATACCCCGCTCCACATCCCGGGGCCAGGCCCT